>WEIU01004657.1:1011264-1036234 GCA_013389925.1 Aegithalos caudatus
AATTTTGGTGCAATTTTAAGTGAAGCACATAGGTACCTTGCATATTTGCCATACATCCTTTGGAAAAAACCTCCTAAAATCCTACTATAACTGAGTTTCTGTGCAGTCATGTTATGCTTTTATGTGATAGTGTTTCAGCCATGGGTAGCTGCTAGAAATCACAAGCCTGATTTCTGCATTGTCTTTATGAGCTTCCTGCCATTAAATAATCCTGAGCCTGAATTCCAAATGTACAGCTTCTGAACCCAGTGCATTTGCTGTGGGGAAGGGACATGTAAAAGGAACCTCTCTCACAGAAAAAAAAAAAAATCATATCAAGTTCCCACGGTGGTCTGGTCCTGTCCTGCTCTGATAATTTGGTCATGCAGGGAAGAACTTGCAAGTTGAAATCTTCAGGATGGTGAGGATAAGTAGTATTATCTGTAAACAGTGCCTTTTACAAGAAAAACACAGAGCCTGCAGCATCTAATCTTTGCCTTCTTTACTTTCCAAGTCTTTCTGAACTTTGCAAATGATAGTAAAGACGTGTCTTTGCTTTTCCTTTTACAATATGAAGTTATTAGTTACTTGTTTTACTGAGACACTTTGACTTTCTATGCAACCTTATATATGTCAGGTAATCTGAATTTAGTATTCTTGATGGCATAATATTGAAAACAATGGTATGTTTGGTTTGTTTTTGCAGGGAAGCATATGGGATACCATCTGTGAACTAAAAGAGGAAATTGTTAATGCTAAGGGAGCCAGAAAATGTAAATTATTATCATATTAAGTAGACTAAGGGGGGTTGATCCTCACATTGTCCATCTGGTGAGTGAGATATACAGGGGTATTACAATGTACATCGTCACTGAGAAAGGGAAAACAGACCCAATTAACATCTGTGCTGGTGTCAGGCAGGGTGACCCCATGTCACCTTTGTTGTTCAGTTTGGCACTCGACCCTTTTTTATGTAAACTTGAAGCAGAAGGCAAAGGGTTCCACCATGGTGGGTTTAAAGTTACTGCCATGGCCTCTGCGGACAACCTGGTGCTACTGAGCGATTCCTGGGACAGCATGTCTTGTAACATCACGATCCTGGAGATCTTTTGTGAGCTTACTGGTCTCCAGACCCACAGGGAAAAATGCCACGGCTTTTACATCAAGCCGACAAAGGACTCATATACCATCAGTGACTGTCCTGCTTGGCAAATTAATGGATCTCCCCTCAGCATGATCAACCTGGGGTGTCAGAGAAATATCTTGGTATCCAGATCGACCCCTGGGTTGGCTTTGCCTACTCAGGCTTATCCAAGAAACTGGAGGAAGGGCTTCAATGGATTGGAGGCGCACCACTGAAGCCTTTTCAGAAAGTGGATATGCTCAGGTCTTGTACCATTCCAAGACTGATATATCTGGCTGACCATACCGAGTAAGAGCTGAGCTCCTCGAATCCCTTGACCTGTCGATTAGGAGAGTGGACAAGGAGTGGCTTCACCTCCCACCAAGTACATGTGATGCCATCTTGTATTTGAGGTTTAAAGATGGAGGGCTGGGACTCATCAAATTGGTGGTGCTCATACTGAACATCCAAGTGCGAAGATGGATAAATTGGCTCAACCTTTGGATGGTGTTCTAGTTTCATTTTTAAAGGGTGAACATCTGGAATTGGTATTTGGAAGACTGTGGTTACGTGTGGGTGGAGCAAGGGAGTCCATCCCACCGATATGGGTGCCTATCCCAAATAGAGAGAGAAATGATTGTGGAAGGAGCTGAGGTCTTGCTGGAGTGGGAGGCACCCCGTCTAAAAGTCCACATTCCAAAACCTTGTGACTGGATGAAAGTGGAATTCAATAAATGGAAACAACTGCTTGCCCAGGGCCACGGTATCACAAACTTTGAGAATGGTAACATCAGGAATGGGTGTTTGGTACGTTACAGTGGTATTCCTCATAGAAAACTTATAGCACCATTACAATTAAGAGTGAATGTCTACCCCACACGTGAATTTTTGGCAAGGGGTAGGCACAATGTCTGCATTAGATCCTGTAGACATTGTGAGGCCAATTATGAAACAACCACCCATGTAATTGGAAACTGTCCAATTACTCAAAAAGCTAGAATCAAGAGGTATAATTCCATCTGTGAAACTTTTAGCTGTGAGGCCAAGAGGGAGGATTGGACTGTGTTCCAGAAACCACACTTGAGAGATGATCAAGAATGAATTGTATAAACTGGATTTTATCTTTGTGAAGGGAGCAAAGGCACTAGTAGTTGACGTGACAGTCCGACATGAGCACAGTAACTCGTCTTTGGAAGAGGCAGCTGCTGAAAACTCTAAAAAGTATCAGCTCCTCCTTCCCCAAATTTGTGAACTGACAAATGCATCAGTCATTGAGTTCATAGGCTTTCCCTTGGGAACATGGGGAAAGTGTTATGAGAGGAACTCGGAGTTGCTGGCAGCCCTGGGCCTCTCTAAAACGAGGCTAGAGAGGATTGCCTAGGCCCTCGCATCCAGAGTGCTCTTCTCTTTTGTGGACATTGTACATATATTTACTAATAGAGCCTGCTTGCTTGTACCCAAAAATAAATGAAGGCTCCTTCCCTGTGTGGTTAGAGCTGGACAGTTGGAATTGGTTTTGGGTGGGTGGTTCATCCTTCATACCATGTCTTAGCCCATATTTGGGCTTTAAATTTGGATTTGACCAGGTAGATGGGCCACCTTTACTTAACCCGGAAAAGAAACATATAATTTTGTGTGCTTGCTAAATAGACTGTACTGAAATCAAATGGCATGCCATGGAACCAAAAGTTCCCTAATTTTCTCTCCTTTTAGCAATTAGGCCATACAGCTGCTATTATCATGTTGGAATTATTCTAGTTAGCCCTGGAAGGAAATTAAGGATGAAATCCTGTTTTTTTTTTTGCTTAATATATCCAATATATCTTTCCTATACAAAATTCAAGCTGCTTTGAAGCATTGTAGGGACCTTCCCCTTTACTGTGCTAAGAGAGAGAAATGAACCAAGTCAACATCCTTAACAGAAATACAACTCTTCATGAAACTTGAAAGCAATGATCAGACCAATGAAGGGATCCTAAAGCTAAAGGAATCAAGTTCTTTGAATTAGTTATTGACTTATTCTGACAAAAGATAGTGTTGTTATCTGTCCTCAAAAGGGCAGTATGGTTAGTTGAAGCTTTGATTTAGCACTAGATATCATTCCTCCTGATCCTTTCCTGGTTGTAATGCTGATTCATCTTGCCTCAGGCAAACCAGTTTACCTTCCCTTGTCTTTGTTTTCCCCCTAGCTGGGGAAACACAAAGGAAGTCCTCACCATTCTATCTCCATATATTTCTGTTTCAATGGTTCTTATACAGCACTACTTATGAGCTCCTGTGCCTTGTCATGTCTGCTGTGGGTGCAGCATCCTCCTGAACTGTGGCAGATGGGAAATGTTGAATATTACCTAGCAGCTGCTTACAGTAAATGCAAAGAATATGTTTCTGTTCACAAAACCCAGCTTGTTCCTTCCATATGTTGTATTTTATCACTTTCACAGTGGTGAGTTCATTAAACTCTCTTTATGACCATGGCCATAACAGAGATGATGAATGAGTACCTGTACCTTGGTATTTCTGAAGTTTTTTTCACAATTAATTAAAAAAAATTAATTCTTTCCTTAAAGATATTTTAATGGTCTTACTACGACTTGCTTTTTCAGCTGTTCAGGAGAAATACTAGCACCATAGTCTGTTAAATACAGTATTTTTCTCTTCAGTTCAGGTTTCCTGGGAGTTTCTTCCTTATTTAATTGCCTGGTCTCTCCTTAATCTGGTTCACTATTGCCTGGGGACTGTTGGGAGGATCTTGTAATCAGTTGTTCAGTAGCCCGTAATGAGCAATTTTAAGAAAGCTATAAGGACAATGCTTCAACTTTGTAAATATTTTTCTTTGTTATTTTCCCTTTTTGACAGATAATATAATGATCTTAAAAAATGTGTTGGATGGTGTGACCCCATTTCTGGTCTCATTAAATTGGCTCGTGTCTGTTAGTGTTTGGGTTTATGAGCTCATATTAACCCTGAGGGATTTGGAGTGCAAACAGGGGTTTAATATTAAGCTGAAGTGTGACTGCTAACAATTCCAGTTGTTTTGTTATGCTTCTCACAGTATTGCAGAGAATGTGGTAAAGTGAATATATATGCACACACATAAACATACATATTGTTTTATTCAGGGAAATATACATAAAAGACTCAATGTAACATTTTACTTGTTTCTAAGGAAACAGCTTTTAATTATCCTGCACATGTAAACCACGCTTCAGGAATTTGAATTTTGCATTTTTGCTAATTGTTGTTACTTCATTGTTGAATTTGGTCCAGGGCTGTTGTGGAAGTATAGAAAACATCTACATCAAGAATATATATTGTCTTCCACTAAAGTTATGGAAATATTTTCCCAATATCTTAAATGTCAGCAGGATAAAGATTAAACAAGAGCAAACCAGGGAAAAACTGAGAAAATTATCAAAGGAAAAAAGGAAGAACTAGGCAGTGGTAGCCAAGTAGTTGAGGCAGTTCAATGGATGACATGATAGTTGAAAACAAACTTTGGGAAGTGCTTTGGAGCAAAAAATACCTTGCTCAATATCAACTGTGAACAAATCAGCATTTTGATTTTGATGTATTAAGTGTTACACAACTTAACTCTGGGATAATTGTGGTAACAGGAAGGAATGAAAGCAAAGGGCAGGCAAATACTCTCATTAGAAAGCAGTGAAATCAGCTAATGATCTGTATTCAGATTAACCTTGTTTGCCAGGATTCCAGGGAAAGGGAGCCTTAATTTTTCTGCAGGCTGACTTGAATTCTGGGCCAGAGATTGCTATGCTTTGTGCTATTGATGCAAAATTACCCTTTTTACTTTATTTTTGGAACTTTTTAAAGTTTAAATTGCAAGTTTCAAAACTAATTCACTAAAATACTAAAGTTAATATTTCAAGCTTAAAATCTGCCATGCTAGCTGCCTTTAAGGCTTAAAGGAAGTGACCTTATGAATATTTTAAGTGTCCAGTCTGCAGCAGTGAAGAGTCCTTTATTCACAGGTGTTTGAGTTGGTTTCTCAGTCTTGAGAATATCACAGAAGTCCTCAGGCTTCCAGGTTTGAACTAACAATCCTTAACAGCTACTATTTTATAACACTGTCTTATAGTCCAATGCACCTGGTGAGAAGTCAGGAGGGAGAATTATGGCAGAGCCAGATATCTTCATAACTTTATTTTTATGTCATTTTGACAGAAACTTCTCTCCATAGCGGTTCAGGCACAATGCTAATTTTTTCCGTCTCACTTAGAAACAAACAAACTTTTCTCAAACCTGTCTTCCTGTGGCACAGTCCCCATGTGGAGGCGTAAGGGCTGTGTTTATGTCGTGAGAGTGAATCAGGAAACCATTAGATGGGAACACTCCTGGCTTAGTCTGATCCCCTATTGCTCTTGGCTAAAGTGTCAGGAGCAACCTGGAAAGCAATCAGCTGCTCCTGCCAGGGGAAAATAAGATACTTTGTGCTGCTCCAAAGGGCTGGAATTGTACTGAACGTTCTCTGTTTAACTGCTGGAGGAGAGATTGATCTCAGTAACTTTGAAAATGTATTTTTCTGCTTGGTAAAATGTGCAAGCAGTCAGCAACTGACTGAACTGCTGCACAGCTGCTCTGCTGTGAAGGAAGAGGTATTTTAAAGTGCACACTGGTCTCAGCATTGTTCTACTGCAATTCTGGTTGCTGCAAATGCACGGTGCTCAGTAAATGCTTAAGTTGAAGATTGTTTTACAACTTAACAGCTTGATATCAATTTAAATACCTCAACAGATTGCACAACAATCTTGATGAATTTTCCAGCATCTAAAAGGTGATACTGCTCTTTGCTCACCAATTAAATTTCAGTGTGTGTATGTGTATGTTTGTAGAAGAAACAGGGAAAATTTTTGGAGAGTTCTGCTTTTCTTTCAATTAAAATTTAGTCAGCATTTGTCTATCCTTTTTAATTTAACACAGAATAAGGATACATATGACATATATGTAATCTACTGGTTATAGTGTTAAAGCATGGAAAATTTGATTTCAGGATACTCTTCCAGCAAACCAGTGTAGGGTTTTGTGTTTCCAGAAAGAAGCCTAAAACTACATTTGGAAGATGTAAAATGGGCTCAAAGAATTTCAGAAACCTATGGTCTTCCTCTGTGTTCTGTTTGCCTCTCTCTATTTATTAGGCTTTTTTCCAATGATCCATCCTCTTTGAGGATCATAACTTATTTTTTACATATAACTTTCTTTCTCTCCCCAGTGTGTCTCATGAAGTGGTTTAAAGTTATTGCTCTTTCCACTTTGTATACACAATGCTTTTGACAATGACACTTGAGCTGAGATTTTCTTAGAATTGCTTACAAAGACAGGTTGCAAAGAAAACCAAAGCTATGGGGGAGGTTGTTGGAATCATAGAATGGCTTGAATTGGAAGGGGCCTTTAAGATGATCTAGTCCCAACCCCCTGAACAGGGACACATTCCACCAGGCCAGGTTGCTCAAAGCTCCTCCATCCAACCTGGCTTTGAACATTGCCAGGGATGGGGCAACCACAGCTTCTCTGGGCAACCCGTTCCAGTGTCTCACTACCCTCACAGTAAAGAATTTCTTTTCCTAACATCTAATCTAAAACTCTTTCCGTTTGAAGCCATTCCCCTTATCCTGTCATGATCTTGTAAATAGTTTCTCTCCATCTTTCTTGTGGGTTCCCTTAGCTATTGGAAGTCCACAATTAGGTCACACAGCTTGAAGTGTTGTATCACATTTTCTCCCACGCTTCAGTATTTCATTTGGATGCCCCTCAACATGTGTTTGCACTTGGACCTGTGCTCATGTTTAAAATGATGCTCACATGGAGGCCCTATTAGGCCAGGTGAAGCCACCTTTTGCACTTTTCACATGCCTCTGAAGTATATGCCTCTGGAAAATATGGTCACCTCAGCATTAAATGAATCAGGAAAGAGGAAATGGAGATGCTGGAACATTGATAATATTTCACAAATGTGATACAGGAACTGTACCTGCTTCCTGCAGGTATATTAACCTTTGTTTTATTTGAACCTATAAAGAGAGACCAATCACTCTTGCCCCCAGAATAAAACTGTGTTACTCCTCAATTTAGGTGCTTAAGTAATCTATAACCAAAAGTGGGTTTAGTTTTATATCTCAAAGGGCATCAGTGGTGAAAACCAAGCCATTAACAACTCTGCACATCCCTGCAGCTCGTTAGGACAGGGTTTTCTGCTTCAATCAGCCAAATGTGGCACAGATGAACTTATTTACTACAGTTGTATGAGAGAAGGTATGTTAGGGTTTCAGGCATTCTTTTATGTCAGAAATAGTAGAACCTTTTGCTAATAGGCAGCAAAATGCTGCTGCTATTTGCCTTAACACTATTTCCAAGCTTTTTTCTCTGGTTGTTTGGAAGCTGAAGGCTCAGAATGCTATCACTGTTAGGCACCTGTGCAAGGAGTAACCAAGTGGTTCAGTGAGCCACTTGTATAAAAGTTATGAAAGGATATCCTAACCAAAGGTAGAGTGACACAGAAACTATTCAACATGACCTAGAGAATTCCTTTGGGAAACTCTTCTTCAGTTTTCAGGAAATATGAAGTCAGAAAGTTGAATGAATTTTGTATGCCTCTGCAAGGAGATTATTTCCCAACAGCTTAGGCCTGCAAATTAAATAAAAGGGAAATAAGGTTTTTAGGATTGGTTATCAAAGTATTGCATTTGTTTTTCCCAGAGCTGAGGCTGCAGAACAAATTAACTGGAGTTCTGGGTATAGTTGTCTGAGAAATGGTTCTTCTGTTTGAATAGTTGTGATTGTAAATGTGGTTTTTTTTTACCTCTGCATAAAGATGTTTCTTACCCGTTCCACTTAATAATTTGAAGATTAAGAAGATCTTCCACTGTGAGCTTCTATCTGTAAGTACATCCCTCAAAGTGGGGACTTGAGCCTGAGTTCATTATGAATGCCCTAATATTTTTCTGGAAAAAAATGTATATATGTACGGATAGGTAAATTATTCCAGCAGAATTTGTTGCGTGGGACAAATGTTGGAACAGCAGATATCTAGCAAATGAAATATGAAGTTAAAATATGTTAAAAACACAACTTAATGGTCTGAATTAGGAGATATATGGTCAGATATTAACCCAAAGGTGTCCATGTATGCTTATATATGCACCCTTATCTAGGACTGCAAATTAAGAATGATACATAAAAACTGATCTGACTAAAAAAAAAAAAAAAGAGAGAGAGAAGAAATAAAATTTCTCAGAAAACAGCCAGCCTCTTATAGATCTGATGTACTGAAAAGTGTTTTGGTATGTGATTTGCGGTCTGATGCATCTGGTAGTAGCCTTTTTTCTGTGAAGTATCATGACATTTGATTTCAGCTGTGTGTATATGGACACAAATAACATAATGTCTTCATTTGCATGTGCCATGCCATGGTTTCACTCCTGCTATCACCAGCTATCATTCCAGGCAGCTGTGAAGTACAGGAAAATCTAGTTCCAGTAAGGTTATGCTTGGTGCAAAATCCAACCATGTATTTAATAAATCAAGGGTGTTGTGATACAAAGGTGGTATTTCATGAATAGAGAAGGAGGATAGTCTCATCCCTCTCCAGTCTCATGGAACCAGTGACACTTTTATCAATGTTGCTCTTCAAAATCTCACTATGAGACTGACCTGAATAGTGCAGTCTAGAATATCTCAAGCCTTCAAAACTTCCAAGTCCAGGTCAGATGTCTCTGAGGTTGCAGTAGTGTAAAAAAAGGTGGGAAGGGAAAAAACCTAAGCACACAACTTTGGTTGTCAGTACACATCTGACAAAATACAGACAGAAAATATTTAATGATGTTTTTACTTATCCAGTTGGAGTAAGTTTTCAACTCATAGCATTGATTCCCCTCCACCCTTGCTTCTTACAGAGACAATTGAATGTAGCTTTAAAGTGTGAAATTGTGGTGAACTGCTCTTGTTTTGCCCAAGGTTGCTTTATAGTTTTCAATGTATGTTTTTTTTTGGTCAGCCTTAAATAAGTTCATTGGTATTTCTTTTCTGCTCTCCACTGGAAATGGGTGGTCTTTGCCTTCAGTACTCAGCAGTAGTGGGAGGCAGGAAATCAGAGACATCATCTTGTTTGGTTTGAGGAGCAGAGGTACCTATCAGTGCCTTTTGAAGGGTGTGTCTATTCAAATTATTAATTTCTGGAGTGTATTGAAGAGGAATGCTGACTCTTTCCCCAAGCAGGAATTGCATAATTGGATCTTGTCGCTCTGAATTCAGAAGGAAGGTTCAGCTGCTTTTCTTCTAGTTGGATAAGGTCCAGTTTAAGAATGAATGTAGTGAAATAAAAATTCTGGGGGAAAAGGACACTAGAGAGAGAAACTACATTTTCCCTCTGAGTTAGAGATGGCCCAAAATACACAATGTTAAGCCTGTAAGCTTGTAAGATGTTTTAAATTCAGTATTTGGGTTTCAGGACATTGTTTGAGTCCTTCCAGGTGTCAGGTGAGAAATGGAATCCAAATTACACATGGTTTTGCTTGCAATCAATGTGCCAAGTTAATGCTGAGATTGCTGCCTGAGTTTTTTGTATTAGTGACAGCTACAGAAAAGTACATCTTGCTTGAGAATTGAAGCTTGAAAAGCTGTTGAGCAGGTGCTTTGAAAATTTTATGAAGTGGTGAAAAGCCTTTAATTAAACTAAACTGATTTACTCTCACATTCTGGATAACAATAGAAGGCAGAAATCACATAGAAAATGGGATCTACTTTTTTTGCTTCTCTGTACAGTGAAGTTAGTTTTCTTATTTTTTATTTACTTGATGGCAGCAGAAGATGATTTTCAAACAGACAAATACAGAGCTTTTTTCTTTCCTATGAAGACCTTACTCATAATATAGGCTGTGCAAGGGAAACAGGAAGAGAAAATTCAGTGATTAAGTAACTTTATTTTGTGTATGTTTCACACGTGCCTTCCATTTGTGAGGAAATTCTGTTATCTCATAGTAATTTGTATGAAATAAATCCCTTCAGCTGAACTTGATGACAAAAACAGACATAATATGATGCAATATTTCCCTGCTTCCATTTCTAATGTATTTTCAAATCCTATTTGCTTGATGTACTGCTAGGTACCATAAGGGATTGTAAGAGGACAAAAACCTAGTTTCACTCATCCTTTAATTGTTTTTTTAATGTAAAATACTGTACTCCCATAAAACATCCATTTATTCATATTTGGTGCCAGAGGCCAATTCCTTGAACCTGGGATGTATTATTGCAAAACAATGGTGTTCACTACACTTTTACACTCTGTTAGCTGTTTTCCAGGTTCTTTGATGGCCACTAAGCATTTATTATTGCTAAATAAATAATTAAGGAGGGATAATTGGCTTATTTTTGTGCAGTGATACCAGAATGATGTATTTTTTTTTGGGAGGGGGGGTGTGAGGGAAACATCATTGTTCTGTTTTTAATGCAGTGCAGAATGTGGAGACTGCATGCCCTTATGAATCATGGATAGCTCATTTGTGCCAGAGATTCACTGACAATGATCCAAACCCTGCTCTTGCTAAATGAAGAGGAATAAATAGATATTCTGCTTCATTCTAACTCACAAAGAAGGGGGAAAAAGAAGGAATTTTTATTCTGTGTTTTCTTTTTGTTATAATTTGTAATATTCTCTTGGTCTGTGTGAAAGCCACTTGGTTCTATCCTCAGGGGTTTGTAATTCTTTTCACTTGCTCCCTTATGAAGGTGGAGATTGACACCTGTGCACTGGGGCTCTTGTCAGCCAGATTCTCTCCATCCCTTGGTCCTCTCTACACCTGAAATTATGAGTTGCTGTGAGCAGCAGTGAGGTGAAAAGTTCTCACTAATGAATTATTTCCCAGGAATGAGCAAACTGTGGGATTCCTAACCCTTCATCTTGACTTTTTCCAGGAAACCAGGCTGTGTTTGTTTCTTCACCTCATTCATTCTTGTGAAGGGCTCTCCTGAATTCTTGTCTATTTCAGGTCTTGGAATCCAATTGCTTTGGATGTTATGTTTTAATGAGAGTGTTCTATTTCAGGCATTCTTCACACTTCAGCTGTTGTCCATCATTCAAAAGCAACTCTAGGGTAGTAAAAATAGCCATCCATTTCCTTTTTGCTTTTCCTGTTTGACCCTCAGAACTCTTCTCAAGATTGCTTGGGAAAATTTTAGTCTTTTGCCTTTCTTCACTATTGTGTTACAGTAGCACCTGGAAGCTCCAATCAAGATGAGGACACTGTGCAATGCTCAGTGCAAAACCAAGGAAGTGTCACTTAGGCTAAGCAGAGAAGAGAGTTTAGCAGAAGGATGGCAGGAGGTAGTAAAACTTCTCAGAATATTAGTAGGAAAGCGAAGAGTGGAGCTCAACTTTTGAAATTTCTGCTTGAATGTATCCACTAGATTGGTCTTCTTCTCTGAGGAACATTATTGTGGCTGGAAAGACACACAAGTTTTAAGAAATGCAACAAATAAAAGTCTGGCTGTGTACAGCCTCCCATCATGTCTGGATAAGTAAGTAGGTCAAAAAGAGAAAAATATTGCATTTCTCTTTCAGATATGACATAAAGCACAAAGCTTACAGCCTTAAACAAGAGTTACTCATAAAAGATTGTGGGAAGGGCATATTATGTTGCTGAAGCTATGTGGTCAGTCCAGACCCATGAAAAAAAGGGATTTGCCTGGGAGCCTCAGTCTATTGGGTGGTGGTTCTTCCACCATTCTGGAAGTCTTGGTACAATACTCCTTGCTTATGCACATTCCACATCACATATGTTGTATTTGTTCTTGAAAAATGAATCCTGTGAAGAGCATTGCTTATAGGATGGAAAGAAATCAAAGTTGAAAATAATCCTATCAAGTTCTCATTTGTTTAAACAGATGTAAAACCTACACCATGCCTAAGCAGTGTTTCCTTGCATCCCACAGTGCACCCTCCAAACCCTGGAAGTTCAATGCACTAACTCTGCATTCAAATGTCCATTAATACATTCAAGGAGTGAAATCTTTTCTTAACTGCAAAGGGTAGGAAAAATCTATTGATACCAGTGAAGAAATTATTTCCTACAATTCCTTCCTAAAATTACATGGCTTTCAGATTTAATGTTCAGTTTAGGAATGGTTTGTCACCATTGTTTAAGTCATCACCTTTAAACATATGTAAGCTTTTTTATTACTTACTCTTCTCTTTCCTGCCAGCATTGGATGCCAGTATAAGACTTCATTCTAAACAAACAACTCTGACTGCATTATTTCTAGGGTGCTAAACTGCTTTTGCCCTGCTTTCCAGTCAAAATATCTATAGCCTCCCTCTGAGCCATCTTCCTCTAAGTTCCCATCCATTTAGCATAGTAAAGCATAGCTGCACACCCATAATATTGTTTTCCTAACATGATCTCTATTTCTCTAGTGTTTGTAGTTTGGGCTGTAACAGTAATGCACAATGCAAGGAAAATGCCAGAGTCAAAAGATGAAATGAAGTCATTTGCTTTTTGGTTGCAAGCAAACAATTGTGATAAGTTTATTCTTTTCCTCTAATCTGCTTTATTTCATTAATGGAACTCTAGGATATATAACAATCGATACAAAATAGAGGAAATTCTTAATGCATTAAAGCACAAAGTTTTTCTTAGTGAACCAAAGTAATTTCAAAGGTAACTAAACAAAGATGTGCTACAGTTCTGTCTACCTGGATGTGACTATCCCTAGTCAGTACAAAAGGGTGTTGTCAGGGAAGGCCACTCCTTTGCATGCTTTCCCCAGGAATACTGTGTCAGTCTTCTTCTCCACTGTGCTGACAAGTGACTTCCTGCACACGCTATCCCCAGAGACTTAACAGCGTGATGGTAGCCAAGAAGAAGACTTTGCGTATGCACTGCCGGATCTCTTGCATTCTTCTCTCCAGCACCAGTGTAGGCTTTCTCAGAAACTCCTGCTTGGCTTCCAGGTCTGCAATTTCCTTCTTCAAGCGTGAGTATAGCAGCTGTAGGCTCGCCTCCTGCTCCTTCAACCTCTGAAGGATTTCTTCCCTTCTTTCCCACTCACGGACAATTTCCTTCTCGTCAGAGAAGTGCAGCTTTTTGATGTCAACACTTGCCATCAGCAAAAGGAGCGCCAAGAAGATTGCCAAAGCCATGGCAGATCCTTCCTTGAAAGAGAAAAAAAGGTGGGATGACCTAAGATTCAGATTCTCAAGAAGAAAAAAGAAGCTTTACACTGGAATAAAAGCTTTCACGTCCTTTCTAGCCCCGAAAAGGAGCTGGAGGCCAGAGATGCTGCTCAGTGTGTGCCATTGCTGCAAGTTCCAAACTCAGCTGCCCAAAGAAGCTCCATCAGCACATGATGAGGGGGAAGGTGTGACAGACAGAGAGGCAAAACAGAAATGACCATGTTTGTGGAGAGAGAAGTCCAGAATTTTAGATGAAGGAGGAAACAAAGTTGCCAAGCAGGAGGAGGAGAGGCAGGGCCTAACAAGCTGGGTTGCAGATGGATGAAGGAGACGTTCCCCAGCAGCTCAGCCAGGCCTCAGGGTGGCTCAGGGCAGGTTGGATACAGCAGGACCCTGTGCTGGGAGGCAAGGAACGATGAGGTGCTGTGAGGGAACCGCTGCTACAGAGCCCACACGCTATCACATGAGTTTTAAATCTCAAAAGAGAGAGTTTGTCAGGCTCTCCCTCCACTACTGAAGGCCTAGAGATGTTGGAGAGACCTTGGCTGGACCCAGGGGGCTGGCAGAGGGTCACTTACCAGCAGCTGCCTCTGGCATTTAAACCTTGCTCTGCTGCAGAACCTCCCTCTGACACCAGCCGTCTCTTGTTGCCTTGGAGACAGTCCTAGAGCAGTTGGGTTCCAGGGTCATGGAATCCTTGGTTTCCAGGGTCACAGACTCCTAGAGTCCCAGGGTCATGGAGTCTTGAGTTACTGAATCCTGGAATCCTAGGAAACCACAGATTATGGCCCTGATTTTTTTTTTTTTTTTTTTTTTTTCTTCTTCTTATCCACCNTTTGAGATGCTGCTAAGCCATCAGGTTCCCAAGAACCCTCTCTATTCATTTTATTTTCAGTCAATTGCTCATCTCTTCTCAATTCCAATGTGGGATTATGTTGTTCTTAAAATTCTTTGCCCTTGGTTCTTTCCCTTGGGCAATTTACTATATGCATCATCAAAAGAATGATGAGTGCCACACACTCAAGCCTCCTTCAAAGTCCACTTAAGCCAGAGGGGGAATTTAATTTCAATTTTAAGGAGTGTTGGAGCTACATTTCTTCATCCCATTTAAAGTTGGTGGTTCACATTTACTATTTGTGTTACAATCCTCAGGTATCCATGATTATCACCCAGAAACCGATGCCATCAGCTGTTCCACAGAAATATGATTTATAGCAAGGTGGCTCAGAATTCCCATTTTCAGTTGAAAAATACTGGACTGTCTTATGAAAACATCTTTACCTCAAATGTTTTATGATAAAGCACAATGCCATCATGAGAAAACCATGATGGAAAAAGTGATAGTATAGCCTGAGTCTTTGTTTTTAGAGGTGGCTTGAAATGCAGATATGGTGTGAGTTTGGCTTTTGTCTTGGTTATAATTATTGAACTGGGGTCTTTTTTTTGCATTTAAACCTTCAGTTAGCCTGGCTTTCTTAGGTTCAGCACCTGCACAAAGGAAAATGAAATGCTTTGGCTCTGTAAAGTGAATGGAAAGAGAGGGACACGTGTCTGAGATAGAAACAAAATGGACAATGCAAAAGGCAGGAGAGTTACTATATTTAGGCTGCTGAACTTACAAAAAAAGTTTTTGCAGTGATTCCAAGTGTAAAATAGCAAAATAAAATGTTTGTGTCTAAGAAGTGAGAAAGAGTGGAATAAGATTTAATTGGAAAAGGAAAGGAAGTCCTTCTACTAAGGAGTAGTTAAAGGTTCGGAATAAAACAGGAAATCAGATGCCAATACATAACCTGCCAAAGATGCATAATAATGCATAATCTATCATCCTCTAGGAAAAAAAAATTGCTTTATCACTTTCCCTCTGAACAAAGCAATATCTGTGATTATATACATAGTATTTACTATTAAATACAGAAAACTAATGATTAGACAAAGGGGTAATGACAAAGGGTACTTTTGAAAGTAGAGAATTAGAAGTGGACTTTGAGTATTGAAGAAAAGGGGGGAGTAATTGAAATCTCAATACTGTACATTTGGGGATTGGGAGCTAAACAGTCTGCAACAACCTGTAGTTTATGGAAAAAAATAGGAGGAGGACCTATGTATGCTTGTTGACTGAGATGATTGTGGCTGCCTTTGCTAGTAAGATGTGGTGATAAAAGCAGGAAGATCAGTCCTATGCTGTATGAAATGAGATTTCTGATGGAGATAAAGTTGTACTAGTATCACTCAAAATTATTGTTAGGCTTTTCCTATCAAGTATGATATCAAGCCTTTCAGTAAAAATTTAGTTTTACAGGAACTGCAAATCTACTCAAAGCAGGGGTCTGGAAAGGACATAGTTTCATAAAAGGAATCTGAAGAATTTTGCTTGTCTAGTCTTGCAAATTAGAATCTGGGAACATGGATTTGCTTTCTAGAAATGCATCCAAAGATAAAATCTGATTTAAAAGGAAAGATGAAACCAAATGGGAATTAACTGGCTTTTAAGAAATTCAGATTAAAAATCAGTAACTTCCAACCAAACTTCCACTGTGATTCTAGAACAGCCATTTAATAGTACTTATTTGAGCCTTCTAAATTATTTTAGAGTGACTTTTAAGGCATTTATGAACAAATTATCTCATCTGGTCATTTCTAGTACCAGACATGTAGGTTTGATGGCGTAAGAATTTCTTTTCTATCTTCTGACTTCTTCAGGAATATATATACCTGTGCACAAATATTGAATTTGTTTGATCAGAAATTGCTTTCTTATTTCATTGAGACCACCTAAAGTATTTTTGCCAACTCATTCCAGTATTTGTGACACTGTGTTGCTACTCTTTTAAATTTGTCTGTTGAAGGGTTAATATTCTGATGGGAATCTTAGGAAAGCAAACATCAGGCTGTCCTTTTCTCCCCTTTTTTTTTTTTTTTTTACCGTTTTAGCTGGAGCTGCTGTGTAATAGATGTGAACAAGGGTCTCCAAATTTCTAGTCTCCTGAGTGATACTGGTCTCATAGCTCCCTGTAAAATGCTTGTTGCTCCCTTCATTAAGTAATCCAAGCTTTACTTAATCAGTAGGGTTAGGACCTTAAATGAGTAAATAGTAGAAGGTGAAAGGCTAATGCTGCTGCTCATAATGCATGTCATAACTCCTTTGAATGAGGCACAGAGAGCTGTAGTGTTTGTTATTAAACTACAAATTAAGGCAGGTTTGGAGGAAGAAAAAAACAATGTTCAATGGGGCACTAGTGCTATTTTTATGGACTCATGTTAGTCTCCAAATTAGTCATTGCTTGTGATTGTGTCTGAGCACTTTCACTTCCTGTGGCCCCAAATTATGTCCAGTGTTGTTTTTCTCCTTTTCACTTTCATTTCTAGTTCTCCCTCCCTGCCAGGTGTCTCTCTGTTGCAGCACATTGTTCTTATAAGGTAACAAGGAATGTTGCCTTCTTCAATTCCAAGTGCAGCCTGAGCATCAGGAAGCAATGAACCAAGATGAGCTCTCTTGAGCACATTCTCTCCTGTTGATGGCAACATCCCTTCAAGATTATCAACATGCTTCAGTCACCATGTCAGATTTTAAACTCCTGGAAGAGTCTGTAAGGAGTAGACTTGTTGTGCAATGTTCCATGAGGCATATTCCTCTTACTTTGGGCTATGTTAAGTCAAAAGTCATGGATTGCCATTGTGCACAAATCTCAGCTCTGCTATCTCTCAGGAAAACTGTAACTGTTGCATGTTTTTGCAAGACCCAGTTTATCATTTGCAAAGAGATTGAGTTGTGGGATCTTTGATCTTCAGCACTACTTTTGTCTGTGTGCTGGAGAACAGTTTGTTATAAATCATCAGGTAGCATGCTGAACAAAAGAACCAATATCCTTTGCAAAGCTGGATCAGCAAATTGTTTTTTGCCTTATCCCTCATGTCCACATTTTAGAGTGGCTAAAATTGCCTGTTTCCAAGTCTGGTGGATTCCTTAACTTGGATCAAAGCTCATGAAGTCTGACTTGAGTCCGTAACAGTTTGTGAAAACTGAGTATGCCAATTTCACAGGGTTCAACAAACTCAGTAGTTTTGAAAACTTTCCTTGGTTTATTATCATATAACAACATTGTAAATGCAATATTCACTGTTGTATGAATTAATGATACTATACAAATATAAATTCAACAGACACGTTTTGGCAGGTAATCATTGTGACGATATTAGCATGCTCTTTGTTCGTCTTTGCCTGAAGAGAGGCCAATTAACAGCGTTATAATGTCATGAACTTGCTGATAGTGGGGCTTTTTTGCATTTTTCTTCTTTCTCTCAGGAAATGATATCCTTTTCCTGGGGTCTTTAACTTCAGTGAACTCAGTGGCTTCTGTGTTTTTCAGGATAACTACTGCTTTAGCAATTTAATATGCTAGGCGGGAAGAAAAACTCCTCAAAACCAGCTTGAACAGTGCCTCCGTATCCCTTCAGCTGATGCAAGTTGGATAGGACTGGACCTACTTAAACTATTCCCATGTATAGAAAATTAGGGTGTGATAAGTTTATCCTAGACTTTACATAAACTAATCAGCAAACTTAGTCTGTGATTTTACAGGGTGACATCCTTAAGTTCTGCAGTGTGCCAGCAATTCCGGGCTGGTATAATATTTCCAGATATTTTTAGAGGAACAACTTACAGTGAGGATTTCTCAGAAAAATGTAAAGATTTGAGGAGAACGTTGGTGCAGCATTTAACACTAAATTATATTTATATGGCCTTTTAGAGAGGCCTGATGAAACAACTGTAAGTTCACACTTATAAATTTCAAGAGATTACTGTGTTTTTACTTTCCTTATAGACTTTTCTACAGTGGTGATCTTCGAGTAATTCTGCTTTATCCATCCCTGCCTTAATTTGGGGAAGTTGTTAGACTTTGGAAAGTGTAACAATGGAGTAATCATTGAGGCAAAGTAATATAACCATTTCAATATAGCCTGATAACTTTTTGAAAACCTAGAAACTAGCTTTTATCCATGTCTTCTAAAGGTTTAAGTAATTCAAGCTAAAGTCACCTTTTGTCAGAGTGAAGCTGGATTACTGTGTTCCATTGGAAAGGAAGTAGGTAAAATTAAGAGAAAAAAAGAATACCCTGCAAACCATCTGGCTGTACTTTTATCTTGCCGCATCAAGTACAAAATCTAAATATTTGTAGGATTCTATTACCTTAGGAATGATCTACACAGTAAGTGCACTCACTTAAAAAACAGGAATCTGATTCTTATCTGCCTTAAAGCTACTCTGTGTTTTTTAAGCTATCTTTTCAACTAGCGCTACAAAATTTTGCCAGAAATCAGTGCAAACACAATATCATCTATCTACAGGACTCTTTTATGTGCCTAATATCATGTAAAGAAATTGAAGATAAATGAGTACTGTCCTATGGCTCTTCACTCTCTCCTTCCACTGAGAGTTGGGTTCTGCTGGCCATTGTATTGATGTGGAAGTTGGCCCTGGATATATTGCCTACCCATGAATAATTCTGAAAAGATGAATTAGAAAAAAAATTAGAGATTATTTATGTTCAAAGAGGGAGCTAAATTCATTCAATAAGTTGTTTGTTGCCAATTAATTACCTTCCACTAATCAGAATAATAAATTTGCACACAGTTGTAAGATTTGGCATTGACTTTCACCATTGGCTTATCTGGAAGCAGTACTAAATGCTATCATTAGGATTGGTAATAAATCTGTCATATTAGGTGAAAATGGATAAAAAGGCTAAGAAGCTTTGAAAACATAATTTGACTGAGCAGAAGTCTTTACACTTTATAAATACGACCACTGGAATTATTCACATGACTTGATCAGCTCTGACTTCAACACAATGTTATAAAACATGAAACTTTTGCACTTAGTGAAATTCATGCTAAATTGAAGGTATAACTCTTTTTCATGGTAACATTTGCAATTTAAAACGAGTGTATGTGCTTCAAGATGGAAATTTTAAACAAATTATATAGTCATTAACTCTTGACTTTTGTATTCATGTAACACCAACATGAGAGAGATCAATCATCTTGATATCAATCCACCTTGTCTATCTTAAAATTTTTGATTTATTTGTTAAAAAACTGTTTAAGAGATGATAGAAAACAGAAAAAAAAATAAAAAAGAAAAAGGGGGAGAGGGAAGGTAAGAGAAATGCTGCTAAGAGAACTTTGAATATCATATGTCTCTTCTTAGCTATTTAAAATAGGAGAATTTTTAAAATGTCTTTACCCAGGATGGAATTTACCTGCATTGTGTAATGTAGTGCAGAAACATCTATATTAAAGAAGGTCCAAACATCTTTTGAAGTAACACACTTCAAACAGGCTATTGCTCTCTAAGGTGGCCTCAGCCAGTGACACTAGAGGATTTTTTCAAGATTACACAAATTTTAAAAGACTGTATTTTTTGGCAAGCAGGCCAGAATTCAGAGTATTCAAATTGCTTGTTACTCAAGTTCATTTGAGTGCTCTTGAAAACTGTGTCAAATACTTTACAACCTCAATTGAAACAGAATGACTTTTAGGAAGTGTTGGAGACTTTCTCTTGAATTTTGTTTTTGCACTGAATTATTTTTACAACTGTTTCTACATTAAATGCTGCTTTTATAATATAGAGCCTAGATAAATTGCTTTTTTGTCAATATGCCCTGGCATACTAAATTCAGTGATTTTAACTTGTGGGGTAACTACTATCCATCTATGTACCTGTACATCTTCCTTTCAAGGAAATCCTAAAGGCACAGGAGCATACTCTACCCATATGCCAGAGGATGAGCCAGCAGGGAATAAAACTGGCCTGGCTGAACAGAGAGCCTTGGCTGGAATTCAGGAAAAAACAAGTTTATCACCTGTAGAAGAAAGGGAGAGCCACTTGTGAGAGCTACAAGGATGCCACAGGGTTATGCAGGGAGAAAATTAGAAGGGCTAAAGCCCAACCAGAATTCATCTGGCTATGGCTGTAGAAACAATAACAAGTGTTTCTATAAATACATTGGCAACAAAAGGGAGGCTAAGGAGGACTTCCCCCTGTATTGGATGTGGGGGGAAAACATGGTGACAGAGGATGAGAAAAGGCTCTGGGTAAGTGATGCCTTCTTGCCTCAGCCTTTAATAGTAAGAGCAGCTGTTCTCCAGCTTTTCAGCCCCCTGAGATGGAAGACAGGGCAGGGAGCAGAATGAAGCCCCCATATTCCAATGGGAAATGATCATTAAACTCTTATGGGGTAGATGGGATCTCCCAAAGGATACTGAGGGTCCTGGTAGAAGTGCTCACTGGGCCACTTTCCATCATTTACCAGCACAACTCTATGGACAGGTCCCAGGTGACTGCTTTTTAGCTGTGTGACACCTGTCTTCCAGAAGAGCCAGAAGGTGCATGCAGGGAGCTACAGGCCTGTCAGCCTGACCTCAGAGCCAGGGAAGATCATGGAGCAGGTCATCCTGGGTGCCATCATTCAGCATATCCTGGACAACCAGGGGATCAGACAGGATTGGCAGGAAAGGCAGATCCTTCAGGAAAGGCAGATCCTGCTTGACCAACCTGACCTCCTCTGACAAGATGACCCACTTAGTGGATGAGGGAAACGCTGTAGCTCTTTTCTGTCTGCCTGGACAGCAGTCAAGACCTTGAAAGTGTTTCCCACAGCATTCTGCTGGAGAAACTGGCTGCTCATGGATGAATATTGTGTCTGGAAGGACCAGGGCAAGGATTTCTCCCCTGTGCTGGGCATCGGTGGGGCCACATCTTGAGTGGTGTGTCCAGTTCTGGGCCTCTCACTGTAAGGAAGACCTTGAGGTGCTGGAGTGTGTCCAGAGAAGGGAAATGGAACTAGGGAAGGGTCTGGAGCACAAGTGTGATGAGGGTGCAGCTGTGAGGGAGCTGGGGGTGTTTAGCCTGGAGAGGAGGCTGAGGAGGAACATCTCTCTTTTTATTACTGCCTGAAAGAAGGATGGAGCAAGGTGCATGCTGATCTCTTCTCCCAAATAACCAGTGATAGAACAAGAGGAAATGGCCCCAAAGTAATCCAGGGGAGGTTTAGATCGAAAGTTAGGGGAAGTTTCCTGAAAATTGTCTGGCACTGGAATGGACTCCCCATGGAAGTGCTTGAGTCACCATCCCTAGAGGTATTTAAAAGCTGTGCAGAAGTGGCACTTAAGGGCAGGGTTAAGTGATGGACCTGGCAGTGCTGGGTTAATGGTTGGACCTGATGGTGTTAGAAGTCTTTTCTAACCTAAATGATTCTATGATTCTAGGAACAGCAGCATCTGTGCCAGTTAACCAGATGCTTTTGCTAAATTAGAGAGAACTCTGCAAAATCACACAAATAAGGTCTCTTATGCTTGAGCAAATCTTCCTTAATGTATTTAACAACCTTAAAAATTGTTATAAAATCAGGACAATACAAAACTGAAAAATGCTAGAAGAATTTGTGTTATGAACATAAAGTAGCACATGTGAGGAGGTAAAGGGAACTGAACCACAATTTCTTTCTTCACATGTGTAGTGAACTCTACATTGTGTATTATCACTCATGAAAAAGATTCTGAAATCAAAATAAGTATAATTTCAGAAAGGTAAAAATGAAACCTCTCTCTGGAAAAAAAATCCAGTTAAAAATTAAGAATTGTTGGAAAAGTGGAACTGTTCAGAAAAAGTGTTTCAAATGTATAAGTTTACCTGAATTTTGTATATTGTGTTCTGTTTTCCCTATCATATCTTGGGCCATAGGGAAAGTGGAAAAAGCATTTTGAAAAGGTGGGAAGAGTAAGTGAATGATGAGAATATGTTGTCTATAAGGGGATACTGTCTACTAGAATACTGTCTATAAGGGGACAGACTAGATAGACTGAATTTCTATACCATGGAAATAAAATAATCTAGAGAAGATGGGGTTGAGCATACAAGATAATGAATTGCATGAAGAGGGTGAATACGGAACCATCATTTAATTTACAGTGTCTCTTAGAATATAGCAACTAAAGCATTTGTGTGTTCATATTTCCAGGCAGCAAGTAAGTTTAAAATAAACAATAAGAAACAGTTTTTCATACAAAAAAACCCCAAAAAACCCAATGTGAGACACTGCCACTAGATGTTGCAAAGGCCAAAAGTTTAACTGAGTTCAAAAAGGGATTAATGGCTACTTTTGTTTCATGAATTGTAAAAACATCCTACTCAGACACAACTGCTGGCTGAGGAAGTTCCTAAACCACTAATTGCCAGAAGATGGGAAGGAGGGGGTTGCTCAGCTCTTGCCACACTTCTTATGATCTTTCCTTATGCATCTCCTAATGGGCATGTTGGGAGCAGGATAATGGGCTAAACAGAGTTTGTTTGTTTGTTTTGTCTGAACCATTATGGTTGTTTTTATTTTGTAGGCGTAGATTTTTTTTTCAGTAATGGGGAGACAAAATGGAAACTTCCAACTTGTTTTTTTGAGTTCAGTAAATGTCATCTGGAATATGATTCCTAATAGCTAATTAGGGATGATCACTGATTTTTTTTGCTTTCCTCTTTTTAATATGTAAAAATGAGTCTACAAATTCATCTGCAGAATGCTTAAGAAGATTTTCTCTAAATAAAGTGAGATTTGGATGAAGGTGAATCATTTATGTATTTCATTCGAGTGATAATGATGTGTGTCTAATTTAAAGGACAATATGTCAAAAAAGCTGACATAAAGTAGGGGGAGTTTTCTGTCATCCTCTAGAAGGAGATGAATGGTGTTACTTTTTCCTCTTGTTGTCAGTTAAGGAATACTAAGTTTCAGTGAAAAAATATCCTTTCATTCTACAGTTGTACTTCTGGCAATTAGTACGAACAGAGGCAGGCAAGGATCTTTAGCATCTATGCTTTTTCTTTTTTTTTTTTCTTTTTTTTCTTGTAAAATCCTTATTACCTTTTTTTTTCTCTCCTTGGAGTGAAGAATGGCTTTTGGGACTAAAGAAAATATGAATTACTTTTTTTGTTGTTTTGTTTTGTTTTGTTTTCTTCACTAACTTTCTATTCTAGTTTTTGTCCATGTGAATTTAAAATGTAGAAGTTTATTTCTACTTACTAAACAGAGATTTAATTAATTATCACAGTGCACTTTGGAAATGAAAGATACATTACTCTGTGTCAAATGAGTTTATCCTGTTCTGCATGCAAACTATGCACATCGTTATAAATCATGATCTCAAACTTCTAAAGTTGTTGTTTTTGTTTATTAGGAAACCTTGCTTCAGATCCAAAAAGGCAATAAGGAGACTACACATAGCAAGAAGAAAGTGGGCCTCAATCGATCATGAAATGCAATTACACAATATTCAGAGCTGAGTGAAATAAAGACCTTAAATAGCAGCAGCCTGTAAAGTTTGAAATTAAAAGTAGTTTCATCATATAATGTGAAAAGGGAGATTGGATCAATGAAGCTGATCTCTTGTATCTTGTTTGCTGTCAGTTTACATGAAATGATACTTGAGGTGAGCCTCCTTTTCCTGTGTATGTAAATACATTTTGTTTATTTATGGAATAATACTGGAGTGGTCTGGCAGGAGATTTCTTGAGTTCATCTGGTCCTCACTGCATAAATGGAAGCACAAGAATTGAAAAGGCTTCCACCTGGTCCTCCATATCTTAGCTAATGTAATTGCAGATTTTCTTCTAGCAGTAGGGCTTTATATAAACAGCACAGTGTTACTGCTGTGTTGTTGAGCTGCAATAAATCAGTAGCTGAATTAAGAGAATTGGGACTATAATACAAACTTTCTGTCCTTTCTGGTTTAGCATCATAAAAATCTGCACATGTATGCAGAAGGCAGATAACAATCCACTACACTGTAAGAGTAGCTGTAGGATACAAACAGAAGTTTGAGAAAAATAGTTAAATCCATTTTCTCTTGCTTTCACTTAATCTAATTTCTTCTTTAACTTCCACCTTAAATTCTTTGGAAACCTTTAGTATAGTTGGGATGAGGATTAAAATATTTTTATTAGGATATGGGCACCTTATAAAAAAAATGTAGACATCTTCATCTAAGACTGAAACTTGTGATCCCTCAAAAAGATGAACTCAGAATCAGTGCAACTTCTGCCTCAGGTACCACATTTTACTGGCTGGAGGGTGCAAGGGCACAAAGTGCAGGCTCACTGCCCTATGTATCAGGGTACACTTTTCGAGGAACTTTTCATCTTTGCTGGTTCACATCATATTTGTTGTAGTGTAAAAGATGTGTTTTGGAAGTCAGTGTGCAAATTGTACAGGAAGCAGTGAGAAATAAGGGGGAATGTAAAGGTCTGGTCAGGAAGTAGGATCCAGCTAAGTTTAAGGGATTATGACATGGAACAAGTAGATGTTGCTGGCAGTATTGCTCACTATCTTGGTTTGGCTGTGTAAGCTTGAAGGGCTTTGGAGAGATGTAGCAAGGTAAAATTTTGTGTTAAACACTTGATAGGCCAAGTGTCTAGAAAGACCTGACAGTTCCATAAACAACAAGGAAACACATTCATAGCTTTCCTCCTTCTCCACATTAAACTCTGACTGTATAAGAAGCATTTTCCCCAAAAACATAGTCTATCTAAACTTCTGTTTACTTATCTATAATATCCACTGTTTTTTCAGATACAATTTAATAGCAGGGTATGTGGTGTAAAAGTGATTAGAAATCCAAAACCTTTTTTTTTTTTT
>WEIU01004658.1:1878-12853 GCA_013389925.1 Aegithalos caudatus
CCCTTCCTGTAAACACTTCTGACAATCTATAATGTTAGGTTACACTAACTTTTGTAGTATATAACTTCAGAATTACTCTTAATGTTATGTCTTTCAGGAAGGGAGACAAAATTAAAAATATGTGTAGTGATCATCATGTTTAGAGAGGGGAACTCCTAAATATGCCTTCCTGAAACATGAGTAAATCATTATATATACATCCTGGTGTATATTACAAATGTACTAATTTAATGAACATCAAATTATTTTTTTTTCAGCAGAAGTCCTTAATTTAAATAAGCAAAAATACTGCAACTCTCAGAAGAAACTCTCATAAGATACTTAGACTGATGGAACTCCAGCTTAGGGAGAGAACTATAGTATGTACATTTAAGGAATGAGGAAGAAACATTGACTCAAAAATCCACAATTAAAAAAAACCCTAATTCTTGTATCTTTGAAATAATTGGAATCAAGTTGTGGTTCCAACAGAGTCAGGAATTTCTCCATCAGTAATATTTCAGAGGATCTAATCCAAAAGGCTTTGTTGAAAACTGTACACTTGCATGCCTTGGAACTAAAAAAAAAAAAAAAAAAAAAAAAAAAAAAAAAAAAAAATCTCTGTGCTTGTCATGTTTCCTACCATAATTCATAATGCATGAATCCCAATGGGTTTGCAGCCCAGTGAACATTTTCTGGACCAAAGATGAACAAACTTGGCTTCAGTACAGGTGTCTCAATTTGGCCTTGGTTCTCCTGTGGGCCCTGTGTGCTGGCCTAAAACATGACTATTCTATGGCAGCTAACCAGTGTTAGTTTTTATTCAGAATATCCAAAACAACAACACAGTCCTATCACAGTGGATTTTTATAACATAGAACTTGTATGTCTTTTGCATGTCCTGGGCTGTAGCATGAGGAGGTGTCTGAGGATGCAAATCTTTCTGGAACGGTATTAGAAAATCATGTTCGGCAAAGGAGCCTAAGCTGAAATCCCATCAATACAATCTTTTGAATATGAATATATTTAAACACATGCTTTAGCTCTCTCCTAGACAAAACAAGGCAGCAAAAATAATAATTATGCAGTGTGGACAGTTAAGACAGTTCTAGGTAGCATGACAGGAAAACAGGGGTATGAGACAGAAACTTCCACATGGTGTCATAGAGGGGGATACTGCATAAACTTCACTCTTTTTCAGTCCATTTTTGGAACCCTCCCCCCCACCATGGATTCACCCCAATAAAAAGAAAACACTACATAGAGTTATAAACTGCTACTAGTGAACTGCAATCACACTTACATATAATATCAGCAAGAAAATCTGATTACAGACAAAACAATATGCTTTCATTTACCAAATGTGTACCTATTAGTGCAATCCACTGGTTTAGGGTCAATAATTATTTCCAGAACTGGATTCATTCAAAATGCTGAACTTTTTATGCATCAGATGTACAGTCTCCAACCAAGTAATGACATAAAATTCTGGAAGGCTTTGCACATTTCTTTCTAGCAGAGAGGATAAATTTATCACAATTATTCTAAACTTGATCCCACTTACAAAATTATATGATACCAGTCTGAAAAATACACTCCCAACTGATAAGCCAAATATGTTTACAAACTGTGAGATGACATGTATCTTTTTCAGAAAGAAAGACAAAAAAAAAAAAAAGGAAAGCTGATTATGTATATTATTCAATTTTTTTGAGATGTCATGTTACAGGTATAAATTTAGTGCATGCTATGCAAACTGCTTCTTTTTATTCAGTGCTTATTTATATTCTATTTATTAACTGCTTATTTTTATCTAGCAGTGATACAACTGTACTGCTGCAGAAAATATTTCAGGCTTCCTTTCTCTCTTCCAGGACAGGTTACAATTCCTTCAGAGGCCGTCTGCTTAGACAAAAGGAATGAAAATCACATACCACAGGCAAAGCATAAAGTTCTCTCTAGATTTCCTGGGTAATAATGCTAACACCAAAACCTTTTAGGGAGAATGAAAGCTGAAGAACAAAAGAACAAAATTTGGTCTGAAGACTGCTGCCTGGTTTAAAGGAGGAGAAAAAAAAAAGGTAACTATTTTGTCTTTGAATGGAGAACACATCCTCTTTAGTAACATGGAGTATCCTAGATTTCAAGACACTTTCCATCATTTTATGCTTACATTCTAAACTGGATTTACTGAGTTCATGTGGTATTAAACCATCTTCTGTTCTAGCAGTTATACAGGACATGAATCAAGGATAAAGCTATAGTGGCACAATCCATCTCAACAAAATAGGACAGTCAAGAGGAACATACATTGCAAAACATGGAAGAAAGATCACATGACCTGTAAGGATCACTTCAAAACATTTCTGACTCATGAACCTCCAAAAAGAACAATGCCTAATGAATTTCCTATAGCAGTGTCCCAGAATTCCAAGAAAATTTTGAGAATCAGACTGAACTGGATCTATGACAATACCTGACGATTCAGAAAATTCCCATCCACACCTACTTGTCTGCCAATCCCTTCAGTAGCACTGTATTTAGTATTAGCAAGAAAAGCTGTCCAGAAAAAAAATTTTTTCAGGCAATAAATAAATGAAAAAAAAAAAAGAAAAACAAAAAAAGAAAAACCCACCAAAGGTAAGGAAACTAATACCTGGACAAAAATGTAAATATTTGTTCCACAGTCATGAAGATTTGTTAAGTCTGCTTAAGGGCTACATTAAGAAATATGCTGTACGACTGCAGTGGGAATACCAACACAAGGTATATAATAAGCTCAAAGGCTACATATACACCAGCACTACCCAATACAGGAGTGGCTACAGAGGAAAACAATTGCTGCAGAGGCTCTAACACCCACACTGTATGAGTTTCAGGGTGTTTGTTTTGGACCGGCTTCTGACTGGCCTCATGGAACAAAAACCTGCTGGCAGCTGGAAAAAATCTCCTGGCATGATTTCATTCAGAAGGAGCCTAGTTCACATGCTTAAATAGTACTTTGAAATATGAATTGAAGAACGACAAAAGGGTGTTTAAGGAGATCTGCTTTGGCAGTGAATTCTGGATCAGAATTAAAATATTATTACAATACACACGCTAGTACTAAGAAAGCATTTTTGTTTAAGCATTGGTCTCTTGCAAGGCATCTCAAAGGTTTTTATTTTCTGATTAATAAAATAAATCTAGTAAGAAAGGCACAATGATTAGAATTTCATACATATAAAATCTCCTGGATTTAGAAAAACCTACAATTAACACTTATAATTAACCTAAAAAACTGAAGATACCTGATTAGTGGGGAGGCAGCTGCTGGAACAACGAATGGGAGGCAAGTTATTTTGTGTTTCATTTGGTGTGTCTGTTCTCAGGATCTGTGACTTTTTATCATCTTCACTCATTTCTGTCAGCCAGCTCTGAAAATAAATAAAGAATATATTTTTACCTTAAGGCAGTAGAACAATTATCCTTAAAAAGCACTGCTTTTAATGGGGAAAAGCAATTAAAACAAAGAGCAATAGTCCTTTTTTTAACAAAAAGTGACCTACCAAAAAAAAAAATCTGTAGAGTTAAAATGGGTAGTTAAGGTTCAGTAACATTGAACAAGAAAATAAATTTAAAAACATAATCCTTTGATCATTTCCTCTTTTAATCAAATAATTACATTCTACTTAGGCACAAGAAGAAGATTGATACATCACAGTGATTATATTATGGACCGTTATAAATTAGGTCTTGTACCATCAGTTCACTATTAATTGCTTCCCATTCTTCAGCTGTGAAATCAGAAGCTGTGGCTGCAGGTTTATCTTTTCTCAGAGCTCTGCTCCTTGGATCCAAATGCTCAATACGCTTTTCACAAGCCAATGTAAGTTCAGGGTAACACCCCTCCTCGCCAGACCTTTAAAATGCAAAGATATAAACGTTAACAAAAAAGAACTAAACTGCACCACATCCTCGTCTCCCTCCATGTGTAGTCAGTACAGTGACTGAAGAGGATTATTTTCCTGTTACAACTCAATTTTACTATCATCTAATAACATTTTTATTAGGAAGTTGCAGTTAACCTTCAACCATTTTCCAATGCCCACACACACAGTTCAAAATTATCACCACGGTGCTCATAAAAAAGAAACTTGTGTCATGTACAGCAAAAGTTAAACAGGTATGGCATCTGAAATTGCTACAGGCAACATGGATCATGAGAGAACCAAAACAGAGTGGCAGCATTTAAAAAAAAACAAAACTAGCATTGAGTTACTCAAACCTTTTGGATGGTTAAAAAAGGACTTGGATTTCTAGTGTTATCATTGGGACACTTTTAGCATGATTACTTTAACTTTGTATTTTAAATTAGAAAGTCAGACAGGTTTAGACAAATACAAAAAGGTTCCCTCAAATTTTGCAGAACAGGAATATAATTAATAATGAAGGTAAAAAAATAAATTTACCTTAATACTTTGAGAATCTTTTCCAGGTGCTTAACATCTGTGCATTTTTCAATGAATTTGTAGTCCAGATGACTAATAGGTATTTGATATGTTTTAGTGGTTCCTTCTCCCAGTAAATATGGTACTGACTCATCACCCATAACTAAATATTAAAAGAAAAAAAATAGTGATTCTGTAAGCTTCTAGCTACATTTTGAAGTAATGCAAATTTAAGGAATAGACCTGCTCACACTCCACTCTCTCACGAAGCAGACCTATAAAATAAAAAATATCAGATTTGAAGGCCTGATCTCATGAACTGTCCTTGACAAGAGGCTTACTGACAGAAGTAGGAGATATGCTTTGTAGGAGTATGCAACTCTACTGCTTATGCAAGTCAGAACAATTCTGAAAGACCATTTAAAGAAAAATTGCCAATTATTGCCTACCACATTCTCTGTTTTATTTAACGCATACCCATTTTAACCAAGTGGGATAAGCACGAAGGACAAGATGGTGAAGGACACTCCTTTTTTCAGAGGGAAGACATTAACCAATGCAGTATAGCTAAAGAATTAAATTTTTTGGCTTCTATGTAGACAAATCATAAATTCAATTTTCTTCACTAACTACATTTTCTGGGTCTCTGATTATATCATAGCACTAATCTGAATATATTCCAGTAAGTCTGTAACTGATGAAATGAGGGGTTCAAATGGAACACTTCTGACTCTCCCTGTACTTTTGATCTGATCGTCTGCATCTTTTTCTGTTTTGATCTCAAGCTCTATGGAGCTCAAACGCTCTTCTCCCTCCTTTTATATAGTGCAGGAAGCAATCGGTTAATTTTCAAGAAATACAATAACGGCAACTAGCTAGTATGTGAAAACAACTACGTGTAGTTATAAATCAAATTAAAATAATTGTGTTCCAATGCCTTGCATAATTATACACATTAATTTGTAGTTACACAAAAATGTTTATAACACGGTACCACTTAAATAATAACTGGTGGTAATTAGGTGTTGCATAGAGATTGTGCCCCAAGACGTTGCGGTTTCAGTACTGGGAATGGAAGAACATGCATGGGAAGAGGGACAAATGCAGGAAATAATTAAAGAGAAGAAGAGAAGAATTAAAAGCTCATCACCACCGGCGATTTTCCCCGTTTATTCCATGGCCGTGAGGGAGCTGCACGGCGGTGCCCAGCACTCCGCGGCTGCTGGGGGGCACAGCCCCGTCCCAGCCCGGCGCGCCCCTCTCCAGTGGCACTTCCTTCCCCACACATGCCCGGCCCGGATCCGGGTTTACCTCCAAGCCGGCACCCAGGCTCCTCTCAGGCACGGCCGGACCCGGGGCAGCGCGGCCGGCCCGCGTGTAGCAACTGTTGCTATGTACAACGCGGCGCCAGGGACGCGGCGCTGCCCGCCCCAGGGATGCCCTGCCGAGGCTCCCGCAGAGCTCCGCCGTGCTCCCGCAGCGACACCGGCGNCGGTCAGGGCGGGGATCAGGGCTGAGGGGAGCGCCTGCCGAGGGCGGGCAGAAATGCAGCACCCGGGAGTGCGGCTCTAGTAAGCATCACCCTTGTGGTTTCGGCGTATTTCACTGGGCAGAGAGCAAGCGGTCCCTGTCCCGACGCCGGTGTCCCCAGGCGCCCACACCGGCGTTGCCCGTCAGCCCTGCACTCCCCCGGGGCTGCTCTCCAAAGCAGGTCCTTGCCCCTTCCCGAGGGCAGCAGGGGCTCTTCGCCGCCTTTGTCCGGCAGCCAGAAGCACCCGGTGTGCCCGCAGAGGGGCCGAACTCGCCTCCCTTTGCCGGCGACCTTGGGCAGCGCTGCTCCTGCCCGCTCCTCCTCACCCTTCTGGGCAGCCGTGTCAGTAGCCGACCCCTTCGTTCTGCTATGCAAGAACAAGGTGCACGCTCTGCAGGCCAGGCTGTTGAACTGATAGCAACCGTGTAGTAACAAAGGTTATTTATACCCGTGTATCTGGTTTCCAGGAATAAAATCTAGTCTTAATAGCATCGATCAGGTACCTAAGAAAATCTTAACCAAGCAGCTCCAAAACAGCATCTCAGAATGTTTTTTTATCTCCTATAAAAAGACACTGCAGTTCATTTATAAGCCAGCACAGTCATGCAGACCTTAAAAAAAGATATGATTACAGTGACGAGTTAAGCAAGTTACCTCAGCAGCATCATTAGCACCATCAGCACCATCAAAACTGAGATCAGGCACACAAAACCCAACAGCATGTTGTAGTACCCTTTAGTGGTAGTATGTAACTCATATTCCAAAGGGGCAGATGCAAAAAGTTTTGGTTCATCACAAACCCACCACTTACTACAGACCCCTGAAAAGTCATCTGAAAAGCAAAACAAGATCACAATTTAGTTTTGGGGTGGTACCCAAATAATCTTTGCAACACACATCTAACTCCTTGAATACAAACAAGTTAAACAGCACTTAAGAAATTTCTGATTTCACATTGCTTCTTAATGTTTAACTTGCCTCCTTTCCCTCTTCTTTCAGGAGAAATGATTTTTTTCCTACTTCCAGACATCCATACTTTTGACATGTCCGCAACTGGATGCCAGAATTAGGTGCTCTTAAGTCCTTTAAGATTTTCTTTTTTGAAATCCATCTGTTTCAAACCTAGCCTTCTGTAGCCTTCTATTAATTTTCAGTAGAATTTATTCAAAGCACCGTTATTTTATGCAGTTCACTGAAGTCCATTTAGCAAAGTTAAAATGCAAATAAAGTTTAGATAAGAGTAATGAAAACAGATAATTCAAAAAGAATACAATTATTACTGAACTTTAAAATAATGCATACTTTGATGACAATTTAAACAATAGCTTTAGAAATCTCTTGCTGGAAGACAATATAGACAAAATATAGTATTACAGTAAACTTTAATATTTCAATCTCTTAAAACACAAATAAGAGCGTGCATTTTAACACAAACAATTTTACAGAACAAAGTTATCAGGAAGACTACATCATGAAGTCACTATCTTCAGCAGACATCATCGAGCATCAAAAACTACCACTGGAATAATGCAGTTAAAGAAAAAAATACGCTGCGGCTGAAAAAAAGATGAGGGAGAGGAAAACAGACTGTCTAAATCTAGTCACAACTATCTACATAAAGAATTTCAAAACCCATCTTTAATAAGACTCTGAATAACATCAACAATTCACAGTACTATCACAAAGACTATCGTAACTTAGCATATTGTGCATAGAAAATGGAAAAAGAGAAAGTGTCAGAAAAGAAATCAAGGTGCCAAATCACACTGCAGAGATTGTGCTATAGTAGTTTGCTCTACTGTATTGATTTTTGACCCTGAAGAATTGTTACATAATTATTTGAATCTTCTATTCTGTTTGCCCTTGTCTCCATCCACAGCTTCCCAAATGCATTTAAGTGCATTTGTAAAAGGATACGCCTTTTTGTCCTTTTCTTGTACATTATTCTGTAGCCACATTCTCTGCACCTGATAGGATCTCTTGCCTTTATTTCGTTTTCCGTATGACATTCTGATGTTATGGAGGAAGAAAAAAGAAGTGGGCAAAGAAAAACAGCATTGTTAACGCACAGATAATTTTGAAAAGTTGTGATAGTCAAATTCCTATTTGTGGCAAACAAACAGAGCAACTGTAATGAATCTGTATCAAGAACTCAATGATAACAAGATATCATGAAAAAAAGGAAAAGAAAATAAAAAGCTCCACATTAAGATAAACATACATTAAAAGAATCACCCAAATATTACTGCACTGAACACATTCCAAACTTGATACTAGACTGTCTACTAATGAAAATTGCAGCTCATCCCTCCAAAGCCCAGAGTCTGTTTTCTTAAAAGATGAAATATTCCAGGTATTCCTGAAAATCACCGATTTTTAAGTTGTTGATTTATCTATAGGTAAGAGAGAATTTGACTATTGTACTTCAGTGAAAGCTGAGTGCCCTTACAGCACTGTCAATAAAACACAGAGAGATCGAGGAGCTCCACACAGCAACACAAGCTCTAGGGAATCACCTCCACATCACTGCATATGTACCCCATATATGAGTTACCATCAATGCATGAAGCTTTAAAGATCATCAGGATATACTCTGCAACTATTTGTATCTATGTACCCTTCAGTATAGTGACTAAGCACTATTCATTATCAAAACACCTCCAGCAGCAAATGATAAAAAAGTCACTAATATATTTTCTTTACCTCCACAAATGTAAATCATTGGCTGCTGCTTTGGAGGCTGAACATCCTTCTGTGAATCCATGTTCTAAAACAAAAGATAAACAACATGCATATTAGTTTGGGTCTGGGGTTGGTTTTGTTTTGTTTTTCCCAAGGCATACACAATCACTTTAATATCTCAAGCTAAAAGTAACAGAAGATGAAATCACTTCCTTAGAAGTAAATACAAACAAATTCCATTTATATTTGATACACAGGACATGGGTTAATTCAGGTTGAAAGAAACTTCAGAAAGTCATTTAGTGCAACTTCTTAAAAGCAAAGTAATATCAGGTTTCACAGATCTTTACCACTCTGGTATAAAAAACCTCCAGTGATGAGCACAACACATTTTCTATTAAACAGTAATTTAAAGACCAATGAGTAATATTTTCTTTCCTCCTTCCCACCAGTGTTAACAATTTCCTTGCTGGAAATATAAAGTTCAATAATTTCTTGTATGTATCACTCATGTAATAAAGGTGCTAACAAAGACGGTAAGCCTTGTCATCTTTCCTCTCCCTCTGACACACTAGCTAACCCCATACACTTTTTCTTGTTCTAAGTTATTAGAAATACTGGGAACAGATGTGGGTAGAAGAGTAGTAGGAATTAAAAAGCAAAACAAACAAAAAAAAAACCCCAAACAATGAGGGGCCATAGAGATGAAATTTGACCCTTCAAATCCTACCAAATCAAGAGTGATTCACTGCTATTCTTCAAACACCTCTTAATGCCCTGTAATGGTTTTGATTGTCCAGACTTATTTGAAGACAAGTATTTCTTCATGGCATCAAACTAAATAGTTACATATACTCTACAGACACTCTACCAACCTTTAAGTAACCCTAACATGTAAATGTACTTGCAACCATGAATTTTAAGGTGTTTACTATACATAAACACTTTTTTTCTACCCAATGCAAGTCTAGACAAGAACATGAATATTTCCTATTAGGTTTTTTTGAGGCTGCTGTTTTCTGTATTGCTCCTCTGTCTGACACAGAAGACAAGAATTCCTAACCCTTATGCCAGTAAATAGCCTTCTTGATGCTTTTGCTTAATATTACAGCAAAGATTATTTCCCTCATCTTCAGAGTTTGTTTCAGCATAAATTTAGCTGAGAAAACTATGATACTGAAAACAAGGCAGAGACATTTCATACTTTAGGAGTCTGATCTCTTGACAAACCTTCTTGTTAAAACTCCCACTATGTCACTCCATTTAAGAGAACTGGAAAGAATCCATTACATTCTACAGCCTTCAAGTATGCTACACCATAATACAAGTGGCATCTTAACTCACATGTGCTACAATTTTTTGTGTCAGCACATTGCAGTAAGATATGAGCAGTCACCCATTAGACTGGAAAGCAACAGACTCTTCTAAAACATAGAGCTGAACTAAGGTGGATCACAGTTGTACCTAAATAACCTGGGTTAATGCTGCTTGTGCAGCAAAACTATATTGCTGCTAAGGGCAGCAGTGAACTACAGTTCTGTTTTGCATGGAGGTGCCATAGTTTAGCTGACCTTCACACACCCTGCAGCCCTTAGTGCCACCAAGCTGACAGAGCCAACAGCCCAGCAATGCACCAACATGTGCTGGGGCGCAGCCAGAACCCATTGCAGAGACGTGGGGATGTGCCAAGGGCATCTCACCAAATCACAGAATGGGAAAGGCTGGAAGGGACCACAGCGGGGTCATCTGATCCAACCTCCCTGATTAAGCGGGATCATTCTAGAGCACATGACACACGACTGCACCCAGATGGTTCTTGAGTTATCTCCAGTGATGGGGACTCTGCAACCTCTCTGTACAATCTGTTCCAGTGCACAGTCACCTGCACAGTAAAGTTATTCCTGCTATTCAGACGGAACTTCCTATGCCTCAGTTTTTGCCTCCTGCCTTTTCTCCTAGTCCTTGGCACCACCAACAGGAGCCTGACTTCATTTTCTTGGCACCCCGCGCTTTAGATATTTTTACGTATTAATGAGGTCCCTTCTCCGAGCATTTTCTATGCACCCGTAAGAGTGAAAGCCAACCCGCTCCTTCACGTCCCGCAGAGCCCACCAAGGAGAAGGGCAGTCAGCCCTTCCCACAGCCTGCGCAGGCCGCAGGCTCCCCATCCCACCCAATTCCGACATCCCCTACCCTCCCGCGGGTCTGGCAGGCAGGAGCGAAGCCTACCAGGCTGGTCCCGGCCTTTCCCCGCCCACCACGGCCACACCACCACCGCCCAGCAGCGAAGGGAGCACCCAAAGGCTCGGAACAGCCCCGCACCGCTCTCCGGCGCCCGCAGCCCCGCCGGCCT
>WEIU01004658.1:12916-28865 GCA_013389925.1 Aegithalos caudatus
AAAAAAAAAAAAAAAGGCACACAGATTATTTTAAGACGCAGGCTTCCATATGAATAGCAGTGTCAGTTGTCAATGAAGACAATAGGCAACTGCATGTTTAGGTAAAATCAGCCCCAAGGTACCCGGTGTTTTCATTCTTTTATTTAGCTGTACCCAACATACTCGGCCTAGAGAATGCCTCGCGCCAGGTCTGGTCAGACGGCTGAGGAGATCTAAACCACCCTGAAATGTTTTGCCTCAAGGTTCTCCCTGTTTTCAGAAGCATTTCACCTAAAATTCGTGGATAACCCCGGCATCTGGATATTTTGATGCCGTGGTCGGTATCATATGTATCCACATGAAGCCGAACTTACATACTACAAACATATATATTGCACATTTTAAGTGTAAGGTTCTGTTATGAAAGAAGTTTCATAATGTCGGCATTTCCCGACGTACTGAACTAAAATAAGTGCAGGCAAGATTTGAAATGACACCGGTTGCTCTTTATCATTGGCTCCACCTCGGTGGCGGTAGGAATTTTTAATTTTCGAGAGACAGTTTGTAGAATTAGATATATTTGCTTTATTTCTCCCCCTTCCCCCCAATGCTTAACGAATACTATGTTTTGTGAATATGCCAATTTAAACTACTAGATCATTCAAAGGTTCTCTAGTTTAAGGAAAGGTCACTTTCTGTTCCTGAATACTGAATAAAAATCTTTTCCTAAGCATCCAAATTAATATGGATGATGATTTATCAGTTGTAATTCACTGATCTTCTACCAGCAAATGACCTTCATATATGACTTGTAACTTACCTAAGATGAATTCGGGTAATAATAAATAGTTTTAGTTTTCCTAATTTTGTGTTTAAATTAAACGTAATGAAATCGCAGTAATGACTTTACACTTGCTTCTCCACATGCTCTGTAAGAATAAAGCTAAACGTAACTTTTGGAGTGCCAGAATAAAGCATGGACAACAAAAATGGTTTGTAAAAGGCAGAGGTATTATAGGTTACTACTTGCATACTCTCCTCCACTGCGGAGCCGCGGGTATGGGTGGGTGCTAAGAGGATGAAACAGAGGAGAAAACCAGCCTGAGCTCTATTTTTCTTGGTAAACGCATGGTAAGAAATTACCAACTCCTAAAAAAAACCAAAATCTCCCCGATATGATTTCTCTAGGCTCCTTAGTATTTTAAAAACGCGTTTGTCAAACTGGCAAATTTAAAAGGACTTCTAAAAATATCTCCATGAAAAATTCAGTTAATCCTGTGAAAATAATATTTCCATTATTAATAAACGAATCGCGCAATTGTTTGATTATTGGCATCCTTTAAACATTCCGTTGGAAAAATGGGATTCTTTACCAGATCTTAAAGCTCCGGTTACTTCAGCTGTTTCCGAAAAAATCTGCCCCTTACAAGAGGAGCACTTTGATAAGTCCCATTCCCATGAGGTGGTTAATTCTAGCCCTAAAGATGCTCCTTTGGATTTAGAGTGGCAGAGAGTGCTGAGACTGTGTGGGAAACTCCCACTGTCCCGTAAAGCGAAGCAGTTCTTGGGGAATTGGTAGGGAAATGAGAGGAAAGGCTTATGCGTCGAGATCGGGTACAATTGACAGGGGAAGGAAACGCGGCAGTAACCGAGCGCAGTGCGAGTGTTGCAAAATGTCTCACGTCGTTTCACTTGTTAGAAGTAGCGTTCACAGGTTTTGGTTGGGGCTTGTTTGTTTGTTTTGTGTAGGTTTTTTTGTTTGTTTGTTTGCTTGGTTTTTGTTAGGGTGGGTTTTTGGGAGGGGGACTTTTTGTTAAAACACACTTCCTAGTGTGACACTTCTGTGTATTGCATAAAATGTCGCAATTACGACTTGTTAAATTTCTTGGATATTTTTGATCCAGTTCGCATAAATCCATCCAGGTTTGAAAGACGGAGACAGAGCTTGCAGTTGTGTCCCACTTAGTAAGCTTCCAATTTTACTGAGAAGTTAATTTATAAATAAATACAAATATTTGAAAGACAAATTTATTCAGTTCCTACGAAACAGGCGGTATTACAGAAAGCATCTTCAGGAAACTTCTATTACATTAAACTTTCTACTGTTTTCTCATTTTAAAAAGGAAGAGGAAGATACTCCAAGAGCCTTTTACCCTTTCAGCCGTAAAGGTTACCTTGTAGTCAAATAAACCGATATTCTTGCCCTAAGAATGGCAGTTTCCGCCGGCTCTGGCTCTGGTCGGGAACTTTTAAGCCCTTGTTTCCTCGGGCCCCTCTCAGGCTGTCTCATGCTAGGAGGGATGCGAGAGCCTGGAGGAGCGGAGTTGGAAAAGGGAAGGCTGAGAAATTGCCAGACCCCACAAACAGGGGTTACATTACCTAACCCGGGAGTTTGCCTATTAAAAATGTAGGTGTTGATTATAGAGCCGGTTGAGGGCTCTCGTTCAGCTCTGACATTTCCCATCCCGCTGGTGTGAAGCCTCACGTTATCCTTACCGAGCCCAGGAAAAACAGACATCCACGTAGTCGTAGTCTGTATTCGTTTGGTTTGGGTAGGGGATTTGTTGTTGTTGTTTGTTTGGGTTTTTTTTGTTTTTTGTTTTTTTTTTTTTTTTTTTTTTTTTTTTTTTTTTTTTTTTTTTNTTTTTTTTTTTTTTTTAATTTAGTATACAGAAAAACTAAACTCACAGCAAAATCGAGGCGCCAGGTTCTGAATAGCTATAAGCTTTTTAACAAATTAAACAGGAGTAGCCCTTAGGCCATTCACGGCAGAACAAGGTGAGAAAAATGTGCTCTACACTGTAGCCAGGGAGAATGATCCTTCCTGGAATCTCTGGCAAAAAAAAAAAAAACAAAACCAAAAAACCTGCGGAGACTCGAGGACAACTAGTGCGCTGCTGGAGTCGGGGATCCCCTCCGCGACTGCTTTTGAAGGCAATGTACTTGACAAATGTTCTGTGACTATTTGAGCGCTGGGCTATTGGGTAAAAAGGTGCTAATTAACTCAAATTAACTGGCACCCTTATAACCCAACCTTAAGGCTGTGGTGGAGATAAGGATTATTGCCCGTGAATGCCTCAGGCGCCCCTGAGCCGTCCCTCAGCGCCGGTGCCCCTGCACCTCCGCCCCTCATTCCCCTCCAACCGTAGGGAGCGGAGCGGGCTCTGGCGGAGGCGGGAAAACCTCTCCCTCGCTGGGCGCCTCAGGAGAAGCAGAGCAGGGGCAGGAACGACTCAGAGGCGCTTTAGCAGGGGACTGGGTGCGGCGAGAGCCGCGGGGCTGAAGTATAAAGCGTGGGGAGCGGGACTTCTCTCACGTCCCCGAGGAGCGCAGGGGGCACTCCCGGTCTCCTCAGGCTCCCGGCCGGGGCCGAGCGCGGAGGGGGCGGGGAGGCAGCGGTTGGTGAGGGCGGGTAGTTCAAACCCGAGCGAGGGAAAGCGGCCGCACGCGGGGGGCCGGTGTGGGTGGGGAGAGGCGAAGCGGCTCCTCGCCAAGGGCAACGGGCCCGGGCGGCGAGAGCTGCTGAAGTTCCCCCAGCCCGCCTTCACTCCTGCTCCTCGCCTGCAGCCCTGCTAGGGGTGCCCCGCCGCCGCCTCAGCTGCACCCGGGGGTAGGGCGGCCTCCAGGCTCTGCTCCCGTGCCCTCCGGTTTGCCAGACGAGAGGGCGAAGCGGTTGCTTTGCTCGTTCCAACATCCCAGGTGACTTAGAGACCCTCGGCTGCTAGTCCTCAGCTACATCGCAATTATCACCATCGCTGGGTAATTAGGCATTGCAGTTAACATATATACACGTGGAGTGAAAACTGTCAGCTGCGTAATGTTTCTCTTGCACCTCTCTTTTTTTCTCCCCACATCCTTTCTCACTTCAGGTTATCGCTAGGGGTAAGCAATACTTTGAATACAGCGCCTTTGCACTGGAAGATCTTGATTTGCTTCACAAATTAGGGTAAGTGACCCACATCATGCGGATAGGACTTGGTTATGTAATCTTCAAGTATTTGAAGGTATCAATGACTTTGGGGTCAAAGAGCAGAGTCTGTTTTACTGCAGATACCATATTTGTTTAAATAACAGAGAAAATACTTCTGTATCACCAAGACTTTGTCTTTATCTGTTTTACTAGGGGTGGTGAACAGTGATTTAAAAAAAGGCAGAAAATGTCTTGTTCAATGCATAAGGATTCTGTGTGTATTACTAAGGAGCATAAATTGCTAGGAACAGGTGTGACTCCATCCTAGAATTTATGTCTAAGTTGCAGGCACCATTTACATTGCCTTCTAGTAACCAATATTCTTATCTCTTTAGGGTGCTTGGTAAGACTAAACTTGATAGAAATTATTTCTTGGCTAAATCTGTGAATCCTGTCCTAAATTTAGTTTGGGTCTCTGAATATGAATAATTTTGTCCATTAAACTCCCAGAAAGTTTGTAGTTGATTTGTAAATTGATTTGAGAACTGCAAAATTAATAATAGATATGAGAAATGCACAGAATACATAAGTCTATCCTTAGGGATTTTGTCACTTCTTCTGTAACTGATTGGTGGTGTGACTGGCCTTTTTTCCTCTGCACATAGGAGAACCTAGAAAAAGGTTAAGAAAACTTTCAGGAACTAGTGAAAGATCCCCAAAGGAAAAAAAGGTTCTGGTGTTATGGCTCAAATTTAGTTGATGAAATTCTCACGATAAAAAATAAGTGCTTATAAAAAGTAGTTGTTACAAGAGTTTTTGTTAGGCATCTCTTATTAAGGGAAATAGAATCTTGTTTTATTATGAGAAATGTTTAACACCTCTGAAAGGATTTTTCTTCTGTATTTGTAAAATGAGACCTTGTGTTAACTTAAAGTTTAATTTTTACAGGTAATACATTTTGGGAAAAAAAACCATATACAAGCTTGAGGTGTATACTGGGGTTTGCTGTAAATCACAGAATGGTTCAGGTTGTAAGGCAAGTTAAAGATCCTCCAGTTCTGAGCCCCTTCTATGGACAGAGGCACCTTCTATTAGATTGAGTTGTTCTGAGTCACATCCAATGTGACCTTGAACACTGCTAGTGATGGAGCTTCCATGACTCCTTTGGGTACCTGTTCCAATGTCTTGTTGCCCTCATGGTGAAGAATTTCTTCCCAACTTTCCTTCTTTTAGTTTAAAGCCCTCATGGCCTTGTTTTATCACCAAATGTGCTTGTAAAAAGTCCCTCTCTGGCTTTCTTGATGGCCCCATTGGGTAATGAAAGGCTACAATTATATTTCCCTGAAGGCTTCTCTTCTCCAGGCTGAGCAACCCCCACTGTTTCAGACTGTCTTCAGAGCAGAGGTGCTCCAGAGCTCTGATTATTTTCATGTTCCTCTTCTGGACTCGCTCCAACATGTCCATGTCCTTCTTATTTTGGGGGCCTTTTGAGATGTGAGGTCTCAAAATTGTGGAGGAGGGGGTAAGAAGTAAAAATAAGTATAAAAATGCATGCATGAATGAATGGAGAGGTATAGAATGAAGTGTAGAAAAGAGGTGAAATGAAGCTTAATGGACGACCATTGTTTACTCGGTATCACTTGGCAATTTTATTTATATTTTCCTGTAATGTTCTCTAACAGACCCGAATCAATGCAGTGAGCTCACACGCTCCCCCTGCCGGCCGCTGGCCTCTGTCCAGCATTATATTCGGCTTCCACTTGATTTACCAACATTTCTTTAACTCTGCTATTCCAACCTCCCTTATAGCTGCAAAATCTTGTTTTGCTGTGATTTTTATGTTACTTGAAACAAGTTTGCTTAACTTCTTTTATACTGTAGTATTTTAATATTTTTCTGTTCTCAGTTGTCCCATAGAATGCCTGAAAATGAAACTGCAAGCATGAGATTGTCCTTCTGTTGTTTCTTCAGCATGCAGCCTGAAAATTGTTTTTCTAAGCTTGGAAGCCCTTGGGCTTTTGCTAAATGTGTGGTTAGTTTGACTGTATTTAAGGGAAATACTAGTATTTTTAAAGGTAGTTGTGTTAGTATGTGATTTTTTTTGTTGTTGGGACTGAGATTTTGAACAGCTGTCTCTGGCATTTAGTTTAAATCTGTCCATCAACATTTTTGGAAACAATATCTACTGTAGTTTTCCAAAATTCAGCATGAAAATGAAGCCTCTATTCTTCTTGTAGACTAGTGAAGATAATGCCCTCTTGTTATGACTGATTTCTTATGGGTCTTTGTCTTACAAAAAGAAGAGCTATGCTCATGTGGTCCTTTGCTCATAGAGATTTCATACCTTTAAAATATAGGAAAAAGTTATTTTCTGGTTCATGACAAAGGCTTTTCAGCCTATTGCCTAAAAGCATGGAACCTCAGAATGTGTAAGACTGGAAGGGACCACTGGAGATCACTTAGTCCAACTTTCCTGCTTGAGCAGGGTCTTCAGGGCACGTTACTCAGGATGCTATCTAAATGGCTTTTGAATATCTCCAGCAAAGGAGACCCCATGAATTCTGGGCAGCCTCTTCCAGTGTTTTGTCATCCGCCAAGTAAAGAACTTTTTTCTCATGTTCAGGTGGAACTTTCTATGCACCAGTTTCTGCCATTGCCTCTTGTGCTATCACTTGGCACCACCAGGAAGAGCCTGGCTGCATCCTTTTGATACCCTCCCTTCAGATACTGATAGACATTGATAAGGTTCCTTCTCCAGGCCCAGATTCCTCAGCCTTTCCTCATAACTGAGGTGTTCCAGTCCCCTAAACATCTCCATAGTTCTACTGGACTCTCCAGTATTTGTCTTTTTTGAACTGGAAATCTCTGAACTGCACACAGCACTCCAGGTAAGGCCTCAACAGGGCTGAGCAGAGGGGAAGGATCCCCTCCCTTGACCAGCTGGCAACGTGCTTTTCCTAATGCACCACAGGGACATTTGTTGTCCACCAGGACCTCCTCTGCAGAGCTGCTTCCCAGCAGGTCACCCCTATCCTGTACTGGCCCCTGGGGTTCCTCCCCAGGTGCAGGAGCTGCATTTGCCTTTGAGTTTCAGATGGTTCTTCCCTGCCCATCTCTCCAGCCTGCCCAGGTCCTTCTGAAGGGCTGCACAGCCTCTGGGGTATTGGCTGCTCCTCCCAGCTTTGTGCCACCAGTGAAGTGCTGAGGGGGCATCTGCCCCTTTCATCCAGGTAATTGATGAATAAGGTGGACTATAGTGGGCCCAGGATCAACTGTTAGGGGCCACCAGTACATACAGATCTACTAAAATATGGAGAAGTGGTGCAGATGAAGCATTAAATGCTATTTGGAGTTGATCCTGCAGGAGCAAAGAAGTAATCTCTAATTCACTAAACACGAATTTAAAGCTGTGCCCTTGTGATTCCTAATTGTGCAGTCACTTGTTTTATTGTGTAAAACAGGGAACCAGGTAAAAGCAGAGACAGAAAACAAACAGGAAAGTAACGTACTTGAAGAGGTAAATGTGAGAAGGGAAGGAAACACGCCGACTTTAGTTTGTTGTTGTCTTGGAATTATTTTCACATACCTGACTTTGATTGAAGAGTTTCTCTCAGTTATGTATGTGGCTTTTGTTTAAGTCTGATTTCATACTGATATTAGCAAGGTTGTGTGTCTTTACATCAAGGTGTAAGGTTCTGTTATTTAACATCCTTTTTCTTTTGAACTTCTCTTGTTGCTGTCTTCTTACAGTAGAAAACAATATCCCCCTTTTTAAATATTGCAATCATCTTAAAAAGTGCCTTCCATATGGGTCAAAAGTACTAATTAATGACCCAAGATTATCAAAGAATAGTTCTGCCTCATCTCTCTCAGGCAGTTTGGGTTCCCACTGCTTGTATTTGGTAGCTTAGAAGTAGACTAAGACAGGACTGTTGGGATATTAGTAATGGCTTAGTATTTGGTGTTGAAGCCACCTTTATAGATTCCTACTTCTGTTTTGGAAGTTCAGTGTCTAATTTTACCACAGTAAAAAGTCCTGAGTCTTGCAGCCCTGATGTGAACTACTTTGGTGTCTGTGAGAAGAATATCCCTCTCACTGCAATAGTCAAACATCTTTTGTACAGTTACTGTGCATGGAAAGCAGTGACCTGATGCCATGGTGCTTAGGGTGGAGAAACTCTGCAGTGTGTCAGTGGCAAAAATAGGGCTGCTTCCACAAATCTTTTATTTAAGTGTGTGCATCAGCCACTTCTAACCTTTCTAGGAAAATATATAGTAGCTCTTAAATTCTATGTACCTGGTGAGTGTGTGTATAGTCAGTCATTTTCTTTAAAATGTAAGCCTTCAGAACCTTCAGAACACTCAGTTTACCCCTAGAGATGACCAAAAGCAGAGAGCTTCTTTACAAAATAACATTTAAATGTTAAGGCAGATTAAAAAACCACTTTTCACATTGTAACTAGAGGTCAAATTAATTCCCTCTGGGGACTCTAGGGACCTAAATAATAGGGAGACTTGTAGACTTGTAATTTCATGATCAATCCTCTTATTTTACTAAAGGAGAAAATGCCTTTTGTCTAAACTTACTATTACCAGAGCTTTTGCTCATTCTTGAGTACTGAACTGTTAGTTGCTGGATGAACCAGTAACAGCGCTAAAAAAAATCTTGGCTCTACTGGAATGATTGGGAATTCTGTTGCCAATTTCAGCACCAATGAGCCTCTAATTGCTGTATTGCTTATTTGAAGTGCTCTTCCACAGAAGAGGACTGCAGGTCAATTAGCTAACTGGATCCATGTTTGATTTGCCTCACAGTATATTAAGCATTTTAATCACTCACTCTAACGATCTACTTTTGTGTTTGTTTATAAGCACTATTTCTACCGAGACTAATGACAACGTTTATGTTATGACTGTTGTCTTGATAGACTTACACAATGCTTTCTCTCTAATCTGAGGGGCTTTTGGTCTCTGCTTTTGTTGTTTGTTTCAGAAACAACAGTGGTATCTTCATTTACAAAGTCAAAGTGTCAAGCAGAAGATGTCAGACAGTCATCCACTGAGGTTCAATATTCTTAAAAGAAATAGATTAACACCTCCCAGGAGCAACTTTAAATACTCAAATTTTAAAGACACATGTTGCACTTCAGCATTTCTGGACAGCAGATGCAAGGAGTCAGTAAAAGATTGTGAGGCAGAACATGAAGAAGCACCGAGTGTAACAAGTGTAACATTGCTACGGGACCACTCTGAGCACGTCCATCCAAGTGCCTTCTTTCCCAGGTCACCATCTATTGAAAAAAAATGGAATTCTATCTCCTTATCAGAAGAAATAGAAGCAAATACACGTGCAGATTTTTTTGAAACCCCTAAATCAAGTAGAAAAAGCTCCTCACTGCGCAGGAGGCTCCTTTTACCCAAGAATGTTGAAACTGGTACAACTGTAGGATGCTGTGAAAGACAACCTAGTTCATCAGGAGGTATCAAGAAAAAAATATTCTCTTGTGTTTTGAGCTCTGAAGAAAAGCTTTCACAAACTGCTGCAGATTCTGCAAAAGATAGCGGTTACAAACCTCTGACAACTAGCACTTCAGAACCTGAGGACTCTAATCCTGATTCTCCAAAACGAAGGCTTTCCTTTTCACAACAAAGGACTTCTACGCTAGATGAGTCCCAGTGTAAGGACCCCTTATTGTTAGAGTCAGAAAGTTTATCTCCAATTCAGTGGAAGGATGTCACTGCTAGTGACACTAATGAATTTAATGAAAATATTCTTATGAGTGTTAGAGATGGGGTGCTTAGGAGTCCTACTTACAATGTGTTACCTGATGCCAGCAAGGGTAAATTCCTGACTTCTGTCACCAGTCCTGTAGAGAGCTCAAACTTTGGACTATGTGATATAAACTCTCCCCCTGTTAAGGTAGCAAACTACCCAGATCTTTCAACACCTGAGGATAGCGGATATAATTCACTTCCTTTGGACAAATCAGGAGACTCATTGTCTGATTACGAGGGATCTTTCCAGGAGCTCTTCCAAAAGCACAAAGAAGATTCTAAAACTTTAAACAGTAAAAGAAAGACAAGAAAACTTGAGCGAGTCAGAAGGTTATCCACTCTTCGGGAACTAGGCTCCCAGTCAGAGACAGAAGATAATCATGGCAGTCCTACCTCGATGCATGTATTAACAAAAGAAAGAAACTTTGTCAGTGAAGATCATGAGTTAATTCTAAAAGAAAAGCCTAGGGGAGACCTGGTTGTAAGTCATGGAGATCTCTCAAGAACTCCAGCTTTGAAAATAGCGCATGAAATTTGCTTGCAAAGACAAAGATTGCACCAAAAGCAAATCTCAGAGAATATTGATGGAACAGAAATATTTGCATTAGATCATGTTCTTCCTGGACTTATTGGCAAGAAAATGGGCCTTGAAAAATTAGATATTTTAACAGAATTGAAAGATAGAAACTTAAAACATGTTCTTGCTATAGTTTTAGATGCTTTGACAGTGGAAAGTCTATGCAGGTAAGTTGCTTCACACACACACAAAAAAAGGGAAAAAATGCACTTCTGCAAATGAACTAGAATAATTTCTGGAATACTGGATGTTGTCAATAAAATTTGTTTCTGAAAAAATGAAACGTTTTCTCACCATTAATTAAGTAGGTCTTTCTGTGTAGATCTAAGAATAAATAGGGGCATTAAAGTGCTAAATAATCATGGAAAATTAGTAAACTCAAAACTAAATCAAAATACTTTAAATTTTAAGTTATATTAAAAGTTCCTTTAAGCCTAGAAAGTAATTTATTCTCATTACAAGTTCCCAATAGTGCATAGCATTCGAAACTTTATTTGTGGATTTTATTTCCTTAGCTATTTCTAAACACTAAGATACTCAAATAATCTTGATTCATGAATAATCTTCTAGATTAATTTCTAATCAATAGGAACTGCTACCTTTCACACAATGCTCTTGATTTCTTTGTTAGTAACAAAGGGAATGGGCGAATAGATGAAAATATAAGGGCACAGATGTGTTCAGAGCTCTTAACACAAATGTGACTAGAAACAATCTTGGTAAATGGCTTATATGGAGAGAGAAGTTAATTTATTTTTTAACTCAAAGATATGCTGTGCTATTTATGTTGCTGTTCTCTAGACTCTTCTGCTATACAGTGATATGTAAAGTACAAGGCCTGTGTTTACTAACAAAATAATGAACTAGTCTATAGCAGCGGTCTGTAAAATGACCAAGAGTATATGAAAACACGCAAAAATCTTTACCAGGTAGTCTTGCTGTCATGTCTTCTGCACTACTTGGAAAAAAAATTTGAATGTGAATAAAATTTTTATTTGTTCCAGCATTTGGAAAGTAAGCAAAAGCTGGCGTGAAATCATAGTACAAGACAGAATTGCAGATATGAGGAGAAACTTATACATAAAACAGCTGAGAGAAGCAGCTCGGGTAAGATAGTTCTCAAAGGTGATTTTTCTTTTTTTTTCAAGTGTGAAAGAAGATAGAAGGAAAGGAAACATCTTGTAAAGTTACAGAAAGGTAACTGACAGAGACAGTTCCAAAGTGAGTAGGTGGTAGATTCCAACAGGAGAATGTAATGGCTTTTACTGCTTTTCAGTTGTCTGCAGTTTGAGTACTGGTCTTTCAACCGTGTAAGACTCTTATTTATGCCTCCTGTCCTTTCTTGAGAATCCTGGAGGTTCTCTTCCTTGACTAATTCTAGCTTTAGATTTTAAACTGTGCTCATACCATTGTGGCATGCTGTTCCTCATTGTCCATTTCACTCTAGTCTGCAGTGCTGTAGGACTCATTCTACATCCTGATTATTTTCAGGACTGCTTGTGTCACGGTGTATTTGTGAAAATCAGAAGGATATGTAGAAGGTTTTTTAAGGGGCATCTAGAGAAGTAAGCATATTAATAGCACTATTTTTTCAGATCTTCCACGTGATACATGCACACTTGCTATTGAGATGTCCTAATTCACAAACACGAGCACCAGTAGAGTGCGCTAAGAGACAGTTGGCTTTTCACCCTCCTGGTGGGAGGGGTTTTGATGATTTCTCTCTTGATCCCTTGCTAAATTGAAACATTTAATTGTAAATACTTGCAATATGTATAGATAATTTTCTTTATGTTTTGTTGCAGAGGGAAAAAAACCCAGACAAGTAAAGTCCAGCTGCAAATTTCAAATTAAATAAAATCCTCGTTTTTCCCCCCCTTTTTTTTTTTGTTAAATAATTATAAACTAACAGGAATATTTACTGAAGGCTGAAGATGCTGCTACAAGACTTAATATTCTCAATAGATCTGCACTAAGGCCTGTTCAAGCTCAAGCCAGAACTCCTATTTTACAGACACCATACACTGAGCTTACACCTAGGAGATGCAGTTCTGTTCCCCACTCATCTAGTAGGCAGGAAGAATACATGAAAGTAGGTATCCAAGAAATGCTTCATTTTCAGTTTTTAGAATGTTTTAATTTACAAGACTAAACAGTTCTTTTCTCTCTCTTACTTAGGTTGCTAAAACTCTGTTCACTGATGAAGCTCTAAAACCCTGTCCTAGATGTCAATACCCTGCTAAATATCAATTGGTAAAGAAACGGGGACTATGTAGCAGAGAAGCGTGTGCATTTGAGTTCTGTATTTTATGTCTGCATGCATTCCATGGGTCAAAAGAATGTAATAGTTTATCTGCAAAACAGAAGAATAAAATAGATGCTCCACCAGGAAGTGCACAAAGCAAAAGAAATTTAAAAAGACTCTAAATTTGTAAGGCATGTAACTCCCCTTCCCTTAAATTTGTAATCTTGTTCCTGTTTTTCCTAAAGGTATGAATTTTAAAAGTATCATCCCATTTGTTCTTGCTGACTTATCAAGATAACCTCTCATGTATATATCTTAACTAACATAGTATATTTTTGTTTTTTGAGATGAACATCTAAAAATATTTTATGTCTTGTTTTACGTGTTGTGTAGTAGGTAGGAACTTACTAACATCTTAATTTTTAAATAAAGTGTCTTAAATGTAGTCTTCAATATTTAGCTTACAGCACCTCATAGAAGTTTAAAATGTTATTTTTGTCTTAAAGACAAATTAAAGAAAATTATTTCTAAAGTCTTTGAAATCAGATTTATTTATTTATTTACTTTAAATTACAGTAACTGTTTTAAAAATGTCTCAAAGTGGGGCACTATGTACACTTGCAAAAAATACTTCTATTAATATGAATGGTGATATGTCAAAAACAATATATTGCCTGTCTGAAGTTTTTACTGGAATACTTAATTTGCTGTTCTCTTAGCCTCTGTAATACAAGTCAATAGAACAGTAGTTTATAAACTAAACTGATGCTCTGTGGATATTCTGTTGTACTGAGTTTTACACCATTTTTGTCTTGAAAAATTCAGGTGATACCATATATATACACATATCTAAAAATGCTGTGGCATCACCGTTGTGAACTAACCTTTATGCTTAATCTGACTTGACTTCAGCTCCCACATACCAGGTCACCTTCACACTTCTACCTGAGCTAAAGGATTATCTACAGCTGGAAATGACTCTTCCTCTATCTCTAGATTTAATAAAGGAAATTAATTTGATCTTTAACTAAATGTGCTGATCCCTTCTAGAAAAACTAATTTAATCTGTCTCATGGACTTCAAACAATTTTTGTGTGTTTTGGTTTGTATCCTAGCAATTACAAACAGCTTGAAATGCAGGTGACAGAAATGGACAAAATACTTCTGTGAAGGAAGATATAATATCAACTGTCTTCTACAAATTGATATTGTCCTACTTGTCCTTTTGGAGTTCATTTGTCACAAGCATCTTGCAGATTTATTGTCAGCTGGTGTTTAAGACTGTCCCTCTGATGTCTTTTGTGTTATATTTTTAATGGTGTTATTTTACTGTTTATTTCTAGGTAAGCCTTAGCACTGTGCTATTTTTAAAAGTCTGATCTAAAAAAAACCAAGAACCAAAAGGAGAGCTTTCAAGTAAACCATAAGCTTCATATTTGCTCCTTTTAATATTAACTCACATATCCCTTTATTTTTAGTGTCTAAAAATTGCAAATAACCTCCAAGATTTTTTTCTTATTCTTTCATTCTTTGTTTCTTTTTACACAATATGTGGATGTTTAAGCCAAATGGACCAGGATAATTCATTTCAGGGAGTTCTAGAAATATCACTTCTCATTTCTCATCTCCAGCTGTTGTGATCTGTAATTTGGTTATCACTTCTACCATTCTTGATTTTTTTGTATAGTAGTTTCACATAGCATTTGGAAAGAGGAGAGACAACATGGTTAATAAGACGGTATGAAAATTCTACCACTAACTCTATTAACCAAACATACCAGACATTATCATTAAAGAAGAAATCAACCCAACATGTCTGCCAGAAGATCATGTTTATTGCATGAATATAAATATCAACACTTCAATTCCATACTTTGTGTTTGCTGACTTTGCCTTGTTCTTAGGTTAGACTGGCAGCAACTTGAAGACTGCTCAGTCTGTCCTAAGGGAACAATTGAGGCAAAGGCTTTGGGGGCAAGGTAGGGAATATAGAGGTATGTGCATATAGGTTTGATTTAGGAAGAACAGCATTCATTACAGAGGAGGAGACTGCTAGTGGGACAATGATTAAATTACTTGATTTGTTTAATATTTGTATTTCTCTAGTTGTTTAGAGTTTTAGGTGTTCAAGGTCTACTTAAAAGTTAATTAGGTTCAAAGAACCATTGGATTTGTTCTTTATTTCTTAGGTATATAGTAAGTAACTCTAGTATCTTCAGAAATGCTTAATACTTTCTGTTAAAGGTTGAAATGAACAGCTTTCTAGATGGGAAGTTATATTACACAAGAATCTGAATATATGTCATTTATCTTTGTAAACATTTGGATTAGTTTTGTTTCTTGCTGTTGAATTACCAAATGAAGTAGGGGATAGTAGTAAATGCAGTGCAGAATAAGTACTGCATGTCATAACACTTCAAACTGCTATTGTCATTGCATGTCACCTTTGCTAAATATTGACATCTCTAAAATGTCTCAATTAAAAAAAAAAAGCTTTTAATGAATTCTTGAAGTTTATGGAAAATTTATGATTGGCAGTGAGAATATCTTGCTCACCTTCTGCTGTGGAGTGTTGCAACACAATCCAGAAATGCATGGGGTTCAATAGTTCTGAAAGTATTACTGAAATGGGTACCTTTGAGTGGAAAACCATATAGAAACTCAGCCCTCAGTTTAAGAATCAGTTATTAAGTATCTTTTCCATTTGAGAAAATTTAGTAAAGAGTTGTATTAGCTTTTCCAAAGAGTATAGAGGATAGAGTAAATTGGTTCTGGTACAGGGATTGTTTGTTTTTAAAGGTGGTATCTTTGATGTCTACAGTAGCCATTCAACAAGGAGAAGGTTGAAAGAAAAAAAAAATTAAGTCCTATTTCACAGTATTAAACATTTATTCTCTTATTTTGCTATATTTAGAAGTTTCTTGGGGGTTTTTCCCTTCTAAATCCATCTCACAAAAATGTCTTCTTCAATCACATCTCTTGCTCAGTTGGGTCTATCACAAATGTAATCTGGTGATTACAAAAGTAATTTATGCTCTGCTGTTTGAGTGAAATGTGTTCTCTGTGGTTGTCACTGTTATACCAGAGGTGGGGGAAGTGAGAAGCCAGACTTCGCATCTCTAGGTAAATGTATTCTCTATGACAGTGATGTGGTTTTTAATTTCTTTTAAAATAAAATCAGCCTTATTCCTTGACACAAGAGAGAAATAAAGTAGTGATATGTTATTCTTTACCTACATATTAATAGAACACAGGATATATGATAGCTGTCTAATAGTCTCCAATAATTTGGGTGAAAGGAATCAAACCACTTTCATTATATGATTGTTTTATTGACAGAAACTAAGTATTTGGTGTAGGAGAGTGGCAGAAAAGAGTGCCTGTTAGTATGCTTTTTTTCTCTATACTGTATTTCTCTATTAGTCTCCATCACATATCACAAAGCTGTATGAGTCTGGACTTT
>WEIU01004658.1:28892-51846 GCA_013389925.1 Aegithalos caudatus
ACAGCTTACAAGTATCAGGGAATGTAGGGATTTGCATTTCTTTTTCTACTGGCCTGAGTTAATTCTTGGAGACCTGACTTCAGGGGCTAGCACACATAAGAAGGTTGCAAAAGTACTCTTGGAGTAGAAATGACAATGATCGAGAGTATTCTAAAATGTCCTGCCCACAGTTATTCTCCAGCTCAAGATTTCTTCTTACAACTGACAACAGACTGTTGGAGAGGGAGGAGTGGATTGTCTTTCCCTCTGGAACATAAGGATAATATTCAAGATAATATTTGGGTTAGTATTGGGCTGCTGATAATTTTATTTTTGCAATCCTCTTTTCCTTTCAGACAGACATCATCTATAGTGGGAGGAATGACATTGCCTATAAATGCCCAGGGAATGTATTTAGTTTTCTGACCATGATGGTTTGAGCCAGAGCTGTGGGTTTAAATTCTAAAACAGAATTATTGGAAGTAACCTCTTGCTGCTGACAGATGTTGCTGCAAGAATTTTACTTCATAATTTTTTTTTTTTTTTCTTTTTGAGCAGCAACCATAAACCCCAAGTGGTTTGTGAGAAGGAAATTGAAATTACTTAAGTCTCTGATCATTCTTTCCTTGGTGACAAGTATGGAAGAGCTTAGGCAAAAAATGGTTATAAATCTTTGGAACTGTTTATAGGCTAGGGGATGTTAGTATGTTTCATCACTAACTAGCCAAAAATGATAAAAGAAATTGGTCATTAAATTAAATAACACCATATGTCAGATAATTTTCCTATTCCACATATTGGTTACTCTTTGAAACACCTTAGGCAATTGAGGCCATGCTGATTAATTTTAGTACAAGAAGTAATTCCTTTTATTTCTGCTTTCATAGGCACCTGAAGAAATACACCAGTGTCAGATTAAAAGGGACTCCTGGAGTCTAGTGCCAAGATCTTATGTCAACTTGTCAAGTTCTGTCTTAAAACTGGTTAGAATACTGTCCCATTACCGTGTTGGTTACCTACTCCAGATTGCTCTAGTACTCACTTAACCTGTTGCCTTTTTTTAGCATTGCTATTAAAATAGCTATTCTGTATATCTGGTCCTTCCCTTAGACTTTTCTTCCCCAATATTATGATTCTTTCACTGACAAAAATCCTCTGCATTTAGTCTCATCTCTTTAGACAATCCAACAACAGATGTTTCTAACAACTCCTCACTGTTTCCACTGGAATCTATTCTTTGATTCAATTCAACCAGTATTCCAAGTGAAACCTCCTCAAGAAGTAGAATAATATTATGGCTTTCTTTTCTCTACAAGAAATACTTTGACCAATGCATACCAAGATAAGCATTTCTTGTATAGGTCTTCTTCATGTCACAGTTCAGACACTTGGTGTAGTACTCCCATGTTCTCACAAATTATGAAAAGATCCAAAATTTTTTCCATTAATTTCTACTGAATCTTAAGTGTATATTCTCATATTTTGTTCTTCTAAGCTTCAGGCTTTTTTCTGTCTCTCCTTGAGTCTTGTGATGATTTAGTATTTGATGTGATTATATTATATTTTTACAGGTGCAAATTTTTTGTCTGTACTGAATCTTATGGGATTTTTTAATGCGAAATATCTAGCAGGTTCTGTTATCACTTGTCAAATGCCACAGCAGAATCTGACTGCTTTTGGGGAATGATGTATTTATTTTTAATTAAACAAAAACAAAGCTTGTTTTCACTTTCTTACTTTTTGAGCTCTCATTAGTTGAAAATTACATTACAAAAAACCACTTTTTTTGTGTTTTTTTGTGTGACAAGCTTCTGGAGAGTGTTAGAACTTACTCAACCTTGTCAGAAGCCTAAATGCTAGTAAGACCTTATTGAGCTGGGTGCTAATGGATGAGTAGTAATGAAACCAACTCTTCAGCTGAAAATATTGATGGCATGACATTTTTAATAAACTTATAAGCACTGTCAAACATGCAAAGTTTTGTACAAAAGTAGATTTCTGACTTGAAGATTGGAGTTCAAGTGTTAAAAGCCTGTCTAATTTTCCCCTTTATGCTTTAACACTCATTCTGAAATCAATTCTGCAACAGTGCTTGTGTCCTAATTCTGTAGGCACATTTAATCTCTCTTTAGGCAAATGGGATGTGGAAACTGCATGTATTTCAGTTACTGCTTTTTACTCTGGACTTGGTGAAAAACCTATTTCCATAAACTTACATACTGTGTCATGACTAGAACCAGCTGAAGTGGTAGAAGGACAGCAACTGGGAAAAGAGGGACAGCTAGCTGAGAAGCAGTAGTACCCTAGAAAAACATAAACAGAGTAATGCTTGGTAAAAATTGTAGCTACAAGATTATTGCTGAGTTACTTGATAGCTGTGCAGTGGTCTTCCACTTTAGCAAAAATGTTAATTATAATCTTAAAGTGCTCCTGGTGCCTAAATGGAGGACTCTTATTTCATGTTCACTGACCAGACACTAAAGTTCATTAAGTCCTGAAGTGGGTATAATACATTATTAGGTGACGCAGGAACGCCACGATGAGACACAACAGAGATGATGAGACACAACAGAGATGACCGAGCCAGAGCGAGAGGAGGAAAAGAGGAGTTTACTTTTTTGATTTCACCTTATATACATTTCACAGAAATGGACCACATTGGAAGACAGAGGTTCAACCTCTTCAATTCCACTGGTCTGAGAAGGTGTCTATCAATTGTCCCTCCTAACTGGGGGAATGTAAACAATAGTATTGTTTATAGAAAATGTGTGAGAATCTGACTCTTAAGTATGTAAACAATCAGAAGGCTAAAAGAACAGAAAAGAACAGGGCGACAATTAGGGGCCTGAAGAACACCTCTCCTACAACTGCTTTGTTCTGTCAGGACTCAGCACCACAGTACCCAGCCTATATTTAGACCACTGGGCTACAAAATGAAGTTTTCCTCTGGTTTGAATACATCACATTTTCCTGGTGCACATTTAGGTAGATTAGATGCTCTGGAGATGGTGGCCATAGCAATATTTTTGGCTTTTAAAAATAAGTTCTGCTTATCTTGCAAACATTCTCTCTTTTGAAAAGATTTGTACAAAAGCAGCACTCCCATTAATATTGCAATTTTAGTCTTCATTTTCCTTTATCCTTTTGCCCTTGTGTACTCTGTTGTGATGTACAAAAACTTTTACTGGGATGCAGTTTTCATTTCTGTTGGAAGTGTTTCTGTTAAGAAAATGTTCAAACCCTGTATCCCAAATAGGCTTAATATGAGAAAGTACAATGGGTCCCGTTATCTGCTCCAAACAGAAATGCTTACTGGGATGCTGTTTAAGTTTCTGGACTGTTTCCTTGGCTTAAATAATTCTCATAAAGTAATCCGAGGAGAATGTCATACAACACAGAATGGATACCAATAAAACAAGCTAATTCTTGAAATGCTTTGTTCAATTAACTTACTTAAAAATGAAACTATCTTAATGTTGAACTGCTTTGCTCCCTGAAAATAGCCCTTCATTTCAAATGCTGATAATAAAATATCACAAGGGGGCACCAAAGGTTTTTCTTACAGAAGAGAACTCGAGTTTTCCTTCCCTCTCTAACCCATACACATTAACTCAACATTACAAATGCAAAATATTTTGAATGGCTTAAAGCACCGGTGGCCATAATTCCTGCCCCCAGGAGCTGTGTACCAAAACCTACAAGAGGAGTGGGCATCCTGGGAAGCAATTCCGATGGTATTACTTCTCTGGGGCCTCCTTTACAAGGTGAAGCTGTGCTGGGCCCACAGCCAGATGCTACAGCAACCAAGCAAGATCGTGGAATTATAGACTGGCCAGAAGAGAGGCTCCTGGCTCAGTTCCTCTCGCAGCCACAGGCTTGGATTATCCAGCAGTCTCCATGCCAGTCCAGAGTACCAAACATAACTCTTTCGGGCAAGTGTTGCAGTTGAGGAATTTGAGAATTTGTAGTTTCAGGAGCTGCATGCTCTGGACTTTATTTTCCAAGTAAAGAAAATATATTTGATAATAAAACCCAATATAGTTTTATGAAGGGTGAATACTGTACAAGTGCCTTCTCTATCATGATTTTTAAATGACCACAGGAAAACATTGTATGCATTTTATTCATGCTTAATTGACGCTCTGAATGCTTTAGTAAACAACAAAGGGAAAACATTAACTTTTTAAAACTCAGATTGGAAAAGTTTAAGTATTCCCATGCAACATATTTGAAACAATGTCAGAATGATGGCATTTTAATCTTTTTCTTTTAGTGTGCTTAATGAAGACTGGATGAAAATTTGGTAACTTAAAGCATTCTTTATTTTTTAACTAGGTACTCCTGGAGTCTAGGAGATCAATAGGTAGTTAGGAAAGTAAAATACCTACAAAATAAGATAGCTCTAATTTTTGGATGCTTTCCTGAAGCATTACTGAAATTTTAAGGAGCACCTTTTAGTTATGGATTCTCATACAATTCTCAGCAACTGTTGAGTAGATACTGCTGTGTTCTTTAAGTGGAGGAACATGAAATATTTTTATTATTTTCTTCCTGATTCTTTTTGTCTGCTTGATATGTCTCTCAATCTATTTCATTATAGAGCTCTACAGCAGCCATAGCAGGGTAACAAAAATGTGGGAACTGGTGGTCAGTGAGATGTTTTGTCTTAAACAGCACTGCTGCTATCCAGATTTGATGCATCAGTAATATTTCACTTGGATAACTCATCTGGGGGATCCTGGGTTTGGGGACTGCTGTTGACACCTGCTTGATAGCAAGAAAGGGAAGACACACATGCACTCAGTGTTTCTTGTTGGTATTTGACACCTACTGCCAGGAGAGGGTCTGCTGAAGGACATTTGATGTTATTGGCATATGCTATTGCTATCTGCTGGAACTTCTCCATTATGCCTCTTGCATTGGACCTTTGGTGGACTGGAACAGCTGTTAAGCCATGATCAAGAAACTGACCTGACATAAAGCAAGCTGTGAGTAACCCCAGAAAAAAGCCATGAAACCTACTTGCACAACTAGAAGTGGGAAGTGGTAGTACATTTGAAAAGCTTAAATTAGCGCAGCCAAAATGTATTACAAACATGGCTCTGTTTATCTATGTGGAAAATAGATAATAGACAACAACAATGCAATCTTTTGTACATAGTGCCAAAACTTGGGATACATCCCATGACAATGAAATCTCTGTGAGAAGTAACTGTCACAGTTTCATCTGATCTGTATCTATGTCTCAACTGAAAGATATGCTACATTAACTGTAGTAGGGCTGCTAGCAAAAAATTCTCTGTGCCTTGCTGTAGACTTACACACCATGCCGAGGTTTTTATCTTATACATGTTTTGATAACTGTCTCTAGCAATTCTTTCCTGATTTTCATTGTCTTTGAAGAATTACTTTATTTCTAATACTTTATCTCTTATAATAATTTCTAAAGAATTTCTCTATTTCTATTATTATTTCCAGTAACTTTATTTCACTATCTTGCTAACTATTTTTTTTCAATTAAGTGTTAATGCTTCTTTCCAAAATTAGGAAAGGTAGTGTGAAATTCTGCTAAAACTCTGGGAGTTATGCCTTAAGACACTAATAGAAATTTATAAAGGACTCAGATGATTGCAGATGTGTATGCCTCCTGCATACTCTCTACTTGGCATGTAGGAAGTAGTAAAAGGACAAATGTATATCACAATTTTCTAAGCAGTCCTTCCAAATTCCAGTTCATCTTCCAGGTATGTCTCTGTATTCTGCTAATGTTTTTCAAGACCCATATTAAGCAAATGGAAATCCAACCTTACTTCAAGCCTTTAAACTTTATAAGACACCTCTACATTGTCCTGATAGATCAGGATTGTTATAGGAATCCTTGGGCCCTTGGCAACATGGACAAGTCAAGAAGTGTTCTTCAGTGACTATCCAAATAAAGACTTCTGTAGAGGTAAAGTTCTTTGGACTTCCCTCTGAAAGTTTTGTCCAGTTAAAGGTTTTGAACGCTGATAGCCAAAAGCTAAGTCCCATTTCTTCATTTACTGTTTATGGAATCATTCAATTGTTTAGGTTGGAAAAGTGCAGCCATTAACCTGGCACTGCAAAGTCCACCACTAAACCAAGTCCCTAAGTGCCACATCCACAAGTCCCTTAAATACTTTCAGGGATAGTGACCCAACTACTTCTCTGTGTAGCCTGTTCCAGGGCTTGACAACCCTTTTGGTGGAGAATTTTTCCCTAATCTAAATTTTTTCCAATCTAAAACTCCTCTGGCACAACTTAAGGCCATTTCCTCTTGTCCTATTAACTGATACCTGGGAGAAGAGACCAACCCCAGCTCGCTACATACAACCTCCTTTCAGGTAGTTGTAGGGAGTGATAAGGTTTCCCCTGAGCCTTCTTTGCTCCAGGCTAAACAACTCCAGCACCCTCAGCTGATCCTCACAGGATTTGTGTTCTAAACCATTCCTCAGCTCCACTGCCCTTCTCTGGACACTCCCCAACATTTCAATGTCCTTGTCTTGAGGGGCTCAGAACTGGACACAGCACTTGAGTTGTGGCCTCACCAGTGCCAAGTACAGAGGCACAATCACTGCACTGATCCTGCTGGCCATACTATTCCTGATATAGGCCAGGAGGCCATTGGCCTCTCCTATTTTATTTTTAAGCACTTGCTTTTTTGCTTTTAACCTGGACTATCTTCAGCAATGTTATTTCTCTCCTTTTCAAATTCTTTTCACTGTTCATATTCCCAATAACATTTTCCTCAGTGGTTTGCACTAATTTTTTCTGACAGCCACAGCATTGCATTAAACTGCTCCTGTAAACTGGGACTATCAGGTTCAACACAGAGGCTGTACCATCACCACAGGCAGCCTCTGTGTTTTTGCCAACAGAATAATTTAAGGCATTTAAGGGCCAGCTATCTGACTTTGGACTTGTGCTTCCCTCTTGTGATCTGACTCCCACTTTGGCACTTCTGCAGTCAATATTTAAATAGGTTTCCTATCACCTGTTTTCAGTGTATGTGGTTGCACCTACCAGATGCAAAACTAAAATCTCTGTGGTAGTCATCTGAAAAAGAAACTGTAGTTATATTCAACTAAAGTCAGATTTCTGTAAAAATATTTAGGTATTAAAGGTATCACAGCAAGAAACTCCCAGTTATATCTGAGATGGGGTGCTCCTATGGAAAATCAATAGCTGTCCCTGAATATCTCTCTAGAGCTGTATCTGCATTTTTGTTATGAGTACTTGCTACTTTTTGAATGCCTAATTAATTATGTGAAAATTCATGACTTCACCATGACCACTGCCAGGAATCAAGCACAGGTTAGCAACTACAAACACAAGTGTGCATTTGGATTTAGTAATGCAATCCAGTTTATGTATTGTCTGTACTTGAGTTCCAAGGAAGCTTGTTCACCCAGCAAGCTGGCATGGCTTATACGTGTGGTTCTTTGCAAGCAAAGTTGTCTCAGCAGATTTGATCTGCTTTGCCTGGGTAATACTTTGAAATCCTTACCCTGAAAAAAGGCTGAAAGCATAAATTCCAGAGGATAGATTAAAGTCTTGACTGAAAATTCACCTCTCCAAATGGTTCTTCATAAATAAGCAGAGGAAGGAAATGCCAGCAGGTATGAAGTGTACCAATCGATGTTTTCCTTCCATTTATCTTCCAGTGCAGCCTCTTCCTGTGATGGCCTTCTGATAGATTACCATTTTCTAAAATTTCTAACTATTTTAAGCCTACTTTTAGTGTTTTTTTCTTTCTTTTGTCTAGTATTTTATGGGTATTTCCTTTTTTAGAACTTATTCCCCATCCTGTCTAGCCTTCATCTTTACTACAGGGTAAGATGCTTTTTGGGATAGATCACAGCTTTAACTATATTTATGAAACACCCTGTAGGCCTGCACATCTGCTAAGCTAAATAATAATAAAAATTAAGATAAAATAAGAACATGGAAGGAAAAATGTGGAAAAGGAGAAAAATTAGCTTGATTTTTATATCACAGCTTCACTAGCTGGTGAACTTTTAACTGGCAATATAAAATCAGGACTGAAATGAACACACACAAGGTATTTGACCTAAATGTGTTGTTAACTAAGATAATGAAAAAGTGATGATGACTGCTAATAGATTCTCCATGACAGAGTACAATGTGCATTTTCTGATGAGCTTAATGCTAAATGTAATCTTTGAAACAGCACAAAGACCTAAGAGTTTTGTGTCAAAATATACCTGATGACAGAAGGATAGGAAAAGGACCTTTTGTAAATTTTATTTTTCTTAATTGACTCATTTCCAGACTTCAGTTGTTTCTGAGCTGTCTTGTAGCTTCCACTTCTCATTAAAAAAATGGCTCATTCATCATGTTTCTGTTGTTTTTTCCTCAAAAATTGCAAGCAATTAGGGAAGTTTAGGAGAAAGTTATACACTGCAGACTATGTTTATACTTACATCAGAAAGAAAGAGGGGCAGGGGGAAAATGAGTGGCATGAACATTAGCTTAAACATTTAAAATCATATTAAGTAGTTTAGTTATGAGACAATCCAGGCTCAAAATACAGTGGAGTACAATTCTACCTGTTGGAAAGATTTAACTTTGCATTTTATGTGCTGTTATGTATATTTCTCTTACATATACATTAAGTATACCTATTTGAAATATTTCATAGTGACAGTAGAATATGTCCTGAAAAACAGCACTAGGAAATTCAAAGTTAACTTACTGTTTTTCATGTCTTATTGAATAGAATCTGGATACAGAGAATGTAAGAACAGTTAATACTTCATCAGAATACTTATATTTAAATTGACAATAGTTAACTTGTCTTATTCTTCACATTTTATTCTTTACTTCTATTGAATATGCTCTTCATATGTATATATATGATAAACATTTGCCTGAAATGTGTATCTTGAATAACACACTATTCAGCTTATCTTTTAGGTCTTTGGAAATACTACTGGTCCCCTTAAGAGGCACCCCCAATACCCCCACCTCCTGAACAAAACCACCCTTAAAAGCTAATCACACAGCTAAAAATATTCCATTAAGACAATTAGAAGAAGTATTATTCTGGCATTTAGCAACTACACCAGTGATTGTATTTGGGCAGGCATCCCCCAGAGTGGGAATGCACATCTGGAGTAGAGGGTGCAAAATATCATGTTTTTCTAGGAGTTGAAGCCATTTTCCCTTCCTCTATGGTAACAGATTTGCTGCTTGTTCATTACAAGCATAACACTCATCAGCTTCTGGACTTTAAGTTGCAGTTCCTGGGTGTGTGCATTTTGTTCTGCTTTTACTTAACCATGGATTCCACCAGTCATGTATGAGTTAAAACTTTTTTCACAGCTGAGTGTTACAACTGTATATAGTACTCTGCTCTGTTAAAAGGGACACAAATTATAGGTTTTTTTGGAATGGCAAGGTCTTAGTGCCTTTTGGGCACTTCCTGAATCCATCTGATGGATTCTCAAAGTAGCCCTTCATCTGCCTTATATCCATGCCATTTTGTACAACTGATCCCAGTGGGATTTTTGCCAAGCTACTAAAAGCAGTGCTGGTCTGGAAATCAGCAGCAGCAGAGAACCTTTGAGTGAACTTTCATGCCAAAAAGTCCTGAAGGATTTATGCAGTTCTAGGATAGGGTACTTGCTAGGTAGCTGGTTTTCAGATCCCAGTTGTGAAACACCAAAATCCCCCTGACATCCTCATATAGGAGTCTGAATTCCTTCTTCTCACACAGCTTTTGCTGATCCCTCAAGAAACGTGACTTTTTCTTACATGCTGGAGCCAAGGAGAAACTAACATTCTGGGAGTATTTAGTTTAATTTCTGGCTACAAGTATCCTCACATTTCTGCTTCTCTGGCATCTCCCTTGGGACTATCCTCCCTGAGGGAGCGCGGTGCCGGCCGGGCGCTGCCCGTGCCGTGTTCGCAGCGCCATAGCAACGGCGCGGCGGCCACANAGGCGCTGCTCCCGCGGCTGCGGTGCCGGAGCCGGGATGCGCTCCAAGAGGCTCACCACCGGTACGTCGCGCTGTCCCCGCAGGGCTGGGCTGGCTCCGTGTCCCACGGGGCTCGGGCCCCACGGTAGCGGCCTCAGGTCCAGAGACGGTGGCATTTGGAACTGACGGGTGTAAACTTGCCCGGCGGAACTCACCAGTCCGAAGAGAGAGCTTTACTCCCTTCGAATGGCATCACTAAAGACAGGATATTGTCCTAGAATGAATGAGAGTTGATTATTTGGGAACACAATTATATCTTTTTAATTTTATCACATGGTTTGTATTATTTGATAGTCAAAGCTCTGAGAATCTCATACAAGTCTGTATTTTCATTAAACTGCCAAGCTTTTAGTTATCAATTTTGCAGAGGAAAGCTGACATGAAGTTAACTCATACGCATAAGAAATAATATATTTAAATAATAATACTTCTATTACAATAATTCTTGTGATAGTTAATCTTTTCACACAAGGGTCAACATTACAGCATATTCTTAGGCTATTTTATTTCTTCAGACTAAGTTATTTTATTTCAGAAAACACAAGACAGTTGTCATGCCTCACTACTTTTTGTTGTATCGTAGTTGAACCAGATTGACTGTATTGCTTGGATAACATGATATTTAATATCTTCTTTTCAGAACCTCCATGTATAACAGAAGAAATGTTAGTAAGTATGCTTATAAGGCTTTGTCATTATTTTCATCATGCAGCAATGGAGCAAAAAAAGCAAAAAACCATTTTGGAAACCACTGTCTGTTTTCTCATTTCTTTTTTGTAAGTATAGATTACTGAGCAATTTCTTAAAATTTTGGCAGACAAAGTACTTAGTTTGAAATTAATTAGGAAAAAAAAAGTAACAGGAGCCTACAGAGAATAAAAATGGAAATGAAAGTGAATTAGGATGAAGGGAGGAAGCAAACAACTGGAAGATTCAACATGACAGGTTTAACAATCTCCTTACTTTGCCTTTTTTGCCCTTTGCTCATAGCTCATTTTAGGTATTCCCTGATGTTTGTCTTCTTGTTTGAAAGTTATATATGTTTTTCTGTTAGATCCTAAGAAATGACATGTTTACTGTTGCAGCTCAGGTAATGTTTGCCTATTCCCTGTTTTGGATGCCTTTGTAACTGTGTATTTTAAAGTACATATGGGTTGATATTACTTTTGGAATCTCTAGATACTGTTTTATTTATAGTGCTTATTACCATAAACAGAACCAACATAAACACAAGTTTTGGACCAAATTTTAACACACCTTAACCTCCAGTTGCAATTCTAAGGCAGCTTTTTCTAATCATAATTTAGACTGTGCTGCAGAAGAAAGGGCATGGAAAGAAACAAAACCAAGTGCTTTCTGGCACAAAAATCTAAGCTATAGTATTGCACATGCAACTCCCTAACCTATAATGTGCACATAAGAAAGTGCAACTGATTTCAAATGAAAATAAGACTGTCTACAAAAAACTCTCCAAAAACCAGAGGAAAGTATATCATGTGTAGATGCAGTAAGTGATAAAGTGCACATTAATAAAATCATAAGCATTTTATCTATTAATCAACCACTGTGTTTACATTTCTTGCTGTTATATGGGACTACAGAGGATTTTATCCTTGGGAAATTAAGAACATGTTACCTGCATATTCCTAAAGAGCTTATACTTCAGCCAATAATAAATTAATTGTTTTTAATAAGTCCTTTGCAAAAATAAAATACTTTCATTATATATTATCATATCTAGTCCTATCTCAAGATTCATTCTTGTCAGTGTCAAACCAAACGTGAGGCTGACTACAGCTTGTTTCTAATTAATTTCTTTTCCTAATCGTGTTAACACTTGCAGAATTGATATTTCTGGATCTGATTGCCTATTGACATTAGTAAGAGGATTCTCTATTGATTTCAAAGGAGGTTAGACACTTTGTTAAATTCCCCTATTTAATCAGTGCCCAAACATTTCTAGGTCCATGGCACTGCAACTGCATTGGGCCACAGGCCTGTGATCCAAATAAGGGATGAAAGCCTTGCTTTCAGCATTGGCAGCATTTTCTAGAAATGAGCTGGGCCTACCTTGCCTGTGCTGTATCAGTCAGCACATCAACCACAAGTGCTAAGGAATAAATGTTGGCAGACTAGGGCCAGACAAACATCAGCAGGTATTGTCCTGACTTGTAATGCATGTTATCTCAGATTTCTTCCTTATCTGAGGACAAGCTATCTCTATTTAGGTTAGACCACTGGGGTTTGGATCAAGATACTGCCTGCCTGTACACTGTGCATAACCTCTCTTTAATGCTATTCCTCACTAGCACAGTACAATGCTATCAGCAAGAGAAAAAAGATTTGTGTTGCAACACATTTGCTGCTGTTGGTAAATACATTAAATTAAGTGCATTCTCCTTGCCTTGCAAGGCCTAAATTACAGAATATTTAGGAAAATGAAGCTGTTAAAAATTATTTAAGTGTCTTCATTATACTGAAGACACATATCTGAAGACCAGTGGAATAATGTTCCGGTTTTAACCTCTGTTGAACTGAAACTGGGGTGGTGGAGATATCAACTACAATAAAAGTAAGACTTGGAGCCATACTTCGGGATTTGTCAACAGCAGAAAAATTCAACTTCTAGTCTACAGTTTTTGAGTCATGTTAGCAGGATTTAAAATACAGGGGTCAGAAAGGACACAAAAACGCCTGCAGATGCCATCTTCACATCTGGTGAGGTCAACAGGAAGCCTCTCAGTTCTGTCAGATTCAAAGTATGGCATACACTGCTTGCTTGCTGAGCCTAATTATAGGTCAGTGTAGTCCCTTTTAGTCCCCAAACATCCCCAAGCAGCAGCGTGAGAGCAGAAGGTAGCCCTGGTGAAATGTTGTACTCTCCTTCTTCCCAAGTGCAAGAGAGAAAGGTACAGTATTTCTAGAATTTCTAGACTGTTAGCTTATGCACATTTTTTCAAAAGTTAACACGCAGACTTTCCGCATCTAGAAGCTATTTGGTTTATGAAGGCTTTATCTGTAAATCAATTGGAAAAGGATTTACCTTCATGTAAGCATTTTAAATTGCTAAGGACCTTGGAAGTGTGCAATGTCTAGAATATAACAGTGATACAACAACTATATTCTCAAAAATTGGAAATAATATTTTGCAAAAGCTTCCATGTGATGGAAAAAATATTGTTTAAGGCAATAGTGCATTCAAATATTAGCACAGTTTATTACAAGCCATGCTTTGTGGTTTTATCTCTCTATAGGAAGCATGCTTAGCCACAGATGATATGCTTGTGGATTACTTTAATGAATTTTTGAGTCTTCCGGTAAGTACCTTACAGAAATCCCTTGCAAAATACAAGAAACCCCTTACTAAGATTAAGAGTAACTTAATACATCTTGGAAAATTTTATGGTTTGCCATATATCTGTATTTTAATGGTGGCAACTCTTACTGCTCAGTGTTATTTTCAGTAAGAATAGTCCAGTATCTGGACTTCTGGGGACAGCTTTCTCTTGCTAATTTACAGAATCACAGAATGGGTGAGGTTGGAAGGGAGCAGAGTGGGTCATTGGGTCCAACCTCCCCGCTCAAGCAGGGTCATCCCAGAGCACGGGGCACAGATCTGCATCCAGATGTTTCTTGAATATCTCCAGTGAGGGAGACTCCACCACCTCTCTGGGCAGGCTGTCCCACACAGTAAAGAAGTTCTTCCTAGTGTTCAGGTGGAACTTCCTGTGCATCAATTTCTGCTCCTTGCCTCTTGTCCTATTGCTCAGCACCACTGAGCAGAGCCTTCATCTTCCCTTCAGATACTGATAGACATTGATAAGTGCTCCTCTTATTTGTCTCTTCTTGGGGCTGAATGTGCCCAGCTCCTCAACCTTTCCTCATAAAAGAGTTGCTTCAGTCCCGTAATAATTTTTGTAGCCCTCCACTGGTCTGCTCAAGTACGTGTCTCTCACGTACTGAAGAGTGGATCTTGACCTGCTGGCAGTCCTCTTCCTAATGTACACCAGACCTTCTTGGCCATGGAGACACACTGCTGGCTCATGGACAGCTTATTGTCCTCCAAGATCCCTAGATTATTTATGGATTTAAACTTACATAATTAATCATTTATGTATTTTAATCACAGTACACTAAAATAATATGAATAGGAAGTGAAAAAGACATTTAAATACTTACTTTAAAGGTGTCCACTTCTATTACAGTGTCACAACATGACAACATAACAAATGTGTTTCCCTTTGCAGTTTTCTGGCGATACATTCAGAGATTAATAAACATTTAAGCTCAAGAAACAACTAATTTTCTTCATGGTTTGGAAGTTTTAAAGTTGGGACTTCCCTCCTTTTCATCTCCCATTTTCAACTAGAAGGATGCAGCCTTATCTGTGTGCTGATCCAGTTACAGTTAGACCACCATACCCAGTACTTTGTATTTAACCTGTTCTCCTATATTTTGCTCCTTTTCCCTATCAACTAGCCTGCCTCCCTACACTCTGTTGAGAGTCACATGTACAGTCCTGCTCCCCCAAAGTGGCAACCTCATCCAACTTCATCTTAGTAGACTTGGCCCTGACACCTTACACTCAAAGCCCCTTGCCAGGTGGCACAGGCCTTTCCAGTGTCACTTGTGGCTCCCACCCAATGTGCCACAGAGTTGCCCCACAGCTGCCCCACAGCCTGTTCCCTTCCTAAGGCACTGCAGTCCCAAAGGCTACACTACAAGAATATATATCCATTCTACAGCTTGCTTGGTAGGAACCACTGCCAGCATTAGAGGAGGGCAGAATATTTCTTTATGCTCCTTTGACCTCAGACTTTGGTGAAGCCACTAATGAAGTAAGTTCAGTTGTGATTCATAACTGAATGATTTGGCTTACTAAATTGAACCAGATAGCTGTCTCTCTAAGCCACATCATAGATCTGTGTAAATGTACACAGCGTGGAAATTGCACTACTAAGGATGGTAGAATTGGGCTCATGCCGATTTTTAATCCTAAAATAGAACCTGGAGGTATTTACTCTATGTCAGAGTATGAGTTTTGTGCACAGCATCGATACTGACTTCTTTCAGGATTCAGTCTTTTCATGCTTTTAGCACACTGCAAGATTCCAAAGAGTATACAAAGCTAGAGAGACACAGATGGAACAAAGCCTGTAGTGAGAGGGCTGTTTTTTTTCTTTCTCCAACACCTCCATTCCCCCACTCCCTCACCCCGCCCCGTTCCCCACAGCTACCTTAGAATATCTGTCTAAATCCAAGCCTAACTACTTAGGTTTTAAACACAGGCCTCCTTCCACATGCTAGATTGTTCTTAGCACAGGAATACCATCCTCCATGCCTTTGCTGCTTATTTAGAATCTATGCTTCAAGTTTTCCCCAGATTGCAGAGGATGGAGTGGGTAAGAAGTTCAGCCTTTTTAGTCTCTACATAAATTTCAGGACATGTGTTAGAGGCCAAAATTCTCCTTGGCCTCAGAGGGCTCCTCAGCCCACAGTCCTGGCACAGCTCAGCAGCTCTGAACTGCAGCAATTGTCCAGGCACTCCTGACTGCTCTGGAAGCCCACAGAAAAGAATTCACAGTCACTCCTGAGTAAACACTGTTTTATGCTGGCAACCTTGGTAGGTTTCTAAGATGACGCATGGTCTCTCTTCTACATATTTACATATCTTAATGAAAACAGATGCTCTATTAGCTATTTTTAACTGTAATGTTCTCATAATTGGTTTTATTTTCTCTTTGATCTTTTCCAAAGGATTTACCCTCTTCAGGATTAATTTCTATTAATGCCTTGAGTTCTGTGGTTTGAATACCTTACATTCACAATTTCCCTCTCCTTCTCAGAAGGCTTCTACTAAAACAGCACATTGAAATTTCCATTTCTTTACTCTTGTTGTGCTTATACACTGTTGCCTGGGAACAGTATTACCCAGGTGTGCTAGTAGTTAGGCAACAAGTTAAACTGAAAATATTGTGAGACGATACAAGAAATCAGGGAGGGCAAATGCTTAGGGCACTGCCTCTGTATTGATTTATAATGCAGCATTAGCAGATGGAAAATTGTATCACTAGGGACTTGCTATAGCAGCAGCAGGTTTTCATGTGTTTTTTGTGGTTTTTTTTCCTTTGATTTACAGTGTATCCCTTAAGTGATCCTCTCGTTATAATGGCATTCTATGTAATCTGACATAAATATCTAGGTACTCTGAAGAGCTACATACTGTAATAAAGTGTAATTTACAGAACGTATTTCTGAATACATAATACAAAAAACCTCAGGAGGGCAGTTCTTGCCAGTAGTACAGTGATTTCACAGTAGCAGAAACCAATTACATGACACACAAATGAGTTACACCTTCCTTAGTAACTAATGTAAAATGAAAGATTTAAGAGAAACATTGGCCTGGATACATTTCCATTTCTAGGAGTTCAGTGCAGAATTTGAAGCTCTGACCCATGTATTAAAAACATCCAAGGATATGTTTAGTCAGGAATGAAAATTCAGAAGTCAGAAATTGCCGTCCAGCTGAGCGTTGAAGGCAAGCACAGTAATGTCAACTTGTTTCTCCTGCACTCTATAAACTGCTTGCTACTCATTCCATCCCAAGTCCATGTTGGGTCTTAACCTGTCATTTTTGTTACCAGTGTTTCTCAGGAAGGCACACTCCTCCTCTTTGCAACCTCAAGGAGTTGCACTAGGGACAAAAATGCTACCTTGTGCCTCAACTGAAGCACATTCAGGAGATGATAATTTGGTGACAAGTCCCTGGTTCTTGGTTTCCCTTGCAGCAGCAATCTACTGAGTGACCCTAAGTTTATCAACTTTAGATTTGAAGACTATTTATCTTAAACATTGTTCTCACTGTAAAAGCTCTCCTCCAAGTAGTCCAGGGTCCAGCATTTGATGCAGATGATGATTCTGAAAACAAAGCCCAAGTAAAGCTTGGGCCAGTTGGTCTTTCTGAAGACAGAAGGATCCTGAAAACCTAGTGCTGTCACAAATAAAATCTTGCTTGATCTGAGTAGCAGATTACAGAAAGGGCAGGAAGCAAAAAAAGGAATCCACTCTGCTGCACAGTCCAGGCTCTTCACTGCTTTGAAGATGACTTTGAATAATTCCGTGCATCAGATCATCGGTTCAAGGCATCAGTGCGTGCTCATTAGTTTCCTCTTGTTTTTTCCAGGTGTGAGAAGGGAGGCTGCAGTTGCCAATATAACCTCCCTTAAAAAGGCTTTGACAGAAGTAAGGCCCTACATGCATATTACATTGAAATTTACGCAGGACTAAAACTTGCATCATGTCTTTGATATTGAAGGAAGCAAACAAAGCATTCCTGAATACATTCCTTATTGACACTACATTCCTTAGTGTGTTTACTCTAAATGTTCTCTCTTAATTAGTTTGTGATATGTGATTATGACTTTTGTCTTACTCATCAACAGAAGAGAAAATCTGGACTCATTAAAGTCAGTGGGAGATTTTGCACTGACCGTGTGTAGTGTGAATTTTTCCAGACATTTCATAGAGCTGGTCAAATTCTTTTCTGGTGTGGACTCTCACTGACATTTATTTATGATATATATATACCCTTCTTAAGGAAGTTTTGGCAATGCTCATGGATGAGATCTCTATTCACTCCCACCCTTAACCTAAGAAGCAGCCAAGCTGTGGTCATTCTGTTTCTCTTGGAATCAAACTACATTATTTGGGTCTGGGATGTAAGCATATTTACACATTTGTTAATTGTATCTGAAGTTGAGTGTATCTGAAAACTGTTAAGACAGAGAACAGTGAGATTTATATGTCTGATATCCTGGCAACATAGTGATGGATGCTGTTTTGGTTTCTGTTATGGGAGGACTGAGAGAAATTTGTCTTCCCTTCAGCTAAGTGTATAACTTCAGGTTTCAGAATTATGTATTCTGTTTATTTTTCAGCTGAAAACCATATTCAGTGTGCATTTGCCTGCTAAGAAATTTCTTTGCTGTCAAAAAAGTGCATGCAATTGTTTATTTATTTAATAGTATTGCTGTACCACAGTCTGAAAACAGCTTTTTGGGTTTTGCTCAGAGATTTTTTTTCTGAAGCTGAGATTACTACACTGAGTTACATTCATCATACTGGCTTTGAGGGGAGAATTGCCTGTGAGTGAAGCAGTTTGCAAAGTCTCTAGACTTCTTATTTGTTGGTATTCTGAAGTCCTTGTTCTTATTTATTGTACTACATTGACAATGTAGAAGCCCCAAGCTTCAAGGCTCCTGCCAAACCTGGTGTATTTTTTCTTGACATCTTGAGGTATAATTTTTCTGGAGATTTCCCTTTCTATCTTCAAAGCATCAAAAATTGGCTCAAACTAAGGAGAATGATACACTTAGTCTTTGGTTAGTGTATTTTACTTGTCTCTAAAAAGCTAAAAGCCCTTGCCAAATGTGGGGTAAGAAAGACATTTCTTAGTATATTAGATTGGCATGGATAATTTTTCCCCTTACCTTTATAGTGTAGACTATCATCCACTCCTTAACATAGGCATCTTCACCAAAGAGGTTCCTCATTATTGCAATGATGGAATATTGGTGGTGCCATAAACCTGTCTCATTATTGTCCTGTGAAGTGTTACAGGCTTTTACAGTACTTGATTTCCACTGGAAAGGTTTAAATTTGCTAAAGGGTACTGAACAGTTTCAAACAGTTTCTTGGTGGTTGTTGTTTTGTTTTTTTTGTTTTTTTTTTGGTTTTTTTTTNTTTTTTTTTGGGGGGGGGGGCTTATAATATGTAAGAATGGTTAGATTGTGTGTTTTGCCCTAAAGGTCTTCAGATACTGAAAGAAAAATGGATTGACTGATCCTCTCTCCTGTATGGTAACTGGGAAAATGTTTCCTACAAAAAATCAGGTTCTGGGGCTGGTTTTTTGTGTGTTCCCATTTGATTTTTCTCATAACATTATCACTTTTATTTCTGTGGTGGTGATGAGTTAAGAAGATTAGGAATTATCTCTTCTTTTATTATGCCTATAAAAACATTCTGATTTATCATTCAAATTTTTTTAAGTAATCAAGCATCTCCATAAAGGTTTGAACTTTTCTAAAATGCTTTTGTATGTTTGTTTGAGAGATAAAGAGATGCTCTGTTGGGAATTTGGGATTTCTACAGAATCACAGATTACTGTCTGGAAGGGATTTTGAGGAGGTCTGTAGTGTGGCTTCCTTCTCAAAGCAGGATCAGTACTTTAGCACTGACTCCAGGTTGCTTGGCACTTTCTGCAGTTGGTCTTGAAAACCTCCAACAGCTGATTCCGCTCTGGACAGCCTGTTCCAGTGCTAATCATCCCCAAATCATCTTTTTTCTTGTAATCTAGTTGAGACCTCTGTTTCAGTGTATGAGAAGTGGTCTCTTGTCCTCCCACCATACACCTCTGTAAAAAGCCTGGCTTTATCTGTTCAGCAATTTCCTTGTAAATACCCTGAGGCTGCTGCTAGTCCTCCTAGGGCTTCTCCCTCGAGGGTGAGTGCTCCAGCCTCTGACCATCTCGATGCTCTTCTGATGGACTTGATCAAATATGTAAATATCCTTGTATAGGGAATCCAAAACTGGATGCAGCATTCCAGATACATCCTTGCTAGTGTCAAATCTGCTGGCTACTCTCTGACTGATAGATGAAGTAGGGGTACTTTTTGATGTCCCTGGGAAGAGTAACTATATCCAAACCCCAAAAGTCTGGTCTAGAACTCCCTTTTTCAGTCAAGTATGTAGTGTATGAAGTCAAAATCCTCCTATCCCGTCAGTGCGTGTTCTTTTGCTCCATTAGAGTATTTGTCTTATAAATGATTGGTAGTCAGACTCTCAAATCCACAATACACTTTACATTTTAAAAATAGTCACTAGCATCCATTTCACTACATTAAATTTGCTATAGTTTTCTGTTCAGCTAAATAGAATATGTATCAAAAACCCCTAGATCTAGAGTAAGTTACAAATTATTAAATAGAAGTAGATATATGTGCTAAACTGATACAGTATTTGCTTGGTTTTCAATTTGAAAAATGTGGAACTAAAACAATCTCATTGTGTCTAACCACAAAGCCTTTTATTACAAAATTTGCATTTTGTTTGCTTTTTTTCCCACAAGGGAGAGCATTTCAAATCCTAAGAGACTGAAGTACTTTGTTTCTTAGCATACTTTTTTTGTTTCTTTATTTAAACAGGGAGGAATATATAAGGAAGAAAATATTTAAAGGCTTATATTTATTTAAAATATTTAAAGTTGCACAGTTAGTCACTTAAAAGTTGGTAGCAGCCCAAATTAGATTTGAAAGTAAATGAAATGTGCACATAGCAAACTGGGAGAAGGTCTGAATGTAGGGAAATCTACTACACATAAAAGGTTTTTTAGATGCTATTCAGGACATCTGGAAAAAAAACCACTAAAACCTGCAGAGTGCCCTGGAGAAAATTAATGCCAAAAGAGGCAGAAGGTGTCAGAGAACAAAAACCAATCCATGATTTCAGCTGAAGTTAGGTAACTGAACAGACTCACGCAATTCAAGGCATAGCCCTGAGCAGTGACAGTCTGATGTCATAGGCACTAATAGTACACTTAAAGCTCTCACACGTTGTGTGCTTTGCCAGGCTGAGCCTCCACATTATGGGATAAGTAGGGAATGTTGAAAAAACATGTTGCAGCCACATGGTTCAATTCTGGGCATTGCTCTACAAGACATTGATCAACCAGGGGGCTTCAAAGAGAAACAACAAAATAAATGACATTAACATCATTACTTTGGGCTTATACAGATGTGAATAAGAATCAAATTCTTCTGTAATATATTTCTATGTTATATGTAGCGTATATTTAACCTGTTTAGAATGTATATGAGTTATGTCTATGTGTGCATATATGTGATATATGAAAAAGTTCAAGGAAATTAAAAATATGGTACTTGAACAAATGAAATATTCTTATTAAATGCAAGGGAACGACAACTGTACAAACACCAGGTGGGATCCTGTCTGGAACGAAGCCAAAATGAATTTTGGCACTGGGTCTAAGTGTGGCCATAGTTTCCCGAGTACTTAAATACAACATGCCTTGTTGTCCAGCTGAGTGCAGAGATGCTTATGTAGTCTATATAATATAGAGTATATAAGGCACCTAAGTTCTATATAATCTCCTTTTCATAACTGTCATGGATGTCCTCTATGAATTCTGTAAAATCCATCCATTTTTTTTCCTCTACATTCAAGTAAGAGAATTTGAAAGATTGTCTTTTAAGGAAATACCCAATACCAGAACTTCAAAGATGAACAATGGCTCTGTTTTAGTGTGTACACATGCAGTGGGGTTTTGTGTGTTGACAAAAGTCACAGCAGCATGGCCAAAATTGAAATCTAGTCTGTCTCATCTATTATACAGTACTTGACTGAAGTAGTGATGTATAATAAAATTCAGTACAGGACATGGGTTTTGGTAGTTGTTTGACCTATGAGTAACAGTATGGTGAAAAACCTTTCCTACATATGAAAATCTTCAGATTCATCCTCCTCAAATGCATCTCACATTTAAAAGGTCAGTTTCATTGCTAATATTTTCATATCTTGATTGTTGATAATAATGAGTGGGAGAATAATACTGGAGATCTGATCCTGTAGGTGAATGCTTCTCTGTAGGACAGTTACTAAAGTAACAGTTAATTATATATTCTAGACATCAATGCACTGAATCAATTATTTACATGTGAAAACAGTGGTCTGTGATCTAGAATGAATTCAATTCTTGACAATTAAGCATTGCTTAGATAAAAGAAGTAGGAATGGATTGGAAAGCTATACACCAAAAACAAGAATGCAGAAAAATTACTATTTCAGGCCCCAATATTTCAGGCCCCTCATAATGCATTTTTTTATTCTTTTTCTTGTTTTTATATGATAAAAAATAACTTGTTTAATGGCAGTTGCAGTACAGTATTACAGTATTACAGTATTACAGTACCATAAACTTGCCTAATTTCTTTTGTAGACTTTTGCCCAGCCAGTNACTTTTGCCCAGCCAGTGAAGTTTAACTCTGATGTTGGGGCTTTTGAAGTAGTTAATTATGCCCCAAGAGGCCTGGAAAGCCAGCCGAAAAAAATTCTACATGATCAGAAACCTCCAAGCCCCATTTATGATGTTCTAAGCAAAGAAAAGACCGATGGGCAGCTCTCCAAAATGCACAGTGCTTCTTCAGACTTCAGTATTGATCCAAATTACAGCACTATGGTAAGCATCTTATAGACCCTGAGTTTATATTTAGATCTTACTGTAGAGATACTGGCAATAGTTATTGTTGTGTTTGGCTTGGTAGCTTGGGAAAAATGTTAATTTATTTTAGGAAAACATAACGATGGGCCAAATTATGCCCTGTAATGCACATGTGTCTAGCAGAGAAGTGAATGGAATTACAGATGCACATCCTGTAACACAGAATTTTGAAGATTCCATAGGGCAGGGTTCAGTTGTGTGGTCTGAATACTTTTTAATATTAAAAGAAAAAATATTATGACAACAGTTACTTTACTAGTGATCCCTGGAATGTGCAAATTGACTGAAACTAATGCAGCTCAGTCTTTCCTTATTAATTAATTTCCTTGTGTGGCTATGAGCTCATCTGTGGTCTGGCAACACGTAAGTCTCTCTTCCATTAATTCCTAAAGGATTTACATGGCTAGCATCAACTGAAATGGCCAGAAAAAATAATCTTTGGCAAGAATAAAGCTAAATTAATGGAAAAAATAGATTTGGAATTTAGAAAAAAAATCTGGTTGCAGGCTTTCTTAGACAGTATCAGTTTTGGTATTACCTGTCTACTTCCAGGGCCATCTTCAGCATCAAATTAAACAGGTTAAGATCAGGAGTTGAAGCATCTTACGCACCTGAGAGGATATAAGTTGATATTATTGGATGTGGGATTTTATCTTTA
>WEIU01004659.1:2378-45711 GCA_013389925.1 Aegithalos caudatus
TGGAAGAAATAAAAATGTGTTCATCAAAAATACTTCTAATTTTGAAAAAGTAGAATTGCATTTGTTTTAAAAGACAGATCTGTAAGATTTTGCTTCTTTCTGTTGCCTGTCAAATTTGGGTGATTTCTCATTTAGCCAGCGTGCAACTTTTGGCAGAGAAAACACTGATTGGGATTCTTTAAATTTGGAGCTGAGAAAGGTAGACAGGTGTTGGGGAGAATTTAGGTCAGACAGATACATTAATAAAACAGAGATGCTTTTTAGCCTAGTAAGGAAGAGGAGGAACAGATGGAGATCCTGGAGTTAGAATGTCAGAGCACAAAGGTAAAATGAGTGTGTCAGACTAGAATCTAAAAGAAAATGACTGCCATTGTCTGTATACCTGTGAGAAGCCAGAAAATGAGAAGAGATTAACTCCTTTGTCCATTGTTACTGAGGCATGGCAGAATGACAGGAATTGATGGACTTCTGTGGCTCCTTACTGCTGAGCGCACGTGGGATGAATTGGACCATAGATCTGAGTGGGAGCTGTTCAATGATTCTATAGAACTGAGAAAGGAGATGTGTGATTGGCCTGCTTCTCTGACTGTGTTTTAATGCNTGACTGTGTTTTAATGCATTCTCATATGGTCATTCTGCCTTGTGATGTGCACATCAAAGAAGCAGGGTTAAGTTTTCACCCTTGGTTTTGCACCTTTTGAATTTTGAAGTTCTAACTTCATGTTGAGTCAGTACAGATTTGCTGTTTTTCAGTGGGTTTGTAATGAATGTGTTCTGCAGAAGGCTACATGGGAAAACATGAGCAAAAGTACAGGAATGTAAGATTTTCTATTCTTGTGTGGGTAATCTGTTCTGTTGTGTAATCAGGTTGTTGACAGTCTGCTTAATCAGTATTTCATTTTTATAGGGAGGTACTCTACCTCTGCCCTAGAGTTTAATAATTTTTTTTTTTTTTGTGAGACACTTGTCATCCTACCAGGACAGAGTTTTCCTTTTACTGGATGTATTTGAAAAAGGTAGTTATGGTAAGAGATAGCCCAGGGCAAGAGATGATAATTAGGGGGACATAGTCTTGTATTTTTCTTTTAGAAACATCACATACTTTATTGTTTCATAATAGAGACATACAAAAAGAGTTGATTTATAATTCTGCATGGGGTATTCTGTAAAAACTGTTTGTGTCTTTTACAGGAGGTCAAAAAAACTTTACCATAAGAGAAGCAGTAAATAAGGAAAGGAATCTGAGCCCTCCAGATACTTGAGAAAACCATATTATACTGTTTTCTCCTGATACATGAGGCTGGTGGTTTCTTAGGGCTAATTAATATTCATGTCTTCAGTTCTTAAAAACAAATTAAAAGAAGGTCCCCAAATAATGCTTGGCTGGAACTATAGATAAGCCTATCACTATCTGAAACAGTCCAGTATCCTCTGAGACATTTGAATACTCTCCAAACACTATAACTGCACATGGGAGAAAGGTCCTGCTGAGTAGTATCACTCTTTGTTTATCTCTCTAGTTGGAAATAATTCATGTGCATTCTGTAGCTAACCTAGCAGCATGTTTCTGGCAGAGTGGGGAGGGAGCCTGACATTAAATAATTGAAAAACTGAAGCAGAGATGGTACTTTTCAGATAGCTGTTCTCTGTTGCTTTCCTAAGACTGGGGTAAAAATGGGAGTCATGGAATCCAAGTCACTAAAGTAGCAGATGACTGGAGCAATGATATGGTGTCAATCTTGTTGCGCCACAGCTTCCTCAGAGTGTGTGACAGGGAAGAACAAGAGTAATTCTTTTGGCAAACAGAAGTGTAAATAAAAGTACAGTTTATTTGGAGGCCACAGGAAATGTGTTAGGGCTGAGGATTATCACTCCCCATGGAATCCTCAGTGAAACAAATTGAAATACAGCACTGGAAATGGTGGCTGGGAGAGAGGAAGAAAAAGAAACCAAGTAGATGTTATTTTCTGTCCTATGATCATCCATGCCATATAAGAATAAGTATTATTGGAATTAGAAGCTAATAGGAACTAATATTGGCTTGTGCAAGGCAGCTTGTGATGAGAACCGGGTGCACTTTCCAAGCCTTTTATGTAGAGAGAATGGGACCTGCAGAAAAATTTCATGGGCAGCTTGGCACAGCAAAGGCAGTGCCTCTAAACACTCAGTAATAACAGGTAATCCACGTAGAAANCCAGATTAGATAATTCTTTATTATTGCATTATTCATATACACATTAAACTGTAAAGGGTGATTTGCTGAACACTAACTCAGTTTCTGGGTACTGTGTGAGTAACACAACAGCCACTGGCAAACGGGTTGATGCCTCCAGGTAGCTACTCAAACATGAAATGCAGCCTTAAAGATCTGGGTGTTTTTTATTGTAATTGAAGCATCATTTTCTAAACAGGTTTTCATTTGAACATCAACAAGAATGTTTGAAATCAAGCGTGAATATTTTTAAATATATGCTTTGAATATTAAGCAGTCCTGATAGCAATATTAATGCTAAATAACATTTAACAAACTCATCTGTTTTAATGTGTCCATAAGAAAACAAGAGCACCAATAATTTCTAATTACTATTTTAACTTAATGATGATGATTATAAAATTTATGTGGCTCTAAAGAAAGCATGCGAGGTAGTAATGCAGTTTTCCTGTCTCCAAATCCCTGAGAAACACTTTGCATCAGTTCCACAAATGAGGGTATTTTTCATTTGTATACTAGTGCATGACTTGACATGAATTTTAAGACAAGTAAAATATTTTTGCAGGTCTGTACAATATACTGGGTAGTCACCTCCTGACAGACACAAGGAAGGAAATACAAACAGGATCATTAACAAGAACTGGCCTTTCTTCTGAAATTGAATTATTTTTGCCATTCAGTAGGAAATAAACCTACTTCTGTGGCTACCTGAGAAAAACTTGAAAAAAGTGTACAGTGAATGACCATTCATACCTTCAGAAAGGTAGGTGTTGGTTACCTGTGTGCAAAACAAGAAAGAATGGTTTTGCAACACGTGTAAAGGATACAGAACGGGCCCTCCAGAGAAGGAAATAGCCCACATTTATCCAAAAACAAGTGCAAGGGGCAGTGTATACACTATGGAAAAAAAGAGGTGTAGCATTTCAGAAGCAGAGCTTGTATGTTGATAGGACCCTGTCAAGATGGCAGCCTCAGATCCCGAGGAAAAAAAAAAAAAAAACGGAAAACTCATAAATTTTTATGTATACATCATTGCAGCAGGTTCATTCTGTGTAAATGAAAGACAATAAAAGTGTTTCACTCTCTTGCCTTTAATATTGTTAGTGCTTTGTGCATGTAAATGTGTGATATCAGACAAGGTGATTTAATGTCTGCTTTAGTGTAGCAGTTATTTTTCAGAAGAGAGTTATTCTCTTGAGGATGTTAGAGAAGCTCCCAAAAGGGAAGTTTTATTGTCCCTTAAACAGATCCCTTTTGATCCATGTGAATTTTTTAGTTGTGCAGGCAATCCATGCTAGAAAGGAAGGCTCTGGCAGGTAGCAATGTTCATTGTAAAGGCCAGTGTAGGTTAGAAAAGGCTGAGAGTGGAAGTTCATTACCTTCCTGTTTCAGTGAACAAGACGTGCATGGCCACCTCTGGGCGTGCTCTGTTTGGGCCAGTGGTGGTGGCCAAAAGATTTCAATTAGGTTGAAATTCTTGTCCTGTTTTCTATGCTCTGCCCTGATGTGTTGTCTGCAACTTCTAATCTAACACAAGAGGAGAGGAGGAAGAGTGGGAGCAATGCTGATAAGTGCCTGCAATTACTTTTTGAATTTAAATCCCATATGGAACTTGATTAATATGCTCCTTCTCGTGTAGTGTGAAGTGGGGCTTGTTCACAGTGTTATCTTTTCACACAGTTTTTCATTAACATGTTGTGTCTGACTCCTAACAAACCGGGATGTTTTAATGACAGATTCCTGGACACATATGCAGAGAGAGGCTATTTTGAATACAGTGTAGCAAGCATGAAATTAATTTTGATAGTTTGTAGTTTTAGATAAGTATAACCTAACCAAATAAGAGAACTGAAGTGCCTTAGTATTTTGATTCAGAGAAGCCCAGTAATGTATCCTGTGCTGAATAAATTGACTGACTTGATTCCACAGAAAGGCGTGGAATCAGGATTGGTTGGTTGCCAAAAAATTGGTTTGACTTCGTGATTAAAGGGAAAAGTCAAGAATATATTTGGTTACACTTGGGACAGGAAAATGAAGGTAAATCCACAGGTTTTAGGGTGTTGAAATGTGATTTTAGTAAGTGAAAGTAAGCTGAGACTTGAGATGTTTGTTTGTTTAACTGTGCGTCTTTTTATTTGATACCTGACCATCAACTCCTTGTTGTCTGATGCTTAGAAATACACCACTGCAAGTACAACACAAGACAGTATTTTCATTTTCAGTCAGATGAAATTCTCATTTCATGAAATTGCAAACCAGTGCCTAGAATGCACAAAACATGCATTCACTCCTTTCTGTAACAGGAAGGGAAGAGGGAGGTTTTTTGTTCACAATCCTAATTTAAAGACAAGTTTGAGAGTTGGTATCATCAGAGGCACTCTGAAGACATTTTCTTTACTTTGATTTTTGGAATCTGTCCATTTCTGTTGATGCTACTTTCAAAATTATTTTCTAAATTTTAGCAGCTCCTCACCCTCTTAATATTTGACAAGTTGTTTAAACTGGTTTATTGCAAGTTTCTTCTATATGTCCCTGAAGTGTAATAGAATATTTTCTTCCTATATATTTGAAGTGTGTGTTTCCACCATTGTGAAATGTTTTACTTGTGGGTGATGAAGGCTTTTGCAACTAGCTCTAAAAGCATGAGAGCACTGCAGGGCTGCAGTTGCACTGTAGCATTAGAGAGGTCCATCCTCAGACATGAGTCATTCAGATCTGCCACAGATCACTGGATCCTTGTGAGGAGTCCATATACAAGTTCTTCAATGCTATTCAACATTTGCTTTAAGATGGTTCTAATTAATATTTTTAAACCTAGAGGTAATAGTTTTTCTGTAGAATGTAGTTGTTTCCTCTTTGGATTTTTAAAAAATGTCTGGGGCCTTCATCACTCCTCTTAGCTGGGTGGTTGCTCATGGGAAGGCAGCTGTCATGTCAGTGCAGTTTGGAGCTGCCTATGTGCATTTCAGCAGTGTCACTAATGGGCTTTTACTGCTTCCACAAGCAGAGACTGAGGCCCTTTATGAACAAGCTTTGGGAGATGTTTCTTCCTCTGCAATAGTAGATCTGGTTGAGTATAGACTATTTTTTCAGAGGTTTTCTTCTGAGGGCTGAACTAGTGAATTAGTACATTGCCCTTCTTGGACTGTAGCTGATTGTTACTTTTTCCAGGTGCTTTGGGACTGATATGTGTAAGATTGCTGATGTGGTCAGTCTAAATGCACTTTTTGTTTTAATCGTTGATTATTAAGTGGACATTTTCATTCTCAGTTTCTGATTTGATACCTCAGCTTTCTGAAGGGTTCCATATGATTTTATTTTAATCAATAACTACATATTCAATAAAGGTGCTGCTTGTGAGTCATTTACCATTCTGGGTGTGAGGTACAGGGAGAAGATGATGTTGATCCCTGTGCAGAGGGGCCAGCAAATCAAATTTCTGTTTGAATTTATAACGAAAACTTAATCTCTAACTCATGAATCTGCAATCCTGATGAGCTTACTTTGGAAGTGCCAGCAAAAAATGGTTCCTTAAAGTCCTCAATGGCTTCTGAGCCTCCTTGCAAGGTCACCAGCAACAGTCCTGGGTTAGTGACTTTCTAGCCTACAGATACCTCTGATCCCTGGTGTTTCTGCTGGCAACATTTCAAACCTCATTCTTGCTTTGTCTCTTTCAGTAGCTCTGTTTCTTTAAAATCTGACAGAAGAAGCTTCCCCCTTCCAGGCTCACTCTTTAATCAGTCCCTTGGCTCAGGCTGGCCCAAAGCAGCTGGGAGCAGCACCTGTAAGGCAACAGAACTGCTCCATCAGCAGGCACATGTGGGATGCAGATGGTATTATTATGGTGCTTGTAACTCCTAACAAACTGTACTGGAAACATTTTTTTTCCTCCACCTGTCAATGTGACCTTATCTAAGGTGATGTTTGGGTAGCTAGAATCACAGCTGTAAATGCAGACCATCCTTGTTGAATGTCAAGATGGCTTCTTAAGAGCATCGGTGTTGGATCTTCTAGAAAACTATATTCTCTTTTTCTTAATAGAAATAAAACATACTGTACCCTAGCCTGTGTTTACAAGACGTGACCCATTTTGGCTAAAATTTCCATTAAACAAAATAAAAATGCTGAACTCTCGCATGGAAAACTTCAGCTTGAACAGCTTGTCAAAGCTGCAAGTAACTGAGAACAGGGAGTTCCCATGGAAATACCTGGTAATTTTAATAGTTGGCAGCACTGTCAGTCACACCTATTGTAAAAGCAATATTGTCAAGTGCTTCCTGATTTATTATGTGCCATTGGGATGGTGACCTGTTTAGCCAAACATTTTAATAAATCACTCTTTGGCAATTGACAGAGATGACCAATACTGTGACATTTTTGAACACTTCTGAACAACAGATTTATGGTGAAACAGGGCTGATGATTATGTGGGTAATAGAAAAGAAAAAGTACATATTGATGGATTGTGTTCAAACCGTATTTTAGAGAGTGCCCTTGGGCTCAGCACTCCAAGTTATTTTATTTGCTTTGACCTTTGTGTAGATGTTAGAAATGTTGACTAACCTCCTCATGCTGTCAGTGTCATTAGGTATTTTGAGGAGACTTCTGCAGATGCAGACATATTCTTACATTATTCAAAATGCCTTGAAAGCTACATACTTTCATGGAATATCAACATGATGACCTTTGCTTCTGATAGCAAAGGAAATCTCATTATAGACACAGCAGTATAACTTTGGTTTGACTCAATGCTGTGTTTCTTTCTAAAAAAAGAACCAAAAAACCAACCTGTTCAAAATATAATTCAGTCTACAAGGCTAAGGTATTTTATCCTATGGTTTATGATAGTTTTCTTATTGCTGTGAGAAGTGTGTTTCAGAGAATGTAGAAAGCATTGTAACAGCTTTTGGAACAAGGACTGGAAATAGTTCCAGTTCTGTAGGTATCCCTTGTGCTCCCTGTGTGGTTGGTAATTGCTAACCAAACACAAATTAACACGGATATTTGCTAGGTATTGCTAACTGGCATGGAAAAGCTAATTTAAAGCCAGGAAGCATAATTAGTCACCCCCACTGCCTATGGAGCCCTTTCTCAGGGCTTGTTCTGATGTTATGCCTTGGGCCACAGCTGTGCCAGCTGTTTAGGACTGCTTCTGTGGCTGTAAGGTCACTGATAGATTGAAACATTATGTTGACTCCTGTCTGGATATTTGACCAGACAGGAGTCAATTTCTCTGTAATTTCTTTTAATTATCAGCACCCCCCAAAACACCTAAGGTTTTTAGACTCTGGGTATATTTTGAAGTATAATAAAGGATGTGTCCTTGTGGAGCTGAGGACACTGGGGGTCAGTCTATGAGCAGTACCACCACTTATTTTTCAGCAACTGAAAGTGTTGTACTGTTACTGAGGAGGTGGCCTTTGGATTGTGTTGCTTGTGGCCCCAGAGTGCAGTTGATAGTGTGACCTTAGTTCCTGGTGTTTGCATCACAGGCCACATTTGATAAGGCACTATGGGATGCCAATCACAAGAGTCCCTTCATTTTCCCTGTGTCTGTTTGACTTTATGTGCATTGGGAGCAAATTTGACATTAATGCTGAAGAACAAAAAGAACAGGTTGTCTTTTCCAACTACCAAATCTTTTTTCATTGAGCAGCTATGTAGAGTGTATTTTTATCCTGTACCCACCACTGCACAGCCTCTTCTGTTACTGTCCTTTGAAACCTGCTGGGGTGGTTCAAATACTCTGAAATAACAAATACAGCTGTAGCACCAATAGACTATTATTTCAATAACACTTTATCACTTCCCAGTAATTGTTTCATAGGTCACTGTGCCAGCCAAGAGAGAAGCTGTTTCTTGCCATAAATATGTGTTTAAACAATGTGCAGTTCTGTTACGATGACAAGAGTAGTCTCTCTGATATGCTGGGAAGGAAGGAAGGAACAGACTAACCTGGGAGGGCTCTAGGCTTTAGAATTAAATTACTTTTTTAGCCAAGAATGGATTTGATGCATGCGACAAAAAAAAACAAAACAAAAAAAAAAAAAAAACAACACCCAAGCCCAAACTACACAAAACCCCCCAAACTTGAATGCTCTAACATTTTGGAAGGATACTTAAGCATTCGGTATTTTTCCTTTCTTTTTGTTCTCTTTATATCATGTGTATTTCTGAGAAAGGACAGCTTGGAATCAGTCATACTCTGCGGATGTGTCTGGGAGCCAGGTGAAACTGTCTTTTAGGTTGACCCATTATCCTTCTTTCTGAGGCACTTCTGGTTTCCCCTGATTTCCTGGAGTTAAATTACATTTTGAAATAAATGGATGCAATTTGAATAGGTTGTAAATTTCATTCTGTTTTCCTTGCTTTTCTACAGCAGTCGAGCAGGAATGATATCTGCTTCCTGATGGCTTCTGCTGGGAGAGCTGCAGGGATTTTCAGCTCTGCAACGTATGGTATTTGTCCTGATGATATCCCCAGTTGCAGGGGCGAGTGCCTCATAGCCACCTAGTATGGAGCAGTCTGGAGGAGGTATATTTTGAATTTTTTCTAGATAATTTTTACCTTTGTGTTGGCAAAGAAAACTCTATGAATGCCAGAAAGCCTGATTAGGTGTATTCTTGCCCTCAAGATCTGCTTAAATGAGAACAAAGTGAAATGCTTATTGTAGTAGCTACCAGTAGGAGAAATATAATTTGAAGATACTTGAAAGTGTGTTGAGAAATTAGTTCCTAAAATATTTTCCTTTTAACGTTTATGTAAGCACTGATTAACAGTTGATGAGACTAAGTTGAAGCTCATCTGTTTTGCCTTGTTTCTTCTGTCTCAGAAAACACCTGGCAGAAGAGGCAGATCTTAAACTCTTACAAACATGTCAGTGGATTCTTGTCCTTTGGGTGAATGTCTAGGAAAAAACCCAAAACAATTTGGGACCAGAGGGAAGGGGAAGTGCTGTGCTGCAGGAAGCAGCTGTGACAATCACTGTTTCTGGCTCAGATGGAATGTTCCAGCCACTGTGAAGTCATGTCTCAGGATCTTTTGTGACCTTGGTATCTTGTAAGCTGCTGATGATTTTTTTAACCTGCAAAGAGGATGGGGGAGTGACACACTTTTGCTGTCAGGACTAGCAGTGCTTGGACAGTTTGTTCTCTTGTCTGGGAAGCCCAATGGCTGCCAACATTCCTTGTGCTGCTGCTCAGCTGCTTTGCACTAAGGGCAATAGGAAGACTTTTATCCTCTTCCTCCTCATTTTTTACATTATAGTATTTTTAGTACCTCCACGTAGTTACAGATTGATCTTTATCTCTCACTCAACCTCACTGCTGTACTTCTGTGCAGCCCTGGTCTACAGAGGTCTTCTCAAAGAAGAAAAATGTCCTTTTTTTTTCTCTTCATATTCAGTTCTTAGTTTCTGTAAACAGAGAACCAAATGAAAATTAGTGTTACTTACTTGTTATGGTAACACTGATCTTGAAGACTGTTAACACAATATTACTGCTCTACTGGCTTAAAGGTAAGTGACATTGTATGAGAGAACTGTGTTGGACACAGATATTTATGTAGCAGCCAGTAAGGGCCCTAGGCTGTTGTTACTGCTTGAGTTTTGAGCCCATGACTGGGCTTTAATGGACCTAACCTCATGCTGAGGTGATATAGTGTTTTAAGGGTGCTGAAATATTTTAGATCTGAGTATGGAGATTGTAATTGTGTAGCTGATTTTTTGGCTCAAGATAAGAGGAAAGTAGTTTTGTGCTGTCACCTGTTACTGGGTGTTGGCTCCCCAAGGTACTGCTTGACTAAGCTCTTGTGAAAAGTCAGGGTTATACATGAGTGTGGGTGAAAGCCAAGGAATGTTGTCAGAAAATATTGTGACACCCTGGGGACTCTGGATGTGCACAACTTAAAATGGGGTGGATATGTGTGAAGCTGTTAATCTGAAATACTTCTGTTATGTTGCTTGGCTGATCAGCTCATTCACGCAGAGACACCAAACCAGAGACAGTGGAGAACACTAAACTTTTGCAACTATCTTTGAGGAAGAAAAAAAGGGCAAATTGAACTGGGGCAATTCTGTTTTCAGTGAGAGGAACGTAGGAGGAAATGCACATTTCTTAAGGAGAACAAAAATATAGAGGCAATAAGTGTACAAAAATAACTGAGAGAGAATAAAAAGGTTGACCTTGGAAAGTCCAGGGCAGGCCAACAGGAAGAGACAAGCAAGTTGACAGAGCAGCATGGCTCCTTCACTTTACCCTCTGACCTGGTGGGTCTGAGTGAGGTGAGAAGCCTTCAGGAGAAAAAATGTAATCTGCTCAGGGAATCCTGGGCTACCATCAGAAAGGAGTTGACACAAGACAAATTTAGTTCCAAGTGGCCCAAAAAACGAGAGAGGAAAATACAAAAGGAGTGAACTTTTTTCTTGACCTGTATTTCTCATGTTAACTAAAAAACAGCCTTAGTTATAGAATTAATAAGTAGCGTCAGCTTGAGTAAATACTTAAAACATAACTCCAGGCTTGAATTGTTCTGCAGTATACCTAGATAATAGTCAGAGTATAACAACTGCAAGATTGGAGAGGCAGAACTTGTCTTGCAGGGTCAAGGCTGTTGGGAGAAAACCTTCATGAAAAATGATATCCCTGTCAAAATAAGGGAGTAAAATACAAGTTCTGCAAACCAACTGTATGTTTTCAAGCTCATTCAAGTAATTCTGTATTTTCTGTGTTCAAGATGTATCTTTACTTGACTGGGCTGAAGCTCTTTGAATTTTTTCAGATAAATGGTAATTTGATAAGAATTGTCATAAACTGACAGCAGAGCATATTTGACAGTGGAGCTGTTTTATGCTGGAAGCGGATTGGTTTGGAAAATGCAAGTGCATTTAAGCTTACTGTCAGCAGTTAAGAGGTTTTTGCAAAGGAGCTTTGTCAGGAAAATTTCTTAATTCCCAAGGGAAATATCTTGTCCAAAAAAAAAAAAAAAAAGTCTGTGAAAGAGGAAAGATAAAGATTTCTCAGAAGGAAAAAATCTTCAGTTATAATATTGGAACAGGAATCTGAAAGATGGGTTGTATTTCCAATTGTGCAACTGACTTTCTGTGTGGTCTTGGACAGATCACAAGTGCCTTCTTGCTCAGAAGTGTCCATAAAATCTGAGCCATTTTATTTTTGGTGAGTTGTTTAAGAGCAATAGACCTGTACTGTTCAGTGCTTTAAAACAGGATGATTGACCCTGGGTGTCATATGTGAAGTACTTAGGAGACCAGTTCATGAACACTTAAAGGAAATACACAGGACTAAACCTCTGCTTGTTTTTCTGATATGAAAGGCAAATTAATGCTGATTTGTAGCTAGAGTTAGCAATTTGTGAGAAATTCCAGGAGCAGAAAAGAGAGGCTGAAGTTGGTGACTATGTACAAACTTGTACAAAATTTGTATTGTAGAAGCTCTAATAGGTTTTATTTTAATCTCTAACATTCTTACGTTTTACTAGAAAAGATTGTGCAATTAGAAAGACAATATGGGTCCAGCCTAAGTATTCTGACATTTTATTCTTGCTCTGATGACAGTTCTTGGGGTTTTTTAAGTAATAATATGTGGGGGAAAGTCCAAGAATTCACTTATCAGGAAGATTCTCAATTTCAAAGAACTAAGCGTTAGAAGAGCACAGAAATGGCTTGTAGTCCCTCAATTATTCTTGCATGTGGGAAAAGCATAGATTGTTGCAGCCCTTCCAAAGGGATAGATGTGACTGAAGTATCAAATGAACTTGATGTTATTAATGACCTCCATGGAAAAGCTTTGCTGAATTACCATCTGTTAGCCCATCACTGCCAAAATGGTACAATAGTGGCGTGGCTGAATGTAAGGAAGAAGCACATCCAGAATTTTGTTACAGCATGCAAAGGTTGCATTGACTTTGGGAGTGACCCAGCTGGGGTGTATTACTTTGTAGACATTTATAGCTTTAATACTGAAATGCTATCAATATCAGACTGGCCTAAATAAGGAGTAGTAAGACTTACAGGAATGAATTAAGTGACCCAGTTCTAGAGGTATTTACACCTTTGGTTATGCAACTGATTAAATGAGTAGAAAAGTTAATGTTAGTACAGAGAATTTAACAAACGAACATAGTTCAGTATCTTTCTTCAGCACTGAAAATGAAGGAGTGGAATGTTTACAAAGATTCACAATGGTAGTATTAATAAGTTTTTCTTTAAATTGCTATATAATGTAACTATGATTTTTTTTTTCTTTGCCTGCTGGCTGAAGGCTTGCTTTCCTATTTTTAAAAGAAGTTTCTGTTAACTCAGCTCTTCATTGTTTTTCTGAAGAGAATGATAGTTTAGATCAGAAATTAGTTTAGGTAGCCTGTCCCTGCTTCTGTGGGAGAAACTTTTTGTGTGTGGATAGGATGTTTTGCAGTGTCAGTCACCTGAAACTCTGCCTGTGGCTTGCCAGAAGTTACTCCAGCGCGTTACTATCAGAGACACAAAATATTTTATTTATTTATTCAATATGGAACCAGTGGAGAGAGCAGGAAGTTGGAGTAATATGTTTACTTTGACAAGTGGGAAACAACAAAATTTGCTGTCACCTTGAGTTGCCATGGTTCATAGGTGACATGTGGATTGACAATAGAGCTATAGAAGCATATCCTTAGATGGTGGTTTGGTCTTTTGGCTAGCCAGAGATGGTAACAGAAGTTTTGTATTAAGTTCATTCATCACGTTCATGACATTAAACCTCAGGGAAGCTACTTCCCATTTGCCTTCAACTCTCTCAGCCTGTAGTGACTCTGTGTAAAGCACTTATCCTCTGGATGCCCTCATCGATTGTTTAATTGCTGAGAGGCAGCAGGCATAAATTAATACAGATGAGATTCCATCTGATGCAAGAAAACATTTTTTTGCTGCAAGAGTGGTGAAAACTGGCACAGGTTTCCTCAAGAATTTGTGGTGTCTCCATTTGTGGAGATATTTAAAACCCAGCCAGATGTGGTCCTGGGCAACCTTCTCTAGTTGAGCCTGTTTGAGCAGCAGAGTTGTACACAATGACATAGAGTTGCTTTCCAATGCTCCTTCTGTGATTCTGTTTCTGTCTCAACTGCATCCTTGAGATGAGAACTGCATGCAGTACACAAGAAGTGAGCATTCAAGAATGTTGCACCATGGAAGAATAACCTCTTATGCCTTCTTTTCACTGCAGTTATCTCTTCTGTCAGGTTTTTTGTCTGCTCGGTTGTGCCCTGAACTCCTTTGCAAGGTCCTTTCCTTTAGCATAGCATTCAACTGTTTGCAAGTGTTTAGGAGCATTCCCAAATTGAGGTTTAGCTGTTCATTCCTCTCTCCAAGTCACTGGGGAAGAAATGGAGTAGAAAACATCTCTACTCTGATTCCCCAAAGACTCCACTGTTTACTCTTCATCCTGAAAATAATTGTTAGGCTCAAAGGCTCATAGAATCATTTATGAAAGAGCCTTTATTATCCAGTCATACTCTTTCTGGAAGTTACTCTTCAGTTGTCCCCACAATGCTCTTTGGACTCCTTTGAGAGTCCTGTAGCAATGCAACTTTTTGTATTTATCATCCACAAACCTTAGCCAGAAGTTCTGCTGTTCCACATTGGAGTTTCCTCAGAGCTCTCAGGTGAATGCCATCCACTCTTGGGATGCAATAATCTCTAATGTGTCTGTTTGGTCTAGTACTGCCTATGTCCTTGCTTCGAACAGATACAGCTTCTCTGAGCTATCTGCTGCAATGAATGCATAAGGTGTGGGAACTCTCCAATACCTTCTGTAGTAGCAACTGACCAGAAGAGTGCACTGAGCTTCTTTGGCTGTGACCTCATCCTTCCTGACTACCTGTTTTGTAACATAGCCATCAAGAAGCTCTTTCAGCTTCCTTGCTGGACTTCTAGGGTAGCTAAGATATATTGTAGTGGTTAGTATTGAGTATATATATGGGGAAGGAGGTCACCAAATTCTCTTTTAGCCCCTCTGTTTTCTATGGTACTTCATGGACTCTGCTGTTCTAGTTCAGACAGACTTTGTTTTTGTTTTTTTTTTTTAATATTGTATCTTAATTTGAAATTATGCTCTACAAAAATCTCTTGTTTATTGTTACAGTAATGGACAATAAGGTTTGTTGTAATCCTGGACCACTCAGAATCAGGTGAGACCCTTTCTGGCATCTCTCCAACACATACTTTTGTTATTATTGCATTTGATTTGGATAGCTAAAGTGTCAGTGCTCAGTGTGCCGCTTGGGTGCAGCACGTCTGTGCTGGCTCTGGAATGAACAGCTGCTACTGTTGTGGTTGGTTACAAAATGAGTTTGTTATAATGAAATGGCTCACTGCAGTTATGTTCACAGCATACAATAAGACATGAATCCCTGGGAGCTGGGAAGCAGAGAAAATCTGAGAACAGAGGATTGAAGATCATTTCAGATTAATTTTGTGTAAGTCCTGGACATCAAGTTGATACATCACACCTGTCTCTCACCCTCTTTAGTTTCATGGGCCCAAGTGGCCTAAAAACACCACCTGGTAAAACTGGAGTCTCTTGCACTTCAGTAGGTCAACAGTAATGGCCTTGTAATGAAACTTAAGGTCAGCACGTATGAAGAATCATTAAGTGTCCAAATCCTGACTTTTTGATGGAGCCTTCTAGATTTTATCTGCAGTGATGAACTCTGACTTCCTCTGTGTCACAACTGAGAATGTATGAAGCAAAGTTGAAACCCTTGATATTCTATGGTAAAAGGAAATGTAAATTACTTGGATCAAGATTTGTGTGAGAAGAGAGCTGTGATGGAATCAAAGCTGTTTTTGAACCAGAATAGACCAAGTAGAGGCATCAAGTTAGCCTTCAGTGGTTTTACTTTCCACTTCAGTTTTTTCTCTGTGCTGTGTTACTTAAGAACTTACATGTCTACCACTTAGTGCATATACATAAGAGAATGCTATTTTAAACAGAAATATTGAGCATAAAAAATACACATTGGCTCCAGAGGCAGAATAAATCAGTCTTTCTGGAGAAAGTAATTAAGCTGGTGCATTAAGCTGGTTCAAGTAGCCTGACTCCTTCCTTCACAAGATATATCAGGACCTGACATTGTTAGGAGAAATAAACACTGTTGGATGCTTATCTTGAATGCTCGCTATCTCCAGGTGTTCTTGAGGAAATCCAGCATCAAACCAAAGAGTAGCTTGAGTCTGGGATTGGTTCTGACTTTGTGTGGTGACCAGAAAACTTGGACAAGTTTTGTGGCCCACTATTGCTATTTGGTGGGATTTTATAAACTTCCTCAGTTTCAACAGAGAGTTTGTAAAGACACCTTGTCTGGTGCTGTTTGTTGTAGCCCATTCAGATATTATTCAGTGCTTAAAGTGTGTGTGTGTGCCAAGTGTGCCTTACTTTGGGGTAGTGCTCAGTGACAGCAGCTTTGGGTACTGATTGATAAAGCACCAGCCATCTGAGTCCACCTGAGCTAAATTTCTTCCTGTGTTATTTTCTTGAGAAGCTAATGAATGGATGGATTCTTCTGGCCTCTTTTCCAGAAAAAATGACACTTTCAGCCCGTCTTCTTAGGATCATGTAACCTGTGAGAGATGGGTAGTGGGCTGGAGAAGCTTAAAAATCTGTTCATAGTTTGAAATCCAGTGTGGGTTGGGGGCAGAGGGTTAATTCTAGTATTTTTTAATCTGCTGCATGTGCATACATTTCAGAATAAAGCCTGCATTTTTCTTGGATGTGAAACTGGGGAAGCAGCTTTTATCAGACCTCACATCTGTTGGTGCCCCAGGATATACAGACAGTAACTATTGCCAGGAAACCCGGAATGTGACAAAATACTGGCAAACTGTGTTTTATCCAATTTGTTTGTTTGACACTGTGGTAGGAGTATCAATTAGCTGAACGACTGTGTTCTAGCCAAATGAAGGAAAAATTGTGGTAAGCCAATGCTTGGATCTCTTTGCTCATTTGAATGTGTCTGCTCTGCAGCAAGGTGGAATGTCTGTTCAGTGAGAAACATTTTAGATCCTTATGTTTGTTCCTTGCAGCATGAAGAAGGCATATTTCTCCCAAAATAGTGGATGGGAAAAATCCTCAGGGCTGTTGATACTTAACTGTCAAGCATTGCATGGCTCCTGGTTGTTTCTGGAGAACTTGGAATCAGTGACAAAGTTGCTTCACAAAAAAGTGGAGCCCTTAACTGCAAATGTGTCACCCCCCTAGATGAGTCTTTTCCTCCAAATCCTCTGCTTCATTTCCCTGCATAGGGTTGTGAGGGGTGATTAGAGGGGAGGGGGCACACCTTTCACCTGCGAATGTCAAATTACACTGTGATTGTTTGCCCTGCAAGCAGATGTGGGGGTGGCTGTTGGCACTCCTGCAATGTGGTCAATGGCTCAAGAACCCAGGATAGTCTGGATGTCCATGTGGCAGTTTCCAGAATGCCTTTTATAGACATTGGTGTGCGTGAATGAAAAAATAGCAAGGGTATGATTTAGTTTTTATCAAATGCTTGAAAGTGTCTGCTTTAGAAACAAAAGCATTGTTGAGGATGTGGAAATACTACTTATGATTAAATTGAAAGAGCACAGATAGAATCAGATTGCCGGATGTGCATTGGGGCAGATAAAGGAGTGGGTACTGGGCTTAAAGTATCTTATTCTGAAACAATGGAATAAAATTGCCTCCAAAATCCCATTAGTTATCCTGTATTTACAGCAAGTGGGGAATATATGGAATGAATATATAATCTTGATTTTTTTTTTTTTTCATGAGAGAATACCTCACAAACTTCTTCTATATTTGTTACTCAAACACCATTTTTTAATACTTGCTTTTTGCCTGACAGATTCCCCTATCTTTAGTAATCCCCCAAGATTCCCCTATCTGTACTTCCTGGAATGAAGAAAAGATTCCCTTGTATTTGTTGAGTAGTTCATTTGTGTTGAAAGCCCCTAGAAAGGGCTTTGAAAAATGGGTGTTATTTTTCCCACACCTTGCCTCCTTTCCCCACCAGGTAGAAATACAATCACCATTATTGCTAAATCCTGCAGTCAGGTTTCTTGCATTTGGTGATAGTAAGCTTTAAGGAAGTGAGCTGAGGATAGGTATTGTATGTGTATCTGTTACCTGTCACAATTTAGGGTTAGAAAAGTTTAATTATAGGCAGCTATCAGATTGTCTTTCTGCCTCTGAGGCACATCGCATTTTCCTTCCAAACAGTAGAGAGAGCCCAAGCCTCTTAGCTATACTAATTTCCTCAGTCTTAAAACACAGAAGAAACCATATTTTAAACTTATTATAGTGGCGGTGAATTGCAAGAAGAAAGCATTAGCCACTAGTTACACACCTGCAAAATAACATGGATGTCACTTGGCAAAGAATAGTCTTGCAGTAGTTAGGGCCAGACAATTGCTCTCAGGCAATTCATCCTCTGTCAAGACACTCTTCATGGTTTATTCCTGGCTACCAGTGTTTTCAAAGGTGCAGTTCTATCAAAAATATAATTTGCAGCTCATAAAAGGCACTTCAGGAAAAAGTCTCTCCTACTGCACGGGTATAGACTAATAGTGTGTTTATTGTATATTTTCTGATGGGAACAGAGCAATGTGATCTGCTGAATTGAAAGCCTTGGACCCTTGGAAGAGTTTACCATTCTCACAGCAGGAGAAGGAGTAAGCTCTGGAGAGTGTGTTTCCAGAAGGAGATGTAAGTTCACGGTGTTCTTATTTAGGAGCTGAAGGATGTTCTAGCTGCAGTGGTGTAGAGGCACATGGGTGAATACTTAAAAACCAACAAGCATGAAGGTTTAATGTATGTCTTCTCACTTTGCCTGTTAAGTGATAGTGAGTAAGAGGATATCACCAACTTGCCAAGAGTATTTAAACAACACATATTGCTGGTAGTATATCCTTCTTTCAGTATCCTCTCCATGTTGCTTGAAAATTTGAATGGCTTTAGGAAGAACCAGGCATTCAGAGGTTTCACGGTGTATTTTAGGATGTGGTAATGTAGAACCAGATAAAAATCAATGACTTGTGTAGGAAGGCAAACAGAGCAAAGGAAGACCTTTAGGAAAAAATCAGGAAAAAAGCAGCACTAGTCATCTTTAAAAATGTGTCTGTATGCCTGTATTTTTGTCTCCCTTTTTTTAGGGTCCCTTTTGCTGTGATAACTTCTCTCATGTGAATGGAAAAATCTAGAATTAACGACCATTTAAACATAAAATTAAATTAGGGTTCTTAGTCTCAAAGAAAAACCTAAATTGTCTGGCATCTGCCATTTGAAGAGGAAAAACAAAGCGTTACATTATTGGAAGAGAGTAAATCTTGGTTACTTAGATTCTCTTACAGAGTTTTGTATTGATTTATCCTTTCTTGATAGAGATTTAATGGTAGTACTCGTTCTTGTGTCAAAACTGGTGGGTATTTAATTGAATGAATTCCCTAGATAGTTTGCAGGCATGAATATGCATGGATTATGCTCCTTTATGTAACAGGTATTTTAATCCTATATTGTCAAAACAACTTAGATCAAAGCCCATCAAAATTACGTGGTCAGATATGAAGCTTTTGCCTAATGCCAGAAAAAAAAAAAAAAAAAAANAACAAAAAAAAAAAAAAAAACCTAACAACAAAAAAAACCCCAAAGAAATGAGGAAAAGAAGAGATGGGAAAAGATTAAATTTGCTCGGAGCCAAAGCAATCACTCAGTGTACAAGTTTTGCTTCCCCAGTGGCTGGTCTAATTTACTTTTGCAAGAATCATATTTTCTTGGAAGAAAAAAAAGCAACATGGAAATTCAGTTTAGATAGCTGTTCAGAGTTTGAAAAAGCTGTTCAGTCTAGATCAGTCTGGAGAGCTAAGACCTGCTGTTGACAGATTCAGCTGTAGTGGGAGTGTCATTTATATCACAGGCAGGCTCATTCCATTTCCTTGGAACCTGTTATTCTGTAACTGATGTTAGTGAGAGACGTGATGGGCATGAATTGTGTGTCCTGTGGGAGGGAGAATCAGTCCAGGAAATGACTCCAGCATGGCAGTATAGGGGGTCCAGATATGAGGTTTGCAGTTCTGACTGGGTTGGGAGTCTCAGCTGATCCTATTTACGTGTTCCTGGAGGTTTCTTTTGGGCCCCTTCTGTAATGACTGTAGGTCCCTTCCCTCTGGGGTCAGGCAGTGAATACCCAATCTCAGCTCAGGTTCCTGTGGTACCCAGCCATTTGCTGTTTTCATCTCTATTTCTCCCACTCTGCCACTCTGAAAGACTCTAGCTCTGTCATCAAGGGACAGGCTTACAGCCTTACTGCCCTAGGTCTTTTCTCACTGCCACAGGTTCAATTTCTTTTCATGTTGTCTCAAAACTGGCCTGTGGTTTATTGGGCTGAAGGTAGGTTGGTGGTGCAGGAATGATGACAGCCAGCCTGGCTCTCATGGTCACAAGGAAAGCAAGAGTTCTGTTAAATGTCATCCTTACCATATGTTGTAAGTTTGCAAATGTAAATGTGTTTGAACAATAGCATCCTTCACAGAAAGAGCATGAAAACTGCAAATTGAGAGACAGCTGCTCTTCAGGCACTGCATTTCCTCATGATCAGTAAATAGAGATAATGATGATTGCTCTGTATGGACAAAACAATGCTCTAAGCAAGACTGAAATTTCTTAATAGACCTGCAAATTCTCATAATTTTCTCATGGCAGTTTATATTAAAATGTTAAAACTGCATCTGAGGGAACAATCCCAGTCAGTGCTGGCCCATTGAAATTTATTCCCAGGTTCCTGTTGGTGACTCCTTTATTATAATGACATTCTTCTCCCTTTTCTGATAGGAGTGCAGGAGTAATGCCAGAATATGAGAGTTCTCCAGGTTTTCTCATTGGCAAACCACTGCATCATGTGAGTTTCTGACTCAAAAGCTCCATCTGGTCCACTCTCATGCTGGCAGCTATTTAGCTGCAGGTTTGTGATAACTAAAAGTGGGTAGGTGGGGTGGATAGGTTTCTCAGTCTACAAGTCCACCCTGTTGTGTTGGCTGAACTTCAAAACTTCTGTGCCCCAAGCGGGTATGCCCTGGCTGCTGCAGGACAATTTTGCTGAAGATGGCAGCACTTTCTTGTATAGTCCCATTGGTAGTGTTTTTTTTTACTTTTTTTCTAAGTATAAAAACTAAAAGACATTTCTGAACAAAAGAACAGTTTTTCTCAAGGTAGTGGAACACATGTGTAGGCATCAGAGTAATTCTTTTGTTTCCCTTGAAAGAAGAGGTGTTGCCCAAGGTCTCGTTTAAAGTACTATTCTGGGAAACTTGCACCAGAAATCATCTATTGGCTCCTCCAGCTGTATTTTAAAATCCTGCAACTTGAGTTCCCACAGGAGAAAAGGGAATACTGATTCATTCTCTTCTGTATGGCTTTCTCTGAATCTGTACTGAGTGTAGGAAAGGTTGAGGTCTTGCTTTGAAATTTCCAAGTGAACTTGTGATGGGAATTGTTTTGAAAGACAATATTCTGCAGTGTGATTTTTTTAAATTATATTTTTAATATGAAGCCAAATTATTGGGATATTAAATGCATCTTTGTTTTATCAGTTCAATAATTCTAGTTTTCTGAATGTGGTCTACAAGACATCCAGTGTGTTTTTCAATCTATAGCTAAATCTCATGGTCATTCCTTTTATATAGTCAGATAATTCCTATTATTTCACAGAAGTTAGAAGAGAAAGCTGAACATCAAAGATTTCCTCAAAGTCTTTCAGGCAGAAAACCCATGTCTCTTGGAGTTTTTGTTGATTGTTTTGGAGTGGGGGGGTTGTGTTGTTTCTTTTGTTTCTAGTTTTGTCCAGTTTTTTTATTTATTTTATTCCTATAGTGTCAAAACAACTTAGATTGGGCGTGCATTTAGGCCATTTCTTGGGTTAATTAGAAATTACAGAATATGAGAAAACCAGTGTTGGGGGTTGGATCAATTTGTTCCTTTTTTTTTTCTTGTGGAATTTTTTTCCCGGGGTGGGGGGGAAGTTGCCAGGGAAACTAATTGCTCGGTGCTTAAGGTGATTAAGACAGGGAAAGGACTGGTTGGGGGAGCAGTTGTTTCTCTTGCTCCTGGCATTGGAAGGGGACAGAACTCTGAGCTGCCTCCAGCCCCTTCTTCATCAGTCACTGCCATTTTTTCTCTTTGGCACTGCCCTTCCCTGCCGGGACATCTCCTCTGTTCCTGCTGCCACCAGCGGAGCTCCTGATCTCACCCACCAGCCCGGGACTCTTTTCCCACTGTTCCAGCTTTGTTGCTCGAGAGAGACCAGACTATCCCGAGCTTTGTGAAAACAAAGCCCCTCGAGGTTTTTTTTTTTTTTTCTTTGTCCTAGCTGTATTTACCATTAATGCTGTAGTGGTGGTTGTTTGTTTGCCTTATTATATATGTATATTAATAAAGAACTGTTATTCCTATCCGCATACCTCTGCCTGAAAGCCCATCTAATGTTCTAAATTACAATAATTTGGAGGGAGGGAATCTGAGTTCTCCAGTTCGCAGGGGGATTTCACCCTTGGAAGATACCTTTCTTTTCAAACCAGGACAACCAGCCATTTGACATCTGATGGATTTTTCTGTTGTTGCATGCTCAGTATAACATACCTACAACAAATCTCTTGTCTCTTTGGTATTTGTGGTAAGGGCTGAAGTTTATTCCATCTAGGGTTCTGTCCCGTCATACAGACCTGGAGTGGCCTGTATTTGACTGCCACTGGTTTTGTGAGCCAGTGCTGCAGCAGGCAGATGGAGTATGCTTCATCTTTCTAATTGCAAAAGGATTAGAAAGTCAGTTAGTGAATAGCTGGATAAGTTTTATGTGCAATTGAAATTCAAATGAATTTTGGAGCTCTAGCTTTTGATTTTTTTGCAGTTGTAAGCATTCGTGATTGTTGTATGGAAGGTACAGACAGGTATTTGGGCTTTGTCTTAATGCTGGATGAGCAGATCTAGAGCTGGAGATCTAGTTTCCTGTTCAGTTCTGTTTCAGTCTTGTCAGCGGACTATAAGGATGGGACACACGAGTCTTGGCTGGTGAGTTACTTGCTCAAAGCTCTCTTTGAGGCTTCTGAAACACCGAGATTTGCACTAGCCTGTGTTTAAGTTTCTTCAGCTACCTCTCAATTTTTCTGCCAACATGTTTTGTTCAGGTATTGTGGACTGTAGATATCTCACCAATGCAGGTGGAACGTGGCCAAAGCACCTGCATGCTGTGTTGTTGTTGCCTACTCTCTTTTGCTGTATTCTCTGTGGTGACCAGTGACAGAACCCAAAGGAATGGCCTGAAGTTGTGGCTGGGGAGACTTAGGTTGGATATTAGAAAAAGGTTCTTCACCTAGAGGGTGGCTGGGCACTGGAACAGGCTCCCCAGGAGAGTGGTCACAGCACCAGCCTGACAGAGTTCAAGAAATGTTTGGACACTGCTCTCAGGAACATGGTGTGATTCTTAGGGGTCAGTCCCTTGAAGGACCAGGAACTGGACTCCTCAATCTTTGTTGATCCCTTCCAACTCAACATATTATGTGAAAGCATATACGTTTCTGTTCAGGAAATCTGAAGGTAGTCTCACAGTCTAATCATCTGTTTAGTGCTTTGCTCTTTACTCATTATGTTGTCAAATCTGAATTTGCAGCTTAATCCAGTTATTCGTGCTATGAATCTAACCAAGTGGCTATGGGGAACAGAAAATTCCTGTGCTCTTTGAGGCAGTCATTGAGGAACATAAAAAGTATTACTAGGTCATCCAGCGAAAAAATTGCCTTTTGCTCCTGAGTAAGTGATTGTCTTTACAACCACTCTTACTTCCACACTTTTCTTTCTTACAGATCTAAGGCATAAATATCTTATGTCTCTTGCAATCGAAAAATTAAAATAAAAAAGGCTTGAGAGATGTCTTTCACTGAAAAAAAGTGAGTTACTACATTAATTTCATGACATATCTTTCAGATTAAGTGGACAAGACAAATTCAGCGTAAGTTGAATACTGTATGCTTATGTCACTAAATGTAAATGGGAAACTGTGCATACATTTCAAAGGTTTGAGATGTTTTTTGATGAAGCAAGGCATCTCCCACCATTTTCATCTGTGCTACAATTAAGTTGCTCTTACACCCTTTTCTTTTGGAACAATAACAGTCTTCTCAACTGCAACTTTTTTTTCCTCTCAAACTATATGCAGTCAGTTGTCATTGACTTCACAGTAGATTCAGTGTGATGGGCAGTATGTTTTCCTTGTGAGACCAGACACCTTCCTGTGATACCAGTAGCATAAGGCTGTATTTCCTCGTACCAGCAAGTGAGGAAATTCATAGAATATCACGAAGTTCTCCTTCAGAGTTATACAGACAACCACCTCTGTTTCATCTTATGGAGACAAGTGTATGTCAGTCAAGCCTGATTCTATGCCCCCATCAGCAGTCTGTCTAAACAGGTTTCTGAGTGTTATGACAGTGTCCATGTGTGCAGACAAGTGGACAGATGTATGTCCAAAACCACTGGTAAGCCAATTGCTCTTCTGAACCTGGTACTTCTAGCACTGGCCTTCCATAATTAAGCTCTATTGGAAAGTACTTTGCGGTGCTGTGCGAGATGAAATTGATAAAGGCTTTATAGTTGGTTTTATGTGTTTCCTGTGTTAAAACTTTACAAAGTAAAACTAAAACCAAACATAATGAAAATTGAAACAAAGGAAATAAATGACCCACTTTCCTATACCTGAAGAGGTGGGTCTTTTGTTTGTTTTACTATATCAATGTTACTGGTCAGTTTTCTACCCTGATTTTAAAAGGAACTGACTAAGAACATATTTGCTTCTGTTTATGTATTCTTCAACCTGACTGACACCAGTGCAAATGTATATATGCTTATCTGAGAATGAATCAGATATAGATAGGAAGTGAAATTCCCCTAATACATTATTTATTCAGATAATTCTCTCTGTGTAGAAGAAGCACATATTCGATTTATCTTTGATAGACCTGAAAATCCTGCCAAATATATCTGTATAAATCCTAGCAATCTAATATATTTTCATGGTATTTATTGAAGAAAAAATGAGAGGAGGGGTTTCATCTTGTAAATGGGGTGTATGGGTTAAGTCATGGGAGCAATGAATATTCCAGAGAAAGAGATGTGACAAAAAGATTTCATCTTTATCCACGCACACCATCTTAATTGTACAGAAGCAACTCTCTGAGGATTGAGAAAGGGCTGTGAGCCACAATGAATTCTAGAAGAAATCATGGAAACCCTATCATCAGATATGTTTGTATCAACTGGTACAAAGGATTCAAAAGGTGGTGAGCAGTGAGAACTTGGACAAAAAGTGAAAATTTGCCAAGGGAACAATATTAAAGGACTGGTACTGTAAAACACATGTGGACTTCTTAACCTCGGATAAGACAAGTATCATTTGTACTTCATTGTGAAAGATGGCTCCCTCAGCATCCAGACCTGAAGGAATTTCTGTAATGACTGATAGAAGACATAATTCCCTGTATGGGATCATCAGCTCACCAGCTGGGTCACCTTATTTTTTCAGAGACCTCTGAGAGAGACCCTCCCTAGCTTGTGATATTTTGGCAAAAAATTCAGAAGGGACTGTGCAGCATTTTGAAAGGTGTGGACGTTTTTGTTGTTAGTGACTCAGTTGCTTTTGTGTCCCAAAGGGCACTGGCTGTGATCCTGCCCCACTGAATTATCTTATGTTCAGCAGGCTCTTCTAGCGCTCAGGATCTTTATCCATGACGTTACTCCTTCTTTTCAACTTATTTCTTTGCAATATTTCTCCTCCTTTCAGAGTTCTTCTGTTGTCTATTTTCTACCTCCTGCTGCTTCTCACAGTTACTTGTCTCACCAGTATTTTACACTGCAGGTAGATTACTGTCATCTGTCCTAATGCTTCCATATATATATATATTTTTTATTATTATTTACTTTGTGTATCAGTACTTCTCACCCCCTTTAAGTTACTTATCTAACCATTCCCACATGAATTTTACAAAACCATGACAAGAAAAGGAAAGAAAGCTTGCTCGCTGTAGTATGAAATCTTTGTCCTGCCATTAATTGTTTTCTGCTAGGGGCAGAAGATTGTTTGGGTTTGTATATCTTTTTATTTATCATGTGTTGGATTAGAAAGTGAAAGAAGTCTTTTCAGAAGAAGTGCAAGGCAGTGAATAACATTCTGTAGCTATTCCTGAACTGCACAGACAGTCTTGAGACTATGTGCCTTATGCATTCTCCTTCTCATTCTTATCTCCCTGCCAGAATACAGCATCAAATTCAGATTTACATCATCTCTGCTAAAATAATATTGGGGAACTCCCCTTATCACTGTTCCCTTTCCTCCTTGTTGCACTAAGCAATTTGAATTTAGTCTGAGGGAGAGAGAGAAAAAAATCCTTCTGCCTTCCTCATACTGGCTTATATCTCATCAGATTAAGTCTATAGCTGATATAAACTAGCACACTGCTGATGTTACCTGTGTGTATGTTGCTTGCACTGAGTTTGGTTGACAGATTGTCACTGGGCGTTTATGACTTGGTAGCACAAGCTGACTAGCAAAGTCAAACAAAAACTTGGTATGGAGCTTTGTTGCCAAAAGAAACAGTTGCAAGTCAGCAAAACCACCTGTAGATGTTGGTGAGACTTGGAAATAGTGTCATCTTCAGTAAAAATGACTAGAACAGTGAGGAAATAAGGTGGTGAAGTTTCTGTCTCAAGATATTCAAGTGGGGTTGTCCAAGATGATCTCTAGAGGTTCACAGAATCATAAAATATCCTGAGTTGGAAGAGACTTACAAGGATCACTGAGCCCAGCCACTACCCTTGCACAGGACTATCCCCAAGAGTTATATCTTGTGCCTGAGAATGTTGTCCTAATGCTTCTTAAATTATATTCTTCCAACACAAACCACTCTGTGTTTCTGTGATTTTTCTAAGAGATACTTTTCTAGGAAATGCTAGTAAGCATAATTTAAGGAACAGGAAAAACAAACTGAAAGGAAATAAAATGTCATATTTGAACCCAAACCAAAGTATTTTTGATATTTTAGGTCAGTTAATGTGACAGTTCTGGTTTCTTTCTCTCTGCTAAGGTCAGGATGAATAACACAAGAAATGTAGATTTAGAGTTCGGACTTGGTAGCTTATTATATCTGTCTTTTCTATTTACAGACTCACGTGCTGTGAGCTCAATCTAACGTGCTAGAGAAATGAGGCAAAATGGAGTGTTTCTAACTCTTTCCAAGGTTGTTTAAGTGATAATCCCTCAATAACGGAGTGACTCCTATATTATTTATACTTTTGACCCAATAATGACCACCTAAGGCTTGCAATTCGGATCTTTTATAAATGCAAATTATGGAGTTGGCTTTTTGCAAATATGAGATGAATGCTATATGTATAATGTAGGAAAGTTGTACTATATTTTCTTTTATTAACAGAATCCGAGAAATAGGATAAATGTATATCCTCTAATTGTAACATTCCGTTAACAGTAAAGACTAGGTTTTTTCCTTATAACATCTAAATTGGCCAGACGTAAAGATAAGGAGAGTCATCCTGCATTCCTGCATAAAAACTGATGACCAAAACGTTGAGAGAAAAATTTATGGGACTTATGATAGCAGATGGAGTGGAGCCACCCCAAATGAATCTACCAGATAAAATGACTGGCGGGGGGATTGAAACTGAACAAAGAAAGTGAAGACCTAAAAAAGTTTTGGAATCGTGCATTAAGGTCTGTTGAATATGTAACACAGAGATCCTTAAAGGATCTGAAGCAGTAAGGGGTGTGCTGGCTGGCTTGCTGCCAGGCACCCTCGGCCAGACACCGTTGGCCGAGAAACTGTTTTTGCTTTATTTTCTGTCTCCCAATTGTCTATTTTTTATTCTTTATTAAATTTATAAATTCTTCTAAAAAAGCGAACCTCGCTTTTCATAGGATCTTTTCACCCAGTTACAGAAAACCACCCAAACATATGAAGAAGGACTTAGCAATGCCTTAAATCCTCCATCCTGACTCACAGGCATTACTGTATACTAAAATATTAAATCTAAGTTTTTCACCTAGTGCGATCACACAACACTATCCAAGCTACGCACCCATAACACCCATGCTATCACTCAGTCTCAGGAGCCTGTCCCAAGGCCTCAAGTCAAATGTGGTGCTTGCCCGAGGGTCAGTACCCCTCAGCTCAGAAAGCCTGAAATTTTCTGCCTCCAAGGTTCCAACAAGGTAAAAGTGAAAAATACTTCTTTTGGGTCATCCTGAAACTGATTTCCATGCACCACACTCTTGCATTTTAACTACTGAGGAAAGAAGTCAATTTGTTTTGTAGGTCTGGTGTTGAATATCCTGCAATTCACTTGGTTTCCTTAATTCAAAGATTAAACTTTTAAAAACACACTTTTGAAAAATTATTGAATGTTGTTTTAGTAAGTGTTCTTTCTGAAAGAACTTTAGATTATAATAACAAACTGGTTGGCTAAAATCTTTCTATTGACATAGAAAAAATAAATGGAAACTGCTTTCAATTTTTTTTTGAACAGTACCAGGTTCAATTTGTATATACAGAAAGTGCTGTAAGCTTGGCTGGCTATCTGTTTTTGTAAATTGCTACATGCCTTTGAGACTATTGAATTATGCTCTGGAAGTTCAGTGAGTCAGTTGTACAGCTGGCTTAGGGTGCTAAGAGGGCAGTGCTGTGTCTACCCCTAAGACACTATGGACACTCATGTGTCTGCTGGATCACAGGTCGCCCCACCCAGTAAAACTACTGACTGTAGTGTTTGGGAGTGAAGGACTCAGAGTTGTTTGTGTTGCTGATCTGAATTGCAGCAGCATCCTCCCAGATAAGAATTGAATCAATGCAGCTTCACGCTCTTTAAATGTGTGTTTCTGTGAAGCAGAGCATCTTCTTTCTGCTGCTGTAATTGATTCTGAAGAGATCATGACTCCTAGCAAGATGAAAAAATAAAATCCCTAAGAGTTTGCTTGTTGGGCTCTTGTTTAATAATAGAGGGGGGAGCAGAAGAGACAGATGTATATTTTTGCCTTTTTAAAACCATTTGCCTGTTTTGAGTGTGTGTCAGGAATCCAGCTGACAAAACTGTGTACCATTGAAATCTAGAGTGACAGAATGAGGACATGAGGATATTACTTTCTTAGGAATGAGACTGAAGTCATACAAGGTGCCAAATTAAGGAGTAGCTTGTACAGACTTGGTCTGAATCTTGTTGATTTGGTGTCTAGATACAGAGTTGAGAGCTGACGTTTTAAGTTCTCTGTAGCTTCATCCTTAAATGCTGGTGCATTAAGTTGTAGCCCTTTCTGCTTAGGCTCTTTGTTAAATAAAGATGGTATTCACTTTACTCTGAAAAAGAGTTCCTCTGAAAGTTGTAATGAGCAAATGAATCTGCTGTTCTTATATTTCTCTGATGATTGTCAGGAAGAATCTTTGCTTTAAAGGATTTGTTTTGCTGACCTGAGGGTTGAATTTGGAATTTATTTTACCTTGAAAACTCTCTAATGTGTAGAGATGAAAAGTGATGACATCTGTAATCTCTGGAGCAAGTCTCACTTTTGCTGGCCCTGTGTTCCCAGCTGGCACTGGGCACCTTGCTGTGAAATGCAAGAACCTCCTTGGGCAGATCCAGGTCTGTGTTGTCAGTGACCGTGTATTTGTGCTTTTCTATCTGCTTGGAGCCCATTGATCCCATTATTTTGTAAGGTGCTGGGTCAGAGCACTGAATGAAAACTACTGTGTAACAAATTTTTGCCAGGAGAAGCAATTTCATGGCATGAGTTTTTTTTTANTTTCATAGCAAAGGTCACAACACAGAGCAAAACCTCAGTGACTCTGGGCCTACTATTTTCACAAGCTGTGTGGTACACAGGTCAATGGTAATTTTTTTATGCTGGATAACATTAATATTGATTATAAGGATAAAATAATAATTTAAAGCTAATAACAGAAGTGTAAAATAGTCACTTTGCATCAGCAAAGGGAAGTCAGACAAGCTAAGAAGAGGAATAGAGTGAACAAGAAGGAAGATTTGAGAAAGAAAATGGCAAAGAGAAGGTTTAGGTAATGAAGTGCTGCAGCTTGAACTGTTCTCAAACATAATAGCACATTTCTTCATACTCATGTTTTCAGGTTTATTGTAGAACATGATCCTTTCCTGAGAAGAAGCATCAGAGCAGCTCTATCATTGTGGCTGCTTTTGGGAATGCTATGAGGCCATAGTTCACGGGGGAGATGCTGATGGTGTGTATTTTGATGAACAAATGATTGCTAAAGATCCAATCAACCTTATTCTTGCCAGCTGCTTTTCCAATATGTCTACCTGAGGATATTCTACCACATGCTCAGCAGTTTCTTTTAATTTTACTTTGTCATCAAAATGTGTTTCTGGAGGATTTGCTATATATGATACTTTCAAAGTAGAAAAACTTATCTTACAATAGATGTCCAGTAGAAGTATCTTGGGTTGCAAGGTGGCATTGAACAAGCTACCTGTTGTGAATCTGATAAACCACTCTCAATTACACTATCCTGCATCTTAATATCTTCAGGATGCAGCAAAAACTTTTCTTATTTAGAATGAATATGTTGTTGATATTAGTGAGCAGAGCAGGTGCTGCTGCTGTATCTTATGGTTCAGTGTGTGAAATATTGATATTAGCACATTCTGCTAATTATTTTTAATTTGTCCCTCTGCAATTTGGATTTCTACATCTGTAAAAGATGGCTTTTATACTTGGGTGTACTTGGTTTTTGGACAATGATGGTGGAATGCATATATAGAGTCCTTACAAATAGATTATATATTCTTCAGAGTTCTGGTGATTATTTAGCTAGATGTGTGCAGTTCGCATAAAATTTTAAAGATTAAATTAATTTACCCTTTATTGTTGGATATTGTACAATCTTTGCATGATGTAAATTTTGTGTTCTGGACTGATTCTGATGAGGAGAGTAAGAATGGTAAAAATGATGCTGATGAGCTCCAGAGGCTTTATTATGGTTCTGACATCCCATGATGCATGTCAGTAATCCCTTTTCTTTCTATAGAATTTCAGAGCAATGCAGTGTGTGGAGAACAACCACAGAACTGTTTCCCATGTTCCTGGAGTCCCGTGAAGGAAGTCGGTGTAAACACCACTGAAAGATGTTGAGAAACCTAGATAAATTGCCTTTGTGAACCTGGGGCTGTCATGTTATAGGGCTGCTTGTGTGAGGGGTAGGACACCCTGGGCCTTTTATCTCTCTGTGGTAATAATGAAAATGGATGTGACTGCTGCATGCTATCCTCTGAACTGAGGAAATCTTGCTTGGACCAGTTATAGTAGCTTCAGGGCACCTTTCCTCTAAAAATGCTTCTTCTGCACTTGCCATGCTTTGTTGTCTCAATGGATAAAATCAAATTGGGAAAGATCTTCTAGAGCACTGGGAGCAGTGATGGTCCACTAAAAGTCTTGGATATTCAGCAGTTTTCTTCTTCTAAGCAATTGACATGGGGTTGGGCTCTGAAAATAAGTCCTGCTGTTAGATGAAACTCAGTTCAGACAAGCTTGAGATCTGCTGGTCTAGGTATATTTATTCTTTTTTCCTATAAAGTGTTTTTTTCTCTTAAGTTTTGTATTAGGTTCTGAGTTTTCAGCAATCTCCTTTCATAGATTGTTCAATGTCTGCAGTATTTTTTTTCCTCTTTCCTGCTTTTAGGCTATCTCTGCTTTTTGTTACTTTTACTGCATTTATATATTATCTCCTTCGATTTTCTTCTATCTTTTTGAAGCATGCTGAATTTTAATGGGTATGTAAATTAACATTAGCTTTCCCTGTGTAGGAAGCTGGCCTGTTGCAGCTCTCTTCATGCCCTCTTGACATTTTAAGCTTTATATCCAGATGGTGCTGGCTGGAAAAAGGAATTTCTCTCCTATGCAATTTTCATAGGGAGGAAAATATTCTTCCTAGCTTGTGAGGTGGGAAAGGTTGGAACAAGGAATTTTTTTTGCTACCAAATTGGATCAAATGCTTTAAAAAATAGTGGTTTTAATGTAGTTTAAATATTTGTGAGGAGAAACCCAGTGAACCAGTCAACAGAAAAAAAGAATGATCCTCTTGTTTAAAGCCAGTCCCTAGGCAGCTGGCTTCCTAGGCCATCAGGGTGTTCAAGGTTATGGGCACTGCAGGAACCTGGTTTCCAGCTTGGTAGGCAGCTGGCAAAATGCAGGCTTTCCCGAAGTTTTAAGTCAGCTTTATTTACAGTAAATGCAATGTAATATTTTTGTCTGCTTAAAGTGGTTGCTTTAGAGCTCAATGCCTTATATTGTCCACAGATTGGTGTAGGGAATACTGGCAGATAAAAGGTTTTGTCTGGAGACGTATATTTCTGGTAAGATGATGCAAACCCTTAAAATTCCTACCAACTTTTTTTTTTTTTTTTTTTTTTTTTTTTTTTTTCTTTTTTTTTTTTTTCCCCTGAACTATTCATACCTGGACTTAGCTTTGCCCCATCTTAGAACAGAAAGCTTTGTCCTGCAACAGGGCAACCACTACCATCAGAATTACAAAGCATCAATAATTGTGTCCTGTGAACAAACTTACCAAAAAGTTATAACAGCAGGAGCTGATGATTTCATATTTATGGAAGGAAAATGTAGCAGGGTCATGAAGTTTTCAGATTACGCAGACGTTTTATTGGAAGGTCAAAGACCCTTCAAACTTCCTGAGAGATGCTGAACATCCCTGTGTGCCACCAAAGAAGATCCTGCCCTTTCCCTTGGTATTTAGCAAGCAGTGGTATTTCCAAAACTGCTTCATGCCAGCAAAACAGAAGGCTGGCATCGAAGTGCCTCTTGCTAATGCTGCTGGCAGAGTAACTGCAGTAGTACACTGCTCAGTTTGCAGAACAACAAATCATTTGTCAATGAAACACCACTGAAGGTAACTAAGGGCGGTGCACCACTCTGTGTATGCTAAACTTCCACAGAGTGTATCCTGTGTGTCTAAACGTTTTAAGAGGCTCTAATTATGGTGAATTCCCTTTACATCCTTCATTGACCTTGATTAGCCTCAGGAAGTTTGTGTTGACAATAATAAGCATTCAAAAGGGGTAACAGTGGCATGCTGGCTGACTAACTATTGCAGCACTTGCCAGTATATGTAAAACCTGTGTTAGGTTTTTTGAGTTTGTTTTTTCCAGGTATCTATCCATCCTTTTGAACTCTCCATAAGGATTCTTGGCACAGCTCCAATTAGTTCTCTTGATCTCCTTGTTCATTTTCTTGCCTTTTTGAAGTAGTCTGCCTTTACAGCACTCACCACCAGAGTATGAAAAGTCATTCTCAGTGGCTGAACTTAGATGTCAATGCCCAAATAATCTTATTGCATCTTCAAGTTTTGTCAACTTATTGTAAAAATAAAGGCCCCTTGGGAATAGTGCAGTCTTTGAAAATCTTGGCTTTTTTCTTAAGAGTCCATGTTATCTTTTTTATCTTTGTTAATTACCATTTTGTAATAATTTTCTAACTTTTAACTAGCTTCTGGTCCTACTCAGGATGTAAGTGAACCTTAATGCATTTTTATTCTGCTGCACCTGACTTCAATATTATTTCAAAAAACAAGATGAGGCTGATTGTGTTTTGTTGGGAAGCTTTCACATGTTACAAGTGTAGGGTTAGCAGTGAGGATGAACTCAGGTGAAAGTGAATTTCCTGGAACCATCCTTTCTTCACCTTATTTGCATTTACCTGTTATAAAAGTGCTCCTTATTTTGAAACTTAAACAAATGGGTGAGGGGGAGAGAGTTTACTCTATCATGTAATACAACATAATATTCAAAGGAGAGCTGCTCTGTCTGGCAAATAGAATTATATTTGCTTCATCTAATGATACTTTTAACTGCAAAGAATGTGGTTTTATAAAAAATATCACTCTTGCAGTGTTTGCTCTATTTAAAGCAGAGGCACAATTTAGAGGCTGTTCTTTACAAAGAGAGCAAGTAAAACCCACCTGGAAAAGGTGTGTGTATGGCTGGCTCTGTGCAAGTGTCTGATTTCTCAAGGGATAGCACAGAGCTTTCCATGCAGAATCAGTGCTTACCCTGTTCTTGCCAGCATCTCATCAAAGGTACTGAAATAGTTGTATAAACTGAGGTTTATTGTCACCTGCCCTGTGACAGGTGACCAGCCTGGAAAGCTGACCCCACCAGTCATGTGATGATCTTCTCATGTGCCCTGTGGTGAAAAGGAGAACTGTAATTACTTAGGTGCTGCCTTTCACATTCAGCTGGCTTCATTTGTCTTATTAAACACACCACCATGTGCTCCTGTAGAGCTATAAGCCTAGCAAGAATGTTTACAAGTGCTTGCAAATCCTCTGTTCATCCCCACTTTACATAGAGAATTGTAGTGGAATGATGGCAGGTTTGTTGATGCTGAGGCTCAATAATCACAAATTCAGGCTTGGTTCTGTCTCTGTGTGTGCAGCACTGAGCATATTGCTGTGTTGAAGCTCTTTTGCAACAACACATTCACACCTGAAGTTTGATTTTATATGTTTTATACTTTTAAATTCTATACTTTGTAATTTGTCACAATAATGAGCCCTGCCATTACATTACATCAAAGCTATTTAGAGAAATATTTTGTGATGCCAACGAGATACAGAAACCATTTTTATACTAAGTGTATAAATAAGCAGTGTGTTTGTGTTTGTGCTTTCAAACCTCTCTTTATCTGGGGGTGGGATATGGATGGTCAATCCCTTATGTGAATCAGAAAATAAAAATCTTTGATTGTTATTCTCACCAGGCTGAATGATAGCCCAGGCTGTTGTCATCAGTGAATAAATTACGTGATAAGCATGTGAAGTTCATGCTTGATGATGGTAGAGTATAGAGTATGTGGATTATTTAGACATGATTTTGAAGTGTACTTTGATTTGTAACCTGATTGGATAATGAACTAGGTAACACAACAAAATAAAAAAAAAAAAAATCAAAAATATATCCTTCTTCATCCACAGGAAAAGTCAGGGGAGGCATAAACATTGACATCCTGCGCGTCAAAAGCTAAAGAAATGAAAACAGCTGGCTGGTGGCCTGACATCAGCTAGAGGTGAGCAACAAAGGAAAATGTTGGAATGACCAGCCTGACTGAGAAATGCAGACTAAAACTGTCAGTGCTTATAAGGACCTACAATTCCCACTGTCAAATGCAACTTTTGGTGAGTTTTAAAATGGATGGTGCTTCTGAAATTGCAAGTTTTGTGACTTTGTCAATTTCTAAAATCTCCTCACTTCTTTCAGGATGTAGCAGTCTCTCAATAATTAAGGTAGTAGTCAGCTTCTCTTTATGAAGTATTTTTTCTTTTTCTCCCCTTGATATATTGTGCTCAGAAATGGTTCTGCCAGCTTCGGCTGTAAATCTCAAGTCCATGACAATGGAAGTGATTTTGTGAAACAAATGGCAGTGTGAAAGATGTGATGTTGACCATAAAAATGCCCACATTGTGGTTAGAGTTCAGATGTCACAAATCTTAGTGAATGTAGAAAGATGGAGTGAACAAAGTAATCTGATATCATTTGGGGTTTTTTTGGTCTTATTGCAATGTGCAAAAATAGTAGTAGGTCTGTTAAAAATATGAGAAGCAGTTGTATCTTTCAGATAAAAAGATTGTAAATACCAAAAGACCTGAATATTTGAAATTTTGTTGTTTTCTCTGATAGCTGGGCTTAATTGTATCTAATTGTATCTTTGGCTGGGTAGATGTTGGAATCCTAAGGTGCTTCATGAAGAAGCTTCAGGCACAAGGGAAGGTGTTCATCATAAACAATAAGAGGGTTGTTATGGTCATAATGCCAGCAATGGCTAGTGGCTTTTCTAGTGTGTTTGTCCTCTCTGTCATCCTCATTTGCCATTAAATTATAATAGAAATGTTTTTCTTTACTCTCTTTGCTTTCATGTTGTGATCTCATTCCTTGAACTTTCCCAGAAAAGAACCATAGTTCAATTCCTACTTGGTAATGAGGAGTGGAGAGAAATGTGTCCAGTTTATCTCTGGAACAGAGCTTACTCTGACTGTGTTAAGGATTTCTGGCCTAGACAGAAGGAAAGAAATTGGGAGGAGGTTAGGCACTCTGTAGGAGGTTACAGCTAAGTCCGCTGTGCCACTGACTGTTTTGGGGAACTGCAACACTTGAGAGGCTGCAAGGAGATTGGGCAGCATCTGAGTGATAAGTGGGATCAAGCTAATATAGAGGGGCCTCTTGAAACTTGGAATTTTACTTCCCTGAAACAACCAGGGGTTGCAGATAGTGGATGTCCACATCCAGCCTCAGAGGTGAGATAATGTCCCCAGACTATAAATTTGCAAGAAATGGTGTATTCTTCAGTGACAAGAGCACAGACCTTTCTAAAATATTGGCTCTCTCATAGTCTGAACAATACTGATGCACAGGGGAGACTTACTGTTTGCCTCAACAGCTCTGAGAAGTGTAATGAATTTGTGGCTGTGGACAAAGAATTTAGAGATGTTGGTTGGCCTGGTTCAGTTGAAATATTGTTTTATGTTGTCCCATTTCCTCTTGTATTCTTCCTTATAAGCCCCCCCACCCCATTGAAGTTCTGCTTTGTTTACGTTTATCTGTTGGATTTTTTGCCTGTGAGTAAATAAATATTGCTGATAAGTCCTTCCCTGTCTGCAGGTTTGCCAGCTTTCTAGACCAGAGAAAGCTTGAGACCATGCTTGTCAATTGAAACATCTAGAAATTGCATTTTTGTCATGAAAATGCATATAATTTACTGATCATATCTCTTTCCAGTCTTTTCTGGAAGATGGATTAAGGTAAATGATAAAATAAAAAGCTGTCCAGAATCCTAAAAAGAGCATTCCTGTATTTTCCAGAATTTGTGTGTTTGCAAAGGCTTTCTATAATATCACCTTTCCTTTAGAGCAGTGTATTTGACTTTCTTTTAAAATAGTAATTAAAAAGATGTTTTTCTTTCTAGTAGTGATATTTGATTTCACTGTAACTGTTACTTACGTCTCCATTTTCATCTGGTGATAGATGAGTCCTGGCAAATTTTTGCTGAATCATTGAAGTTGTCAAGGTATTCAGAGATGATAATAAGATCAGCTTTCTCATAACTACAGCCAAAGGGAAAATCAATGAGTGACCATGGCACATTTTCCTCGGGTATGAAAAATCAATGAAATATGCAAATAAATGTTTCACTTACATGACCTGAAGCCATGTGTAGAGGAATGTGGGCCTAGAGGACATGATGAGAAGGTGAAGGGCGAATTGTGGGGCCATATATATTGACAGCTGACTATGTTGCAGCAGATACAATACCAAGGGCATCATCAATATTATAATTAAGAAAATAAATCAATGAGCAGAGAAATGCAGTTTGAGCAAAGGTTAAATTTTAAGTATGACTGTAGTCCATCCAGTTTTTGAGCAGAAATAATGAGACATTACATTAAAAATATAGTCATTAAACAATGTCTGTGGAGATACATGAAATAGTGAGGTAGGCAGAAATAAAAGGTTCTTAGAAAGATACTTTTATGTCCTTTTTTAATACCAGGAATTTGGTCTGTGCCTGTGAAATAACAGGTAACGGTGGATTATGTATCACTAGCATAAAAAGTGTTTTTATGGGAGGAAGGACGGACAACATAAAATCATGGTAGCACATTGTTACAGCAAAGAAGCCTGAAAAATATTAGGAACTCTAGAGGAGACTTAAAGTTTCACTGGAAGGAGCTTTTACCAAAGTCTTTCTGTGTGTCTTGGGCCTAGTGAATTTTCTGCACTCCTGAGAAAACACTGGTGAGCACAGTCAAATTCAAGAGAGCCTCTTGAATAGTGAGATTCTCCTGGTAAGCTCCTATCACTCTACCTCTGGGGTCTGGACATGTCTGTTTCTATATCACAGAATTATGGACTAAGCTGAGTTGGAAGAGACACACAAAGATCATTGAGTCCAATTCAACTTTCACAGCACCCTTTCCAAGAGTCCCACCATGTGCTCAAGAGCATTGTTCTAACACTTCTTGAGCTCTGTCAGGTTTGGTGCTGTGATCACTTCCCAGGGGAGCCTGTTCCAGTGCCCAAGCACCCTCTCTGGCTGACCAACCTTTTTCTTGTATCCAGCCTAAACGTCCCCTGACATGACTTTGTTCTGTTTTCTCAGGTCTACACAGGCTTTTTTTCTGGATGGAGGCAGATTTTTGCTCTGTCGTAGATGTGACTGTATGCTTAATTAACAATGCTGTATTACATAACATTGGGATGTTTACACACTGGTACTTTTTTCCTTTTTCTGCTGCTCTTTATCAAAAAAATTTCTAGACAATTATGAAGATTCCTACCAGTTACAAAGAGATTTTCCTAAATTGATCCAGATTCTTTTTTGCTAAGTATATAGCATTACCAATCTCAAGGCTATGATTTAAATATAGTTGTTTAGTGAGCAGCAGTTTATTTGATTTGAGGTTTTGTGGTTGTGTATTTTCATCTGTGAGGTGCTTTCCTATCACTTGAGGGAGACGTGTCACACTTCTGTCTCCTATTGCAAGGCAAATCAGATTGTGCTCTTGTTTAGAAACTGAGATTTTTTTGAGTGTGGTTTATTAATATATGGATTTTGGGTTATTATTTGATTTAGTTCTGTATTTCTAAAAATGGCTTCATTTAGTACAGTTATATTTTCCTTCTTGTCAGTGCCTGCACAGTGGTTAGGAAACACTGGAGTTATTTTCTTAGCCAAGAAAAAAGGGACAAGTCCTGCTACAGTCTCTTGTAGTTTAGGCAAGGAATTAGACTTAGATCCCTTGCAGGGGTGAGCCTGGGTCAGGCACAGGTCGCACTGACCAGGACACCAGCACATGGGAAGGACATCTTTTAACTGCAGTGAAATTGCAATGACTTCATGTTGGAAGCTATTAAAAGCATGTGTCTTCCAGATTTTCTAGCACAGTAAAGCCCCTCTTGAAATGTTTTATGGGTTGTTTATGCAAATCTGCTTTCAGCAGGACTAGTTCATCTTTCCTACCCCTAAGGTGGTACATGTTCCTAGACACTGTGATGTGGAAGTCAGTTTCTGAGGCAGTATAGCATTGCTGGCAGTGGAAATCAGATTTTCTGGACATGTAGTTCTTGTATCTATGGATCATTGGAATGTTTTTTTTCACAGACAGGCCATCACTCATCATCCATCTCTTGCAAAGCAAGCAGAATCACTGTCATCTATCATAGGGAAAATTTGCTCAAGAACATTATTTTTATAAATAGTTTTGAAAATATGACTTAGTTTAAAATGAGCAGTACAAAAACCTGGACGCTTACAAGCCATTTGAAAGCTGAACTTTTAAGGAAAGCTGGGATAAAGTTTTTATTTCTAATCTCTGTATCTGTGACTCCCATTCACCATGGAGTCTAACTACCAGAGTGGGCTTGAAACTCACCTTTGGTGTGACAAAAATGAGTGCAGTAGGGAAGTATCAAAACAGGAAGGCAAAGGAATGGAACAGATGTTTTTAGGAAAAGTTTTACACAAGAGGCAAGGTTGACAGGTAACAAGACTAACTCTAAAGAGGGGATTTTTTTGAGGTAAGAAGTCTTTTGGAATATCTGTGAGTGAAGGTGAGTCAGTGCAAAGACAACTGCAAGAAAGTAATGTAGGAGGAATTGTGGAAAGATATTTTCACAGAAACAGCACTAGACTGTTGATAAGACAACTTTTTTTTTTGTCTAAAAGAGGACCATTCCTTGAAGCATTAAACAGGGAAGTGTAGTGTCCCTGTTTGTGAAGGGATTTAAGTAGAGTGTAAACAGCAATGCTCTGACCTGTTGAAATATACAAATGGTTCTTTAGGGGTAAGGTCATCTGATGTAAGTCTGAAGTGGTGACTTCTAATATTTTCTCTATTCTGATATCCAGTGGAAGGGATCCTTCTGTAGGGGTTTGTCTTGCAGTTTCAGCTTGCTTTCTCATTAATACATTCACACTAATGAATTCACTGTTTTCATCCTTAATTGATTTTTCAGTGATTAGATGATTTTAATGAAGACCAGTGTTGTCTGAACAATCTTGGGTGCAGCTGTGAAAGCACTTGGAGAATTGATATATTTTTGTTTTCCTTGTTTGGCATTTCTTTTGGTATGGCTATCTTGACTTCTGATTGCTTCACATCTAGAATTTTAGTTTGATTATTCTATTTGGTAAACTCTATTCACATGTACGAACTTTACCTCTAAAAGCTGTCTGTGTTCAGCTTTGAATAACATTGTCTCTGAGAAAGCATGCAAAATATCTTTTCATTATGACAGGCTTGTGAAATAAAACATATGTGGTTTTTAATTTTCTGTGATGGTGAGGCAGAGACAGAGGTTACCACACTGTAGGTGTTTTCCCTTAACTGCAGAAAGAGCACAGCTGGAATAGGTACCAGAACCAGATTAGGTACCAGAATCTTTTATATAGTTCTCTTACATGGTGCAAAGTAGAGAATAAGGATTTTATGTTCTTTTATTCACAGCAAGCATTTCCTTCCCTCATGCAGGGCTGTCTCTGTCCATTAAAAAAAAAAAAAAATCTTTATGTGGGTAAGTGGGCTCATGCAGAAGAAACCAACTATGTGTGGATACCAGTCTAAACCTCAAATTATCTTGGTGATGGGAGTTTGAAATGGTTAAAAGGGAAGCAACAAAATGCTTTCCTGCATGAAGAATTTTTATACAAATGAAGAAACTTGTACATACTGTAAACAATGTTGAGTCTGAGTGTTCATCATTTCATGATGATTATGTCGGGCTTCTAATATCTGAGTAACATGTCTAGTTTTGGGGATTCTGCTGTTATTCTGGAATGCCTGTTGGGGACTACCAAAGAGCCACATTAAATACTTGTCTGAACATGAGGTTTAGTTTCCTTAAAAAATTGTCATGATGATCATAGAATTGTGGCATACCATTCTGGTAGGGAACACAAGCAGCATTTGAGACAAACTTTCTTGGAAAAAACATAGTCTAGAAAAGGAGTCTCTTCATCATGTCCATCTTAATCTTAAAAGTGTCTAATCCTGGGAAATTCACCACTTCCCTGGGGAGATTGTTCCAATGGAAATTGTTCTTGTTATGAAAAATATTCCTCTTGAATCCAGTTGGAATCTCATGAGTAACTTGTATGCATTGCCCCTCATTTTTCCCATATAATTCCTTGTAAAAAGGAAGCCTCCATCTTCTTTGCTGACATTCTTTGAGGAAGTGTCCCATAAACCTTCTTTTCTCAAATCTGAACAAGCCCAATTCCCTAAGACTTTCCTCGTATGACAGTCTTTCCACCCCTCTGATCAGTTCTGTGGCCCTTTTTGGGACTCTCTTCAGTCTGTCCACATCTCTTTTGAGAATTTAATACTTAGAGATAACCAGACTGGAGTTTGCTTGAGAAGGGGAGGTTTAAACCAAAACAACAGAATGTGGCCATATCAGGAAGATCCAGAATTGAGGGTGGTCTTTGTGCTACTGCTGGTGTGATGTGCCCGTGGAACAGATCATGACCTCCATGAGGCAGGTGAGATGGGAGGAAAGCTTGTAACTGAAAACTTATGCAAAACCTGTAACCAGTTTTGCACAAAAGGATGGGGCAGTTGCAGGCTGTCAGCAACATCTGCCAAGAGGTGACTTTGGAATGGTGTAATGCTAACACTGCGTAGAAAAGCAGGATGGGAGAGGAAAATTAGGATATTCTCTCTCAAGCATCTCACGTTAAAAGCCAACAGCATGTCTTACATTGCAGTTAGAATAAAGGTATACTGTTAAAGCAGTTCAATTTTCTCAATATAATGTGTCTCAGATTGCTTGGTATAGCCCTTATTTCTGGAGCACTTGGGATTGTACTTCCACAATATGCTGTTTTGAATGGCAGCCTGGCATAAATATTGCCTTCCCTCAAGGAAATAATCTTACCCTTCTGTCTTAAATACTTTGTTTATAGTGTGGCTGTGTTGTGAGCCTGCTCTGGAAACTGGTCACTCTCAAAAGTAATTTGTCAAAAGTAGAGAGATGTTTTAAATCCAGATCAGCTCACAACAAAACTACACAAATGTCATCCAAACGTAGCTATCTTATCTAGAGAGATAGATTGGAGGAGTGATTCTGACAATACCTGAAGACAGGATTTTTGTGAGAAGCTTTGTAATACAATACTGTAATTCTTGTTATGGGCAAAGAAAGCATTATTTTGCAGATGGGAACTGAAATAACATGAGGCTAAGGACTCCTCTATACCAGATTTTTTAATTATTATAATTTTTTTATTTTAAAAATTATTTTTNTTTTAATTTTTAAATTTTTAATTTCTTATTTTAATTTAAAAAAAAAATGTTGTTAATAGAACTGTGTTAACACAGTTTTGTGTGAAGAGACTTAAAGCCAATCTTCCAGAGCAGGTGTAAGCTGTACTTCAGGCATAAGCTCTAGCATAACCGCACCCATGTTTGCATGCTCCTGGAGGTAACTGGGGAGCCTTCCTGGCAGCACTGTTTCAGAAATGTCACCTTCACAGGAAGGTCCAAAGCCATAGGCTGAAGGTAGGGAGGAGGAAGCAAGTGCTGGCTCCTACTTGTTAGATCTACAAGCAAGCACTAACCATTGAACTATTCTCCTTAGCTGTCAGGCAAGTGATTTCCAAAAATGGTAACAGACAGCTTTTTAAATGCAAGCTTTTTAATCACAAGACCAAGTCCATTCAAAGGCTGGCAGAGTTAGGGTACAGGCCAAAATAAAGTGCAATGCCAGATTTCAAATAACTTCTCATGCAGGACAGACTTCTCTGGTTTTTGTGCCTTTGAAAAACTCTCCTTCAAAACTCAGTGTTTAATAATATAAACAAGTAAGGAAATAGAATATAACATCTGTCATTAAGATAAATACAGTTAACTTCACTATAATCATAACTTTGTGATGCAAAATATCGAATCTAGACAAGTTACAGCTATAAAAATTATGGAGCAACACAAGGTTTAGTTAGGATTTTGGTTAAGTTAGGCCCAAGTGAAAAACCTCCTCCTTGACAAGGCGTAGTCACAGCAAACTGTAACTTTTGCACAGTCTCTGACTGTAAGAAACTGTCAGTTTTGAAGTAACATCTGTTTATTATTAAAGCATATAAAATATAAACAAGTAAGAACTTTACTCATTGAGTGGTTATATAAACAGAATTAATTAATGTAGGCATTCCCTATGTGAGAAACTCAGTCTGTTAATGGTAAGTGATATCTCTGGATCAACATCTCTTTCATGTTCTATGTGAAAGGCTGAGAACACAGGATCTGAATAATGAGGCCCTTTTTAGTTCCTGTTTTTAAGGCAAGACTGTCTGAGGCTAGTTAACATGTGGTTTAAAGTTTTCAATAATGTTTTTTCATACTTTATTGGTATTTATACAGATCTAGTTCAGAGAGGAGGGACATACAATTGCAGCCTTACTTTGTTCTACAAATTCATGTAAAATGAACACTCAGAGGGGAAAGTATTTGGAATAGTTTGAGACAGATGTCTAAACAGGAAATAACTTCAGTGTAAGTCTCAACAAAGACATTAAAGACCCTTTCCTTTAATGGTGGATCTTGTGTACCATGGTCTCAGCTGGGAATGGCTGAATAAAGGTCAGGAAGACACCACAAGCAGAGTTAAGTCCTTCACCATTAGGGGATCAAACAAGGTTGTAGGAAAGCATAAGAGCAGACAATGCAATCAGTCACTGGCGATTCCAGCCACTGAGCAGGAATGCTGCTGTGCACTGCACTGGCAGCAATGGCAGAGAGGCCTGCTGAGCCCTCTGGCCAAACAAAATAACATCAAATGAACATATCAGCTACTGGGATCCACTTTGAAAGCAACTTGTTCTATAATGCCTCTATCATAAGATTATTTAGAAACCTTTAGATATATCAAAGCACTATGGAAGTCCCAAAATTGTTTGGATACTTTTGATGGTCAATAATCTACATTTTAAAGAATCTATATTACTTTTTGTTGTTTGGTT
>WEIU01004659.1:45723-68613 GCA_013389925.1 Aegithalos caudatus
AAAAAAAAAAAAAAAAAATTTTTTTTTTTTTTTTTTTTTTTTTTTTTTTTTTTTTTTTTAAGGCAATGTAGGAAATAGAGACAAAACTTTTTGTTGAAAATGGACCTTATGCTTATGGTAGATTGCTGTATGTACACCTGTATCAAAAAGGTATGATTTAAATAGTGCTAGAGGAGATAGTTTAGCTTGATTTAATGTCACCTCTGTAAAAGTCCTGCATATTCTGTAGGAAGCTTACCTTGAGTGCAGTGACCATGGTATCTGTAACATCCCACAGGAGCTCAGCAGAAGTCTGGAAAATGTGTGGCATCATCAGATAAAACATTAAATGGAGGATTGTACTGGTACACAGATAAAGCTATTGTGTAAAAGGGCAGTTTCTCTACCCTTTGTAGTGATAAGAAATGCCATTTCCCTTATGCTTCTCTGAATCTCAATTAGCTGTCTCCACTACCTAAAACAAGCTGAAGTCCATTGTGAATCATATTAGGTCTGGCTGCCAGCATAGTAACATGTAGCTACATCCCTTTCACTTGTTTTGCGTCTAGAAGATTTTCTTCTAAATGAGAGCTAGAAGGATGCTGTATAATTTTAATTGTATCAGATTCTGTTGTCTGGCCATGCAAAAGAAGAGTAGCTGTTTGAACTTCATGGAAAACTCACAAAATGTTCTCTTTAAATGATACAACAAAGGCAGAACTCACATTTCATACTGGTGATCAGAATTTTTCTCAGAATATGAGCCCTAGTTCAGACTTTCCCTAAGTTTCTGGCAATTCATCTAGATTCTAGAATTTTTAAAAGGAACTTTTTTTTTTTTTTTTTTCCTGTAGGGTCATAATTTAAAACTTTTTCCTTTTGTAAAGTTGTTTTGAGAAAGAGCAATAATTTGCAGGATGCCATGTGATGTTTTTCTCCACTGCCAAGTGCTTAGGGAATAAAAAAAAAAAGTTCTTATTAGCTAGGTTAGGATATTGAGTTGATCCTATAATGCTCCTTCAATGGCATATGGTTTTTGTTCCAGGATAAAATTAACCCTGCTGCTTTTTCATGAGAGGGGAGGAATAATTACCATGCTTTGCTCTTTCTCATCAGTATGTTGGCCTGCTGCCCTGGCTTTTTAGTACCTGGTATTACAGGCAACAGTAACTTTGTTTTGTATCCAGCTACCTTGTCCTTCAGCCACCAGTGTTTGCATGGTCATTTCACCTTGTGTGTTAATGGCCCTGTTTTCTAAACCCCAGATATCTTACTTCCACTGTGCTGTTGTGGGCTGATACTATACCATTAATCATTTTCACTTCTCCTACTGCTTGAGTATTCATCATATGTCCTGAAGTTTGCTTTATGTTTTTCTTTTCTCCAGTTGTTATACAAGTATTAACAGATTGCTATCAAACAAGTTGCAATTAAATGGTGAGCTTATGCTTTGACCAAGGAAAGTAAAAATGTATTATTTACCCTTGTTGGACAACTTAAAACTCTTTTTTATTTGCTCGTTTCTGCTTGGTTTTTTTATCAAGTGAAGTGTCCTCACCTCTGTGTGGCATTTAATGTGGGTAAGGTGCAGTGATAATTACTTTCTGTAGGTAGCTATCATTCCTAAATGCAGAGGCATAAGATTTGGCTGATGCAGTGAAATATTGTGGTGAGATATTTCACTAAATAGAACAGTTCATACATTTGACCTCACACAAAATATCTGGGTAGTCTACATTTAGTCTAGACCTGGCAGGTTCATACCAGTGGAATCACTATAATGTTTTTTTCAAAAAGGATTTGGGGTTCAGGGTGTTGTTCTTACTTAGTGTGAGCTGAAAGATGCCAGATTTTTAAAAATTGCTTTATGAGAAATGAGTTGACAGCCTTTCTTATACATCTGTCATCTGGCTGGAAAATAGGCATCAGGATCTTCTCATCTGTCAGCCAGCCAGAGACCCCCTTTCCCTGCACAGGAGAAATGGGAAACAGACGCTGGCACGTCTTACTAGGATTTCAACATCAGTGTTTGATGGAGAGCTTGGTGGGTGTGAAGTTGATCTCTACTATTCTGGCAAGGCTATGCTGCCCTGGCACAGATGATCAGAAAAGTTTCTTTTTAGTACATAATGAGGACTGCAAAACAATTTTGCTTGGGGAAACTGCTGCTTGTGGTGACCCTGCCCAGAGTAAGTTACCTCTGGTTGTAAAATGGTGATTCATTGTTTCAGTTCTGGTGCTTTTGGGGAAAAATTGAAAATAGCAGTAGGATGTGAGGTGTAAAACCACAGTGGAACCCACAGCAAAACAGTGGAGACAACACCTCAACACTAACTTCCAGGACACACATTTCCCATTCATCTCAATTAAAGTAGCCTGAACAAATCTTGCTGTTCTGATGCAAGGATTCTGGCACGCCATGATGTCTGGTGCTAGCCCAGAGTTTGTCATCATGCTTTAGGCTGAAACATATTCCTTTATTCCTCTTGGTCTCTCCAGCCTTCCCAAAACATCCATAATACCAATGCATTTAAAATATTGCAAGCACATAAATATTTTAACATATTCTAGAGGTACAGGTCTGGTATGCTACACTGTAAGAATGCCAAAACAAATGCTGAAAGACACTTTTTTTTTTTTTTTTTTTTTTTTTTTTTTTTTTTTTTAGATGTTCGGAGTTTTTTTTTTTTTTTTTTTTAGCAAGGTCTGAGAATGTTGTCTGTCTTCAGTTTGGCTCTTTTGGTTGTCTTTTTTTAGGTTTTTTTTTGGCATGTTTTTACTAAGCTTTCACCACAAGAATTCTGATGGAGCTCTTCTGACTTATGGTGTGCTGCAAAAGTATATCAAATGGCTCTGTTCCAGGGAAAAAATATACCCAACCCAAATCATAACAGAGAGACTAGTTTTATATCTGTAGGCTCTTGATGAAGCATAGACCTGATTCAGACCTCTGTTCAGCACTGTGTCTCACAATGTCCCTTTCCTGAGATTTAGCCAAACCACATTCCCTCACACAAGATGCTGTTACAAGTCAGGTGGTAATCATGATCTATCACAGAGCTGACTGTGGGGCCCAAAATAGAAAATCTGTGGTGACCTATCACCTGAAGATGTCATACTTCTTCTTAATGGTTTGTCCTCTGCTGTTCTGCTGAGATGCCTGTCCACAGTCTGGCTCTTAAAATTCATGACCAGCACCATCAACCTGTACTGTCCATACTCCCACAGTACTTAATTCTGTCTGCCTGTGATGTCTTTATCCTATACAGAAAAAGGGGAGGAGTCATGTATTTTGGCTCACCAAATCAATGGAGGACCCTGGCAATCACCTGCATCATTTTATTTTATTAATATTAGTCCCTGATGTTTCCTGAGCTCAATCAGTGAATCAGCAGTTCTCTTGTCTGCATCTGTTCCTTTCTGCTTTGGAGCCTTTGGTCTTGTTTGTTCAGGGAAGTAACTAATTAAAAAGCAGCAGTGTGGGGTTTTTTTGGTTTTTGTTTTGTTTTTTTTTTTTGTTTTTTTTGTTTGTTTTTTTTTTTTTTTTTTGGGTTTTTTTTTTTTTTTGTTTTTTTTTTTTTTTTTGTTTTTTTTTTTTTTTTTGTTTTTTTTTTTTTTTTTGTTTTTTTTTTTTTTTTTTTTGTTTGTTTTTTTGTTTGTTTGTTTGTTTGTTTTTTAACTTTCTTTCATGTATTTTGCTTCAGAATGTGATTTGTAGCCTGAAGTTAGACAGGTGGGAACTTGCTGCTTGCATTTGTTGCTGAGCAGAGAGGGGAAGGACTCAGAGCAACTTTGTGGCTCCAGTGAGACAAAGGAGGTGGAGGAAAGTTGGTACAGGCTGGCTTCTCTGAATGTATGAAAGGGACAGAACCTGTCAGACTGGTGCACCTGGTTCAGACAGGGTCACACTGTCAAGGCTGTAGGTGTGAGTTCCTCCTTGCTGGGGAAGCAGCTCTGTCCTGTGTGTGCCCAGAGTAAGCCACTGAAAAACAGAACAAAACACACTCATAACACCAGAGCCAAGAGCTTCTGGTTTTCAGTTCTGTGACTATAAACTCTAGCCAGCCTTGCTAAGAGCTCCTTCCTCTGTGGTTTTTCTGGTATCTTAAACAGTAAAAGTTTTCATTACTATGGTTCATTTACTTGTGGGGTTTACAGGATATTTCTCCACTATCAGGGTGATATATATATATATATTTTTTATGAAGGAACCTGTGACCTCTACAGTGCTGAAATCATTGTTTTAGGTTCTAAAGTTAGTGGTGGTAGAGAAAAGGGTAAGAAAAGGAGCAAGAAATTCAGAAGAAAAGGTACACATAGGCAAATTTTACCTCAACCTCATTTCCATACAAGACAGGTTAAGTGAAGGAAAAAATAGCAGCTCTTGCTTTTTTCCCCCCACTGGGTCTGTAGAACTGTTTGAAAGGGCTGTTTAATTGTCCATGCACCTGTTTTTTACACATTGGAGATTCAGTACTGAGCCTCTGTGGCTTTGAGGAGGTTGGCAGGCAATACATCCATTGCTTGTACTGAAGCCCTGGAAGGCTGTGATTGAATTAAGAGGTTGCCTCCAGTGAGGGACTCCTTTTCTACTTATCAGCAAATAAAAGCATGTGCACTTCAGCTGAGAGAACTTTAAGTAGTGCCTTCAGAGCCATTCATCTCTTCATGCCCAGAGCTGCACCTGAACAGCAAACTGCCACTGTGACAGCAGAGAGTGAGTGTCACGGCTCATGCCAGCTCTGAAACATTGGTTCAATAGTTACTCACAGCTGTGAGAAAAAGGCTGAACTTGGATGCATTTCCAAGAAATCCTGGAGGTGGGAATGCCTTACCTAGAAGATGTAGTTGATTTATTACTTTTCCACATTTATTTTGTTTCCCTACTGGGTCCTTTCACCTCCACCCAAAATACGTTTTTGCTTTATTCCCTTCTAATTGAAGGACTATTGCAAGTGAAGACTCCTAATGAAGGTAGTTAAGTCTCTCCAAATGTCTGCATAGGACTCAAACCATGACTGCTCAAATAATAAAAGGAACCCCTTGATATCTGAAATTGGCCCCTCATGCTGCTGGCAGAACATGGCTAAAAGATTTTTTTAAAGTTACTCTTTGTAAGTTCAGCATACCAAGGAATTTGGGAATAAGTATTTTAAATGTCAGTGTCTCACGGTACTGAGAACTAAATAGATCCCACACAGCTTTTTCTTTTACAACTTTCTTCTTAAAGAAGCTTATATGTTAGAATCCCAGATTTGTTTCTGCATGGTGAAGTTCTATGGCGGATGCCTTGATGCAACTCAGTAGCAGCTGCTCTCCAATTTTTCCATGGCATGCTTTCTTAATTCTTAGAGGAAATTTTAGGAAAGGTTTTTAGAGAAACTGGGGAGGGGAGGGGGGTGTGGTGGTGGTGATTAACTTATCTTCAACAAAACATTATAGCAGGGAGAGAAATTATACCTACTCCTGTTGAAGGAACAGAGAGACACTGGCCTGTTGCATCCTCTATGGCTCTGCTGTGCCTGGGTAAACACTGGAGCAATCCAGGAGAGCAGAACATGGTGATTCCAAATGGGGAAGCGCATGTTTGGTTTGTGAGATACAGAGGGGATGCTGTTGCCCAAAATGGTTTTCAGTGACTTCAGTGGACATACTTGGAGCTAAGGCTTGCTCCCCATACTCTTCTAAGTGATACATTAGTAGTTTATTTGCAGTTTGTTCTGCCTGTCTGCTGGTGGCACTGCTCTTGTTTGCATAAGGTTTTGTCTTGCAGCATTTCTCTGTTGAGTGCAGCATTCACACAGCACTAGCATTTCCCTGAAAAACGTCGTAGTAAAATCTTTGGAGACAACCCAAATTATATGGAGTATTCATCATCTTTTACTTGTATTGTTCCATGGCACACAAAGTACCAACAGGTGCCATTTGAGATGCTGCTCTGACAATGCTTTTTTAATAGTTGCAGAATGATCCCTGCTGCCCCCACAGTGCCAAGCCAGCTGTCTGTTTGTATCCCAGGGCTGTGACTTCACCAGCAACTTTTAATTTAAAATCCAAATATTGGTGTAAGTTCACTGAAGAGTAAAGCAATGAGTATAGGGACTGCCATGAAGGAGCAGGGTTTTTCCAAAGAGATCCTGAAGCCCTGTTTTTCCTTGGCCAATTTGTTGTTGCTGCCTGAGGAAAGGGATCCTGTTATTCTCACAGAGGGACAGAAGAGCAGACTGGAGAGAGATTAGCATTGTGTGTCAAATGTATCTGTTCATGGAATGCAACCTGAGATTTTTAAGTAGTTGTATGCCGTTATGGTATAGACGAATGTGTTATGAAAAGTAGAGACAAATGTTTACTTTAATGTGTATTTAATAAATTCTGACAGACTGCCAAGCTACAGGAAGCTCTGAAACTGCATAGCAAAAGGTCTGTGATTACTGAATTACTTCAGAGATTTTTTTCAATATGAATCCCTCATCAATGTACCTTCTTCTGTGTCCCCACAGGGATAAACTCAAAGGCAAGCAACATTAGAAGGCTTTTAATTGAGAATTGCATTTGTGGGGCACATTTTTATGTGGGGGACCTATAGCATTTCAATGAAGTAAAATTCCAAGTTAATAAAAGTGTGAAGAAAAGAAATCTGTTGTGGTTAAAAAAGCTGGGGTATATGTTCTTTAAATGCACTGCAATCCAGAAAATTAGTTCTGCTTTGGAATACATCTTTCTGGCCATAATGAAATTTGGGGTGGACTTCTAAGACGTTCAGTTCCTTTTTCCTTAGCTTTCCAGATGCCTATTCTTGTGCAAAAACCTGCCACAACTTATGTCTTGGAAGACCTGCACAGTTTCCATCCACCAAAATTGCTGCAACCACAGCCTTTTATGGGAGTGGTTTACAGGTCCCTCCAACAGATTCTTTGTTTCTGGTGGTATAAAACACCTTTGGAGAGGGAGGGGTGACCTGTTTTGTTACATTTGTTACATTATAGGTCATTCCACTGTAATTGATCCAGCTGTGAATGCCACCAGAACTGTTGGGATGATGCTGTGTTTTTATGGCAGAACTTGAGCCAGCTGAGATCAGTCAGCCTTCTGGTTGACAAGTAAGTAACTTGCTCCCCCACAACTGATGCTATGTTTTTTTGCTTAGGTTGTGAAAAGGTATAGATTCTGTCTCCCTGGGAGTTATTTGTCCTAATTGGGCACTAAATCTGATTTCTAATTTTTCTTTGAAATGCCTATTTAAGTGCACTCCCTTGTAGGTTTGGAGGACTCAGAGTTTTGACAGAGTGTAAAAGTAGTGGACATTTGTGGTTTTGTATTGATGAGATTGGTCTTCCTGCTGTCATTGCACTTACCTCTCTATAGTAGTAGTTAAATATTTGTATGGTTGGAACACAGGATGATGTTCCTATGCTGTGGAACCTGGTGCAGTCTGGACTGAGTAAATGGCACTGGAGTCAACAGCAAGCAGCTGTGGGACAGTGCCTAAGCAGTTGATATTCCACCTGATACCTGCCCAGTTTGGGGAGTTTTAGGCTTGTGTCATGTGGACATATCATTTGACCCTCCCAATTTCTCTAGAAGCTTCACAAGAGGCAACAGCAAGATGTAGAATACCCTGTGTTTTGGATATATGATGAAATGGGCAAACTTGAGTTAATTAAAATAACTATTCAGCGACCTTAAAGGTCAGAGCTCTAAACAACTCATCCTGAGTGTTGGGAATTGGCTTGATCCTCATTACCATTGCTTCCCAGGTGGCTGTGCTGCACTGTCTTTTACATTATGGGTTGCCTCTAAGTGTTTCACATGTGACAGTGAGAAATATTTACTACTTCCCAGCATGAGATACACTCTATGCTCCACATTGCCCAGATGCTTGTTACAAAAGTCACTGTAATTAAGAGTTTCTACTGCCTGTCAGATCTGTAAGCATGAAATCCTCAAGGAAGGTTCTTTGTGGCACAGCTGTTGGCAGTCATGGTGTTTGTAGCCTGCAGGTGGGGATGCTCACCCTGGTGCTCCTCCTGTTTCAGTGCTGTGGGTTCACTGAGTACTGGAAGAGTAGCCTGGACCAATTTGTGCTGTGGGTATAGGGCTGAAGTTCAGCTCTTGCTGATGTGTGTTTCCCACTGATTCCTGAGATTCATGCCTGGGTTTAAGCACCTGGGTCTCACTGGTAATTACTTGATATATATATATATATGTTTGTAAAAAACCTGAAATCTTTAAACTGCTTTCTATTCCTTCACATTTGCCTCTTAAAATACTGCCTTTATAACAAAGTAGTTTAGTGACATTTTGAGGAAATTACAAGTCCAGAAATTGAACTGCTAGAGGTGAATTTTTTACTTTACTATTAAATACATTTACTGGGGTTATATCCTAGTCTCTGCTGAATAGCTTTGCTGTTCAGCCATTTCCCAGAGGAAAACATTCCAGCTGAAGGTTTCCAGGGGTGCAGGGGCCAGGCAAGCCCTGGTGGGCGTCAGCACACCAGATGAGGATGTTTGCTGCTTCAGGCCTGGATAAACCCTACCATTCTCTTTTCCCAGTTTTTCTGGCTTGCTGCTTAAGCAGAATGCCCTCAGTTCACTGTCTATATATGCCAACTGATTCATGATACAGCTGCCTTGATGCCTCCCCAGCCCAGTGCAGACATCAGTGTATCCCACAGCTCCAAAATTCAATACAACATGGAAAAGGAGACAAAAAGAAGTTTTATGAAAATTCCAAACCATGTAGCTTTCCCAAGCTACTGCAAGAACTGTGCAGTTGTTCATGAAGCAATAAAAAATGCTACCCCGGCCTCCTTTTCCTAGGGAAGAGTAATCGACATTAGGCACAAATTTTATGGGATTCAGATTCCCTTTTGTATGGCTTCTTGTCTCAATTGCATGTTTGAATGTCTGCTGACAGCTTTCTTCTTTCCTGATGGTGCAGGCAAACAATCATCTCCATTTTTTCCCGTGGTGCTCAACTTTCCATCGTTTGTTCAAGTATTGGCCTCTTCCCATGCCCCCTCCCTCCAACCCCAAATCCTTTAAGTTCTGTGGTCTCTAAGCCTGACACCTGAGCCTTTGTTCTGCTTCTGTGGAAATATGATTCTTTCAGCTTCCTCCAGATAAGTTAGGGAAAACAGCTTTATCAAGGATATTGCTCCTATTTGTTCTCCCCAGGCAGCATTGGTTCAGGTAGTAGTAATCTTTAATAATCAGGCTGTTTTGAGTCAGATCATCCTACACACTTCCTCCTTTCTCCAAAATATGTTGAGTAGCACACAGAATACAGTGAAAGGTTTAAGAAAAGAGACTGTAAATAAAATCAATTTGAAATTCACCTATAAATTCCCCAAACTGTCTTTCACCCACACTAATTATGGAAAAATGCCAGGCATATTTATACCCACAGTATCTCTCCATAAATAAAAAGTTTCCATCATAATGAGCTGTTTATTAAAGTTAGACTACCAGGTATTACTATTCTGATAAAATTAATATTAAAATAAATAAATTGTCACTTACATTTGACTGATCTCAAGACATATTTAAATAGATATGTTTAATTTCATGTAAGTGTTACCCTGAGGTATTCCCTAGAGCTATAAAATTATATCTATGAAAAATATGTAGTCTTATTGTCAATAGTTAGAAAAAATGAAAGTCCTGTATGCTTATTATGTCTTTTACTCAATATTAAAACTTACAGAAATAAAATCTCAGGAGAGAGCTGAATTCATAATTTGGAAAGTTATGCAAATGGACAACCACAGTTAGATGTGGAAGAAGCACTTCATGTTAAAACAATGAAAAGACATTATAAATATGACCAATTGTATTTCAAGTAGAAGTTTTAGAAAAAGAAGTAGGCACAATGAATCAATGCTATGAGTAATTAATGCACTGACTAGGATTTGGTAAGAAGTGTTTTCAAAGGCTCAGGGTTCTGAGAAAGGCTGGAGCAGTCTTTCAGATGCCTCAGACGCAATTTATGACTGCAATATGCAAATAGCTTTGTGCTGTTAGCAGAAGTTAAACTACTGATAAAATAAGGGCTATATTTCATGCACATCCTCCAGGTGAGTTCTCACAGAGCAGAAAGGGCAGCTGGCTGAAGAGATGTGCCCTCCAATGTCTGTGTTAGATTCAATTCATTATGTTCTGCTTGTAATCCAAAATGTAGTTGTGAGGGAGATTAGTACCCTGAAGCAGGTATTTTTCTATGCAAGGAAGACTTCATTTCATTAGGGGAGGAAGAGAGCAGAATGGGAAAGCTGCTTCTTACAGTTGTTCAAGATGTGCAGGTACCAATGTGAGATTTATGTGCAATTCACAGGACCGCAGTCAAAAGTGCAAGGCATTGCTAGCAGGGGGATCTGCTGAATGAATAAAAAAGAAGGTGTATAAATATTGGCTCTAAATGCATTCTAGAGCTAGATTCAGACTAAAAACTAATGGCAATAATACAGAAAGCAGTCATGAATATGGAGGGAAGATGGAGGGAGAAAACTGGACCAAACGGACTCTATGTTTTTTCTAGAATCTGCAGGTTTTTTGATAAATAAAGTGACATTGTAAAAATGCCTGAGAGATTTAGAGAACAATGGAAAATTAACTCTTGAGGGAGTAGAAAAAAAATCAGTAATATAGTTTTTTCTGCTTGAAGTACTGATTTTAATAGCAACCTATTGGATTAGTATGTTGCCATCGTCTGTTTCTGGTACTAATCCAAAACAAGCATGTGTTTTGTGTTATCAAGGGTTTGCTGACTAAGGCTGAAATTGGAACCACCTGGGACAAGTATATTATTAAGGAATGCAATGCAAATTGGAAGAGTACATTTGAAAATTGTGGACATCCCTGTGTCACTCACTGAATAAAAACATTGCTCTTCCTCTTCTCCAGTTTTGCTCTCTGCCTCTTCTCAGCACCCTTAGGCTCACCCTTCAGGTCATGCTCTTCAGCTCTTTCACCACTCTGCACCTGAGGAGTTTTTCTGGCTATTCCTGGAGCTCGGCTTGTGCTCCTTCCTTCCCTCTGTTAGCTAGAACAGCTGCCCTGGGAGAACCCATGGGGATCATTTTTCTCCTCTGTGCTTTCTCTAAATCCCCTGTATCACTTCTGGCCCCTTAATCTTGGGAAACATTAAGATGGTAGGGATGAAGGGGTGTTTTTTGTTTGTTTTTGGGGATTTTTTTGTTTTGTTTTGTTTTGTTTGTTTTGGGGTTTTTTGGGTGGTTTTTTGGTTTGGTTTTCTTTAGATATGGCTCTACAAAATGCTAATAGCAGGTCATATTTTTCATGGCAACTTAGTCTTCAAAAATGTTTAAATTTTAAGTGCTGTTGACTGCGGGGGCATAGTGAAGAAATAAATTCCTAGTCAGTTTGGTATGTGTAACTATGGGGTCAGACATTGTAGATGGAGTAGATTACTCTTCCATTGCTTTTTGGTAACTTTAAAATAAGCAGTGTGAAAAAAACCTCTTAGCTGGTGTTTGTCTAGCTTCTGAAGAGTTTCAATCTTGCTTTATGTTGGGGTTTGGCTTGCACTTTTCACACAAACAGAGGTGAATTAGCACAGCAGACTTCATCATGGCACATCATAATTGAGAAGCTATGCATTTTTTTTAAAGGTATATTACAGGTGCCCTATAGGTTATAAAAAATAATTTTCATCTGTTTTTGAAATTGTTTGCTTGAGGTTTTATCACAAGTACCTACACAGACATCAGTGTATCTACATCATGCTTAAATTAACATAAGGTGGAGAATATGAAGACTTTTACAAAAAGCTGTAGTGAGTGCTGGACTTTTCTTTGACAGAACTTCATGGGACATGCTGTGCTCATTTTGTACTATTTTAAGAAGGCAGTGAGTACTAAAATGTTGTTTTTGTAAATAGGCTTGACACTCAAAGCTGGGAGCTTCAGTGGCTTCCCAAGGCCAGCTGGCCTGGCTGCCTCTGAGCATGAGTTCCGTGACCAGTTCAAAATGGTCAGGCTCTGATCTTTTCACTCATTCATCTGTGTTTTGTTCCATAGCTTTGAAATTCCTTATCAGAAAAGAACTGGCATTACTGCAGTGGTTCAGTTAGTGCATGGGAATCTCTTCACCTGTGGCAACACAATAGGTGAAATCTCACTTCTCCCTTACCTCTCCTTTACTTGCTAGTTATTCTGTCCTTTAAGGACAAGTCTAGGACTTGCTGGAATGTATGTATATCCCACTCTTTTGAGTAAAGCTATGGTAGTGAGTAAAAGAATAAAATAAAGTTTGAGGGAAAAAAAAAGTATGGGAAAACAGTGTCTCTGAGCATGGCAGCTCATACTTATTCTATCAAAATTAACCGGTGAGATTAAACCAGCTTCAGTCATCATGTTTTCTTTCCAAATTCCTTGTTTCACAGGAGGCTGTTTGTGCAGCGCAGAAGTGGTGAAAAATCAGGGGTTAGAGGGGAAACACCTTCCCAACCTTACCTTGGTGCCAGTGCAGCTCAGTGGGGTGCCTCCTTGCTTCAGACCTCAGTGCTTCACTTCTTTGAAATGGGAGATTGTCATGGTTTCACCCCAGGCAGCAGCCAAGCCCCACACAGCTGCTCACTCAGTGCCCAACCAGCAGGATTGTGGATAGAATTGGAAGGGTAAAGCAAAAGGACTCCTGGGTTGAGATAATGACAGTTTAACAGAGAGAGAAAAAGCTGCATGCTACAAGCAACAAAAACAAGGAATTAATTCCCTGCTTCCCTTGGGCAGGCAGGTGTTCAGCCATCTCCAGGAAAGCAGTGGTGACCCATCACACATAATTGTTACTTAGAAAGACAAACACCATCACTCCAAATCTCCCCTTCTTCCCCCTTCTTCCCACTGTATATGCTGAACATGATTTCATATGGTCTGGAATATCCCTTTGGTTGCTTGGGGTCACCTGTCCTGTGTCTCCTCCCAAACTCCCAAGCACCCCAAGCCCCCTTGCTGTCATGCCAGTATGAAAAGCAGCAGAGGCCTTGGCTCTGATCAAGCTGTGCTCAGCAATAACAAAAACATCTCTGAACATCAACCCTGTGTTCAGCACAAATCCAAAACACAGCCCCATACCAGCCACTCTGACAAAAATTAACTCGATCCCAGCCAAAACCAGTCTGTGGAGGTTGTTACCTGCAGGAGCCATGCTGAGATTAATCTGAGTCTGTTTGCCTCAAATTAGTATGTGAGTACAAAGGAAAAAAAGAATAAGGAAGAGGTTCTGTCTTGAAGGAACTCAAGACAGAACTGGTGCAGGCCTAAGACTTACGAGAGGACTATCTCGTGTTCATTTGTAAAAATTATTTTTATGTAATAGTTAATTTAAAGAAAACTACATTAGCCATTTTTGAATAGCACTGACTGTATGCAACTTCCAAAGCCAAAAGTAGGCAAACCTACTTTGCCGTTTTTCCTTTTGTCACCTACAGCAGATATCTGCTCTTCAAAACTCTTCACCAGTGTTTACAGACCCCCATCTCAAAGCAGGTACACATATGGTCCTGTGTGTGTACATGCACGTGCACACCCACACACCATTTGTGCTCAGAATTTTATGCGCATGGATACACAGGACAGAGTACTTGTGAGTCTAGGGTCACAGATCCTGCTTTGCACACTGCTCAGGTGGGATATCTGCTTTTGAAATCTTAGTTCTTAACCTTTGGAAATTTACAGGAGAAATGAAGTAATGATTATTGACAATCCTAGTTTCAAGTGTCCCAGTTTATTTCTTAAATTACTTTAATGTGTGGCTTTTGAAAAATGCAATATTTATTTTTTTTACAGTTTATTAAGTTATGTTTTCTCCATTTTGGTAGCAAAAAAGTACCTGTGATTTTCCAATTTCTTTATAGTTATCCATTGTTTTACTTTTTCTTCTGTGACTGGCTTACTGCTTTTTCCTGGTAGGAATGCAAAGTTATTTAGCCTTTGTTGCCTCAGCAATTAAAAAGCATTAGGTCATGTTCCAGTCTTAGTCCCCTTGGGTCTCCTCTTCAGTGCTACTGAGTTGTTTCCAAATATAATGGATAATCCTGTGTTAAGAGAGATGGATTCATTGTGACAGCCCTGTGCTTACTTCTTCATAATGAGGGGATTTTAAATAATTTATGGACAAAAATGTGCTCCCTTGAAATTTCTGGCTGTACCTGTCTCCTTGACGTCTTAATGAAGTTTTGATTAGTTGAGGACATGTTAAATGTGAGCCAGGAGGCATCAGAACCAAAATCAGGAGGGAGAAAGAGAGCAATATTGTATCACTGCCTAAGACATTTAATTGCTTTAGTTCTCCCCAAGTTTACAGGAAGCCACGCAAGTGTCCACTCTGAACACTTATTTGGGACGTGCATGTAGGGTAAGACAACTGTTTCCTGAATGTTTTGTACTAAATCCCTATCCTGTGCACCTACCTGTGGTGGCAGAAGTAATAAAATCGAGTTTTATGGGTTGCTTTGCTGCATCTGGCAGTCATGGATCTAAATCCTGTTGTTCCTGCCTGAAAATTCAGGTCTATACATATACAGATTTTGTTTTTTTAACTTCTAAAAACCTCTCTGGGATGAATTTTCCCTGGTATATAAAACTCCTCCAGCAGTAAATTAAATTAAAATTTGCTTTACAATCTCCCTCTTGTGAAAACGTCCCAGGACCGCCTTTATCAGCTCTGCATGATTATACAAGACCAAAAATATCATTACTTTAAGACATCCACCATGCTTTAGTTGATTGCCTGACAACCTCTGAGGTTTTCTGTGCTTAGATTACTCCTTGTCTTTTGTGTTGATAATTTTGCTTTTTTACTACACCTTCTTGGGAAAGAGAATCTGATCTGATCATGGAGAATGTCCTGATGGGATATGCTGGTGAAATTATGAAGCAGAGAAAGATTATTTTTTTTCTAGAGATGACATCATCAAGCAATGAAAGTTATGTACAGTGTAAATAACTTGTCTTGACAGTGTGCAAAGAAAATGGTCACAAACTTATATGTAAATGTCTAGCTGTGTCCAAAAATGAGAGATCAGCTATAAATTCAAGAGAAACACCCCTCTTAGTAAATTTCTTGTTTCTTTTCAGACACCATCCAGTAGAGATATGATGAAGTAGCCTGTTCCTGCCAAGTTTCAAGGCTACTGCACGTTGTTAAAGAAATGGAATTTTGACAGTTCACAACTTGTGGGGTTTTTTTGCTCTGAGTCAATCCAAATTGATTACTTTCCAGAAATTGATGTTTCAAAACTTTTATTTTGGAAAAATCAGCAAATCAGCACTTGTCTGATGGTATTGGTGTGCCTGAGAAGCCAATTACCAGTATGAAAGGCAAGAAGCTGCTCCCGTATCAGCTCTTTGTGAGAAAAGTGACCCAAGAGCTCTGTGGCCATTGTGGGATTTCTGAACTGTGCAAGAGGTAGGCTAAGAGGGCTGACTGGTTTGCACCATGACCTCAGGGATTTCTTGATTCTAACTTTGCTGTCAGGACTCAAAAAAGTACTGAAACTTTATTAGATCCACAAAGTTTTCTGAGCTCCCAGGCATAACCTGAACCAAGGAAAATGAGTTGTTAATGTAATCAAAAGTATTTTGGAATGCTGGTTTCTCTTCAGGGCCTCTTATCATCCATTGGATTTTTCTTTATGACTTGAACTGATGACTAAAATTTTATTTTTATGGAAAAATTGCAACTTTGTCAATTAAGTTGTATTTTCCTTTTCTCCTGTCAGAAACTTGTAATCACTCAAAACATTACAGAAATTTTAATTTCACTGTCTAGATTTGGTCAGTCCAGAATACTTGCACCGTGCAGGTACCTTGCAGGGAGACAGAGCAGTTGTGAGATGCAAGCTTTACAGTTTGCTCTAGATTGTCTCAAATTCCTCATGGAGACCCAGGTAGTTTCAAGCTGTCCCCATAGCTGACCAAGTCACCTGAAGGTTCTGCTCTATTCTTCTAGTGCCACTGCTGAACCTTGTCAGTGAATCATGCCATAGGCCCTTGCTGCCCTGCACAGTCCATGCAGGACTCTGATTTCCCCTCCCTGCCCATTAGTCCAGTGGCAGCCAAGTGATCTGGTGCTTTCATAAATGTTTGCTGCCACTCGTGACCTGCACAAGCTGGTTTCTTAAATGTAGAGGCTTGGTATTCTTAGAGAAAAGAGGAATTAGCTGGCTTTTCTTTTGTTCACCTTCATGTGAAATATTTGTAATGAAAAGCCCTTATCTTACTCATTCAAATGGAGAGATATTAATTTAATGTGTATTAAGCAAATAAGCTGAGAGTAAGAACCAATATGAGTATTTTTGTCTTGTTTAAATGTTAGCTAGCTCAGCTTAAAGGTCACTTCTTCCATCCATTTTTACTTAACAAGTTGTTAGAGATACACAGTTTCTTGAAATGGAAAGTAACGACTCTTTCCTGGTTATGCAGTTCTAATCTATACTGCCCTCAGAGATCTCAGCCTTGCTTTGTCTCAATTTCTAGCTGTGAACTGCAGTATAACAGTAGAAAGGTGTATGGAGAAGCTTCTCACACTTAAGTGAGTCTTTGGGCATTAAGCCTGTGGAGCTTTCAGGAGAAGCAGAAACACTGGGCACCCTCCCTCAGGATGTCTTTTGGTTGTGTTATAATTACCTCAAAATGTGTTGCACCCTAAAGCCATGCTGCACACCAGAGAAGTTAGGCTTTAGTAAGGAGGATGACAGAGATCAATATCTTTCCTCCCACTCCTCTCTGGTACTCTTCTGCTAACTTCCCACGTTCAGGCTGCTGTCTCCAGGGACTATGTTTGTCAGAGTCTGCCACAACCTACAGCCAGCTGTAGATGTTCCCTTTACACATCCAGATCCAAAAGTTTGTGCTGGAAGTAGGAGAGCTTATTTTTCTACTTTGGAATTGCTTTGCTGCTTGGTATCGGAATGTGACTGTTTTCAAAAATACCTTGCTTAGGTTTCTTTCCAGAAACAATGTGTTTTCAAATAGTCTGTACTGTTCTCCAGCTGATTAAGGTCCTCTTGACCACAAATGCAAGGTAAAGTAGGCTATGGACTACACATAGGCTGAGGCTGACTCAAGACATTAGGTGAAGTGTGTCTTGCCACCTTTTAAATGTAATGTGGATCAGTCCCAGTCAGCTAAACTGGATTCCAATGAATATATCTGATCAATTAACCGGAATAGGGAGACTCAAAGTATTTCTGTAAGGCAAGGTACTGTATGTCTGACTGTGTCAGCTATTTCTGTTGGTGAGCTGCAGTAGATTTCTCTGACGAAGTCACTCTACTGTTCTTTTTACAGACTTCTACCTAGCCATTGTGTTTGAGAAAAAGGGCTGCACTGCATCTTTTACCCAGGACAGTGGGATACAGATACAATCTCTTTCCCAGGACAGGCAAAGGTTGAATCTTTATCACAAGAATATAAAAACCTAAGGGATGCAGTCAGTCTTTAATTACAATAGTGCACTTTCTGATTCACTTCTGGGAGCAAGGGAATGGGGTGGGTGGTAGAACATCCCAAACTATTATGAACTTAGAGCTTTGATAAGAAAGGTATATCTTTGTGTTTCGTAAATATCTGTCATGTAGACTTTCACAGCAAGTAACTATTTTACTAATGGAGAAACCAAAAATAACAGACTGTTTCCTCTTTCAAACAGAATCCTTGAACTAATATTTTTTTTTCAAAGGCAGCAGTATAACATGGGGAGGCAAGAAGATCCTTTTGACATTTTGTGAATGTTACAGGACTGTAGTAGCAAGGTTAGGTTTGCAACGTTTCAAAGCCTTATTTGTTCTTCAGTATCTATTTGTCTCATGTCTTTGTGCAAAGAGGCAAGGGGAAAAGTAAGCCTTTAAGTATTTTAAAGTGCACATTTAGGATTCATTTCTGAGAGAGAGAATCCTAAATGTCAGACGGTGTTTGATTGTTCTCTGTAAAATCATCATTAAGAATTAGCCTCATTTGATATTTTAAGCACTTAGACCTATCCAAAGAAAGTCAAGCGAAGAATTACCTAGATTTAATTTTTTTAAAGTTTATCTGTAAAAAATGTCATTATGCCATTTTTGAATGCTCTTATGCAGGCTGCATTGAGTATTAGTATATCCAAAGCATAGACAGGCTTCACTTTTGACTTCTCCTTTTCTGAATGTTTTAGGAAACCTTCTAAAATATTATTATAAGATATCACTAAAACTCTGCTACTGATTTCATTAGTAACCAACCAGCCTAAACAAGTTTCTTATATCTTAAACTGTGCTGTCTAGCCGTGTTTAGAACCACACTCACACTACCTCTGCATCATGTAATGAGGCATAGAGCAGAGAACCACTTAGATAAATTTTCTTGCTCTCATGGGTTCATGCTCATAGCTGGCTTTTACAGAAGTGCAGTTTGGAAAGTTGTCTCCAGCTGTGCCTGTGTGTACAGCAGTGAGACTCAGATATCCCTCACAGCACTGTCCTTGCAGGTGTCTGAAGCCAGACACAGAGAATTTAAGCAGGAACTTCCAGAGATTAAAACAGAACAACTGATGAAACTTCCTCCAAAACCTTAATCCAACCACCCCTGCCAACTTTCTGCAGCTCAAATAAAAGGTCTACATATAGTGTATGACACTTCCTGTGCTCTGGGAATTGTGTAAAGGAGTGCATTAGTAGTACTCTCCTATGGAGGAGTTGGGCTGTGTTCATAAGCTCTACAGACAATGGACATAGCACAAAAAATTAGCAAAAGCAGTGGCTTAGTCCAGTTATATGCTCAAGAAACTGGAGAAAGAGAAGATAATAAAAAAATTCTTTATCTCTACCTTTCTTTTTTCCTCCTCATTTTTAAAACACTGTAATTGTGAAGGCTGTTTTATTATATTATAGGAATGATTTTATTACATTAATTATATTCTACACAGAGGAATCGTAGAAGAACTTAATTTGGTACAAGGTATTCAATTCCAGAATGTTTTAATTCTTTGTGTTATGGAAGGTATGAGTACCTGCTGAGGCAAGATAACCACTTACTGGTATTATTTTTTGGTATAACTTTTTTTATGAGAGGTCACAGATGAGGAAAAGTTTGGTTTGACATGTTTTTTGTTTTGGTTTGGATTTTTTGGTTGGTTTGGAGTTTTCCTTTGTTTTGTTGGTTAGAAGCATTTTTTAGTCGTGAAATGGCTTCAGGATATCTCAAGATTCCTATTTCCTCCTGAAGTGATTAAGAGAAGTAAAAAGATTTGGAAACCTGTCATTGTCCTCTTCTCTGACAGTAGTTTTGTTACTTGAAGGAAGTGATTTGCAAATAATATCAAGTGTAAATTGAGCAGAGAAGGTCCCTTGATTGCAGCTCAGTCTGATTTTTCTAAATCTTCCACACGAAAAGCTTGTGCTGCTCTGACTGACAGGGCAATTTCAGCGAGTAATGAGTAAAGATGGATGTCCCTGAGCAGTTAATCAAATTTCTGTTTGGCACCACTCTCTGTCAATATTCGAGGCTGTCATTTTAATTGTTTCAGATTCCAGGTGAAAGAGGATCATAGCCATGGACTCCCCTTGTGCTAGATGATATAAAACTTGGTAATAGTAATAGATGCCCAAAGAGGAAGTAGACTCCTGAAGTATGTTCTCTTAATGGGAATCAGTGTGTTTCCAGCTTCAGAAGAAAGGTGTTTGCAAATGGCTTCTGCTCATGCAGAGTTGGTTGTAGACCAGGTACAATTGCTTGCTGCAACATGAAAAAAATGCAAGCTAAAGGTAACTATAATGTAAAATCCTTACTAGTTGATTTCTTCTTTTCAGAATGCCTTTGTTCTGAGATGTCTTTTCAGATCTTCTGTCTTTCCACTTTGTATTCCTCCTTATATATGCAATAGTCCTACTGTCCCACTGGCATGAGTGAAGGAGAGCTAGTTCAAACCTCTGCCTGACTCTCAATTTGTTTGGATCTTTTCATTCTTTCAAAGTGGACAGCTGACCTTGGAAGGAGTAACAGAGATCTGAAGCAGCAGTGCAGTAATTCAGCCAGTCCTGTCAGCAGTTTCCTACTTTGCAAAACCTGACAAATCTTACTGCCAGCATTCAGAATTAGCCTTTGGAAGATCATATCTGGATACAGTGCACAAGATGCACAGCCTTTGCTTTGCATTGAGGCAGAAGTGCAGGCAGATAGTTTGTGCTCCTACACAGACACGAGTTTTCCTACGTGCTGCAAGTACCTTGATGTTTAATTCTATATACACATGAATATGTATGCATATGCTCAGAAAAGAACCACAGAATGAAGAAATCTCCAGGAGATGAAGAGCAGGACACAGTGAGAATGCCAAATATAGCCATCTTAATGTGCTCATTTAAAACACAGTTTATCCTGTACAGTTTTATATACTACTTACGTTTATGCATGCTTGTATGTGGGCATGCATACATATATTTTATCTATATATGTAGCTTCGCTTACTACAACTTGATATATGATGTTGCAAAATTTATGGCTGAGAATGGCAGAGGAAACAGAAGCATCAAGAGGAAGAAGATAACAGATACAAAAGCTCCAGGGACCTCTTATGACACATGGGAAGCTACAAACAGCATTCTGTCACTACTCGGCACCTGATCAGGTCTAGAAGACCAATGCCTATCACTTTGTTAGAAGTCATCTATAAATCTGCTGAAACACTGAGGGTTCATGCATTTTTGCTCAGCTATACCCCACAGTCCTGTTAAAATTAATTTGAAGATAGAACTTAGCCCTAAGAAAGAGGTGGCAAGAGTCAAATCTGGCTTGGTGGTTTGTTGTGGGATAAAGCATGGTTATACATTTAAACTTCTATTGCTGGCATTCAGAACCACTTAGGCAGGCATAGAATTTCATGGATGTAGTTATGGTCCTTCTAATCCTCTTATGGATTCCACCCCACATGTTTTGAATATCTGTGATGAGTTATGTTAATTATATTGTGTTGGGACTGCACCTGAAGGGAGAATGAGGTATGTTTAAGGTCAGTATATTTTAAGTTTAGTTTTTGTTTTCTCCAAATGAATAAATACTCTCACAAACAACACAAGAGTTGATTTTTAAAACTTTCATCTTCACAAGAATGAGAATTCAGTGTGTGAGCAGAAAAGCAAAACCCAAATATTCAGTCTTTTCCAAGATATAAACCTTAACATCCATTTTTTTTCTTGGAGACAGAATGTTTTTCTGCTGTCACACTTCTTTGGTTCTTTCTTGCTCCTTACATCTAGCAGCTGAGCCCTCAGCTTAAGGTTGCAATATCACAGTAAAAATATTTAACTTCATATACTAAAAGCTTTTTTGCATTTTATGGCCACCCAAAGCCAATGGAATTAGTCAGTGTCAAGCTCTTAGCAGGGTCAGAGAGCACACCAGATCTTTTGTCAGACATTTAATCACCTAAGTTTGATTTCACTCATGAAGGACTCTAGATGAAAAGCTCATTTCTTTAACTGAACATTTCTGTCCTGATGTCAACATGGCAGTCCCTGCACTTTGGTGTGAGATGACCACTTTACTAATGTCCATGCATGAAGGGTCAGCAAGGGAGGAAACTTGAAGATAACTTGCAGCTTGGAAATGAGTGTTTTAGCTGGCCCACTTTGAACTTGATGCTATGCTAGGAGATATGTTTCTTCTAGAGTTTGGGATGTGGTAGCATCTCATTGGCCCTGGACCAAGTGTTGACAGAACTGTTAATAAGCTGAGGTACTCAGGAGGGAACAAAAGCCACTATGGCACAAATGTGTGTGGTGAGAGAAGTGAGTATCTAGCTGGTGCTCACAGGTGCACAGGAGTGATCAGCGTTTTGTCTAACTTCTCATGACTTGACAGATGGTGAGGTGCTTGTGCAATGAAGACTCATCCCTGGAACATTTGTTCAGAGAAGGGGAATAAATATTTTTCAGCTGAACATCCCTTTGAAATGCAAACCATTATCTTTGCAGGCTTCAGTTATCTCCTTTATGAGCCTGTCTCTGCAACAGTTCTTCTCAAGGAATGTACCAAACACAGTGGTTGAGCTCTAGATATAAAAGGCGTACCACAATCCTTTAATATAAACACCCCAAGAAACCTAAGGAAAAAAACAACAAAGAACTGCAATATGAGTGAAATTAATAAAGTATCAAGAAATGGAAGCAATCTCCTGAATGTTGAGAGCTGAATGGATGAGAGCTATAAATGAGATGTATACATTGCTGCAGATAAGATTGAAAATATTTCAAAGTTAGGTTCTACAGACAAAATATTTTTCAAAGTTAATGGCTCTAAAGGCAAGGAAGAAGTTCTCCAAAGTTAGAGAAAAAATATTTCCTCCAGTTTGGAATGTATTTGAAAAGGAATGAACCTTATCACCAAAGGATAAGGAGCAAGTTGAAAAACACCTTCAATCCTTGCCTGCTGCAGATGACCCTGATTGACTTTGAGACACTAACAAAAGCTTAATCTTGTTTGCAGTGTATTGAGAGATGGCTGGGACAGATTGACTGTGAAAGGGTAGTCTCTGAGCTGAGCTCAGAATGAAGCATGAAAGGTAAATTGTTTTAAAAGTTCCAAAAACCATTACATTTTCCCTTGTAACTTTGCTTAAACCTTTTAAATTCTTGTCTGCCCCACAAAGGCACAAAACAAATGCAATCACTTTTGCACCCCAAGGAAAATTTCAGGAGTTCTGTTGGGTAGATGGATGTAGATGGGGAAAGATGGAAGAATTCAGCCAGTGAGTGCACAATTTCCATCACTGACAGAATGAAAAACTAGAAATACCTGCAGACAAAGGTATTTACTCTCATTTACAAGTCAGATTTTAATTGCTAACCAGTCCAGCACCCATCATTACTAGAAGATACATTCCAAGGGGAAAGAAAAAAAAAAAAAAAAAAAAAAAA
>WEIU01004659.1:69935-101576 GCA_013389925.1 Aegithalos caudatus
CCCTCCCCTCCCCTCCCCCCCTCTCCAGGAGTGCCTAAAGTCTTTCCAACCAAATAGCCAAAATTCAGTTTTGTCTAGCAACAGAATAGTTTTTCCAAGCACTTTCACTCAGCACTTCAAGTCCTGAGCCCAAGGCAGTTCTCTCATTCCTGCAGCAGGCAATGCTGTTTCCACTGTCTGTTCATGTAACCCTGCTCTGTGCTCTTCTCTGCTTTTGTCCCCCAGCAGCACTGGGTGCTGGGGTAGCATGACAAAGTAGAAGGTGAGGAATGGCATGACCTCATTTCCTTCCCTTTGCATCGGGGAGGAAGAGGAAAGATAAGGCTAAATTTGGAGGCAAAGATGTGGTTGAACAAGCTGGGGTCACCAATTGTCTGAACCCCTTGGGAGCTCCTCTGAGATTCAGAAAGTGTGTGAGTTTGCACACACACGCACATCTCTCCTTTTCACACATACACATGTAGAAGTGTACACAGACAATCAATGTCCATCTTGCTGTAACTTTTCTGTCACAAACCCAGCCTGGAGCCCACTGAAGTCATGGAAAGGAATGATCCCCACTAACACAAATTAGATACTTCACCACTGTATCTCACACAAGTACCCTGTTCTGTTTTTACTTTGGATTGTAGAACAGCCATGCTTTCACTCTGGGTCACCCATTACATCCATCCTCTGGATAGTATTTCAGCATGATTTGTGCTTTCATAACATTGCAACTTCTGCTTCTTTTAAAAGCAGAGAGAGAAGAGAATGAATACCATCAGTCTATAGTAAACCCCAGAGAAACTCTGTCAGTGTTTTATACCGCTTTCCATTTTAAAGTGGTATTTTTAAGTGAATGCAGGAGTATTTTTTGGTGTTGATTTAAAGGCAGTAAGGAACGTATCTGCTGTTTCTTCCATTTGATGCCTATTACAGAACAAGTTTCTTTCTATACATTTCTTATCTGATTTATTTTCCTGCTGTGATCATCTAATACCTTCACTTCTCCATAAACAGTCACACCCTTCAGGAATCACATATTCTGATTTTGGAGAGTGGCTAATATGTATGGCTAGATTTAAAACACTCAAGAAAACCAGTCAGGGCTTCCAGGGAGCTGATGATATATCAGATATTTTTTTTCCTCTCTTTGAAGAGTTTTCCTTCCTTTGATTTTTAGGACTAAAATCATGATTGTGTAATACAGCCCATGGGAAGCTGAAGCATATAAATTGCATAATTTGTGAGTATTATCAGGGAACACTTTATTTCAGATAAGGAATTTCTTTCTCTATTTTCCACTCTGTTTACAGTTGTTATACATAAAGTATATTTTTATCTGAATCTATAAAATATATATAATTTACTTATTTTAATTTACTTATTTTGTTTCATGATGTGTGATGATCCTATTCCCTCCAGCCTTCTGAAGGCACTATGTACTGTCACGGTGGCTTCCATGTCATCCAGTAAGGACTGGCACCTTTGGACACCTGGGATAGGTTTGCTTCAACAAATTCTTCCTTCATATCCAAACACATGCATGCACATATTTCATGCTTTGGGCATGCAGCCACCACCATGCATGCACACACCTCTCACTTTGAGGAGTGCTACTTCCTGAGAAATCCTGGAGTAGCATGAGATGGAGTGCAGAGCGATACAGGTTTAGTGAGGATGGAAAAGGTGTCCTAGGCTGAGAGTGGCCTCAGCTCACCATTTCATTATTCAGAACATGAAATTTGTAGACTGTTAAGGCATCCTATTAGATTGGCTAAATTTAAATCCTTGACATTCTGGTGGTTTTAAAAACTTCACTTTTAGAAGACATTGTCTCTCTCTCTTGCTTTTCAGTTTGGAGACCAAACTCCAACCTTAAATATGTGTTTGTTTGAGTATTCTAAAATTTTGTGGGGTCTTTCTGTACAATAACACCTTTTTGTTGTAGGAACATGATATAGAGATGTCTTATGTGCTAACTAGAAATCTTTCTTTCCTCTTTTTTTTTTNACATAGAAATTTAGATTACCAAAGGGGAAAGACAAATTTAAATTACCGAAGGAGAAAAGAAATTGCTAGGACATCATGCTAGTGGAATCTATAATTTTTATTTCTTTTTTTTATCCAGAAGGCTTAAATTTTTTAGGTGTTTGCTAATGCAAGATGGTCCGTCAAAGGACCAGCATCTCAGTAATAAACTGTTAAACCAAAATTGAATGGCATATACTTTCCATTTCATATTCAGTAAAGTTTGAGATCATCAGAAACTTTTCTAGAAAACCCTCCAGGCAGCTGACTAAATTAAAGAGGGGAATTACTCACAGGCTTAGAAGACAAGTAGGGACATCAGCAATGAAGGATAAGTGTAAAGCTGTCTCTCTCTGCATAATAATTTTATTGCCTGGCTTGATGTATCATAATGTTTGAGATATATTACCCAAAGTAAGTAATACAGTGCACCATTAAACACATTATGCTGTAAATAATTAAGATGTGCAACATTAAAACTTTTGGGTAGAATGTAATTACTGTATTCCATGAAAAATCAATAGCTACTCCAGCAATGTAAGTGAACATTAAAAACAGTGTTTCACGGACACAGAGTTGGCAATTGCTTTATGAATATATTTTAGAGGCTGTTTTTTGCTTTTGTCTGATGAGATAGACATGCAGAAATTAATTGTCAAAAATTTTCTACTTTGAAGATTTGCTCTTTCTTTGAGTAATAAATGATGCTTCCTATGTCAGCAGCAGCAGAATGCAGAGATCTATGCCTGAGTCAAATGTACAGTGCTTGACAGGATTGAGTGCTTTTAGGTTCTTGACAGGACTCAGCATCCCTCACAGGTTGCACCCCACTGCATCCCACAGCTCTCTTGCTAGTTTAAAACATAAGGCAAGCTTACTCCTGCACTTAAAAGGTATATGTATCATGCACTTACTCTGGTGGTAGGGTGTGAGCACAGGTGAGGAATGAATCCCTTACGATTTTTATTCTGCTCTGAAGAGCTCTGGGAGCTCAAGAAATTATATCTGCAGAAAGCTGTCAAGATCATTCAGTTGAACCAAACAAGGTGATAGGATTGAAATATGAATTTAACATCTAGTTCTACCCAAATCTTCAGGCAGAATTATGCTAGAAATTTGTATGACTGCATTACATATTAGGCCCTGTCTAGAAGCATTTATAAAAGGCACCTCACATGTGTATATGAAACAGCAAATATGTCAAAGATGAAATTCTGGCTTTCCAATTACTTTTGAGGAGAGATTTATTTCAATTGCAGTTTATGCAGTGAATCTGTTAGCTTTGTCTTTCAAAGACTTTTAAAACAGAAAAGGCAAGGAGAGCCAACCTGCGCCTGATGACCTGCTCATCAACTTAGCATTTTGCTTTCAAGCACTTGTTGAGTCGTTCAGAGAAAGAAGATGATGTTGCAGGAAGCTCATGTATGAAGACTGTGATGTTTCCTTTTTGAGGGAAGTTGTGGGGACACAGCTCACAAGCTTGTGGCTGAGGCTGAAGAATTCCTTTAGAGAACCATCGTCTTGGAATGTCCCACCAACACACTGAGAAAGTGAAGAATTCTACATGCAATGCTCCATGGCATTCAAGAGAGTTATTCTAGATCCCGTGCCAATGTGAAATCAGAACCCAGTCCCTTTATGAGTCTTGCTCCAGGATATTTTCTTTTCAAGGCTTCCTACTTGGAAAATCGCATTACCTGGGCAGCACATCAGTGCTTGAGCAACACAGGTCTTCAAGATATACTGGAAGCTAAGAAGTTCTTATCTGATGGTCATCTAATTCAGTTGTTTTGCTTTGTTTTTAATTGTGGGCTTTTTTTCCCCTGAGCATTACTGTTTGGAGATTTACACTACTGTCTCTAATAAAGAGCCATGGCAACAGGTGTTGTAGAGATTAATCAGATAAAAGTTACATTTAGCGATCATTCTTATGTGCAATTCCATTAAAATGAATAACTCTAATAAGCACCTGGCAGGCATCTTTCAGCATTTGGGTAATATGCCAGAAGTACAGTGTTCTGGTAGAGAATCATTTATTTCAGTCCAGGTGATGAATTTTTTTTTCACTTTGTGAAAGAAATAACTGTTGCTCTGCTATCTATCATTTAGAAGTCTCAGTAAAAGAGATTTCAAATGCAGTTTTACATGAGTTCTTCTGCAGCCTTTTCCCCAATAATTTGAGTACCTTGCAGTTGTCCATTAAAAGGATGCATCTCAGCTGTCATGAAGATTCAACCTCTCTTGCATCCCATTAATTTCAGGAAAAGGAAGTGCACAGTGAGGATTTTGCCCGTGTTTAGATAAGTGATTGGTTTCTTATTGGAAGGTATTTCAGAAAAATGTGCATTTGTGTTGCCAAGGCACAGTGGAAGCTTTTGCCCTCTGTTTTTTTTAGGGGCTGTGTTTATGGTCAGGTTGTTGCATCAGCTGGCTTCTCTGGTTGATCTCTTTGAGAGTCCTGATTTGCAAACGCGTGAACATTTTTTACTTTATGAGGCTTCAGTATTAAGTCTTCTATTTTTTCCTCTGTTTGTGAATAGGTGATTAACATAGAGCTCTGAAATATTTTATACCTATTGCCAACATCGCCATAATAAAAATGTTTTTGTAGCCTCTTATGTTTTTTATGCAAGAGTGGTTTTCCCCTTCTCCAGTTGTTACTAATTTTATTTCAAGTAGCTAAAGAAATGAGGATTGACATTAATGTTTCTTCATATAATTATTCTGTGATTACTGAAACTCTGAAGGAGGGATGGAGGCTCATGTCAATGTACTTTATAGCTTTATTTCACAGCATAAAGTACTGTAACCTTGATGATCATGTTCTGCTTGTGCTTTGTAGCATTCAACCTTTCAAGTTGCTCACAACAGAATTACTTTGATTTCATTACTAAAAACAAACATATTTTTCATTAGCCTTTGAAGTACATGAGTTTGTGGATGGTTTTTCTTAAATAATTGGATTTTGTTACTTTCTTGTCCTTTTATTATTCCTTTTTAAATTTTATTGATATAAAATTTGAGTATATTTTATTAAGTTGCATCTTGTGAGCCCTACACTTACTCTAGAGGACAAAAAAAGCCCCCAGTTTTTCTAACATTAGACATTCTGAGGTTATCTGGGAGACGTTTGATTCTGAATTTGTAGATTCATGCATGAATAATCATTTTAAACTCAGTTATTAACTGAAATCTTTGATTGATCTTGAATTTAGAAATGAGCTTTATCTTCATAAAGATCTTGCTTTAGTGCAGCATTTTACTTGGACACAGAAAAGGTGTTTGTTTTATGCTAGATTCCTGGTAGTAATCTGACGCTTTAAACCTAAACTTCTTAAGGAAGAAAAAGAAAAACATGACTGGATTTAGAAAGAAAAAAAAAGTGCCTCTGTTATATTTCTCAAGGATATGAATCTTTCCATGGCAACAATAACTTAAAGTAGATGTTTTATATTGGTATTTTTTATAATGCTAAGCATATTGCAGAACTTAACTAGAGTTGTGCTTTCACCCTGAGCCCTAAAGTGTGGCAGGTTGGGTGAGGGTCTCCTCCTTTGCTCCCCTCTAAGGGAATAATGGGCTATGTGGTCTCTGGGAAGAGAAAGGCAATGGTATGTTTATTTGTAAAAAAACCCCTCCTAAATGGGTATTTTCTCATCTTGCCTCCTCTTGTCTGCTTTCCCTTTTAGGATGGGGACTCCCAGAATGAGTTTGCTGCCTGTCACATGCATGGATGTCACCTTGCACAATCAGGGGTCCTTTCCTTATAGTTCCCAGGCACAGTTTGGGGACCTTAATGCAGCAACTTAGTTGCTATTTTTTAAAGTATTTGACAAGAATGGGAAGATATCAAAAGAGACTGTTTAATTCAGTGCTTACATCAGACCAATGTCTAAAATTATTAAAAAGAAAAAGAAAGAAAAATATTTTCTTTCTCAAATACTCAAGTTGTTCTATGATGTGGTCAAGGAATAATTTTTTAGACAGGGATGGTAACTAAACATTGGAACAAATTGTTGAGGGAAACGAAGTTATTTAAGTCAGGACTTGATATCTGAGTATAAGATATTTTAATTTTCAGACATTAGTTAGGATACTTGTTCAGACAGTTGGGAAGAATATGTTGTGGACTGAAGAAATGGCAAGTCACAAGTGAGCACTCAGAGTGCCCAGAGCACAAACTGATAAAGCTGGTGGTTGTTTGTAGAAGAGGCAGATTTGAGTTTTCTGCAACTTGAACTACCCATCACACTTTGGTCATAAATTCCGACCTGTCCAATTAGCTCAGAAGTCCCAGGAGACTTGTGATAGCCATTTAATAAAACAATAAATTTTTTAGTTCCTTTTGTGCAAGTGCAGCCTGTAATGCAGTATTTTGTTATGAACGGCTCTCAAGGAAGAGCTCCTTTCTGTAACAGCTTGTGAATCTGGGATGCAATTGGTTTTATTTTGTTTGGCTGTTACAGCTGGTCAGGGAGAAGACTCTTTCTGTAGGTCTTTGAAGTCAACAATGCTATGCAAAATACAGTTGATCATAATCACATTTAGAGAATGTCTGTAGCAGGCCACTGAATATATAAAACTTTGATTTTCAGGCCAATTTATCAACTTCACCTTTAATACACAGAGCCAAAAGCATACAAATCAGCCTAAGTGAGAGGGGAGCTGCATGTTTCTGTTTAATTAAATGCTTTTATTCATGAAAACTATGTGACTTTCCCTATGTTTCAATTGCATAACTGGAAATGTTTTCAACTAGAAATGCTGTTGGAGTGATCAGCTAATGAGTCAAAACCAAATTCAGGCCAGATTTTTGTGTATTCATATATTTTCTGCTTATAGCTTAGTGCTCTCCATCTATTCCTTATGATTTATAAAATCCACCCATTTTTTAAGCAGCTCAGTGCAAAGTAAAGTGCTGTAGAAGCCCAGGCTATGAAACTGATAATATAAATTGGCAGTGGATATATCATATCAGGACATAGCTGTTATGGTATACGGGGCTTGACTTTATTCACATAAAAGTCATAAATATCCATGGTTTTGCTGAAGGCTAGGATTAGGGACTGCAATGTGCCTTAGACCTGTAGGGATCTGAGAGCTTTTTGAGTAGTGTTAATAAACTGTCTCTCTTGAGGGGGAGTGTTGAATGCAGCGGAACACTTTCCTTAACAGTGGTGATTTTGAGCCTTACAAGATGTGAAAATCCTCATGTCTCTTAAGTAAAATGAAAAAGTCAAAGCTTGCCTTATTGCTGAGCATAATGTATTGTGGAAATGGAAATCTGCATGTGGATTAGGCAGCTGATTGGTACAATGCAATGAATCCATTGGAGAATTTAGAGAGGATTTCATGCTGTTTGCAGAATATGAGGTTTGTTTGATGGAATTTGGCTCTGATTTCTATAGCCTGACCAACTATCAGTATGTTAAGTGCAATACTCTTTCTCTAGTGCAGTATAATCTGGTTTTTAACTGTTTGATTGCATATACTTGTATCTTTTACACATAATTTCCTTTCCTGCCTAGCAAAATTAATTTAATTGAACTAGAACAAACATACTGAATATTCTTCTTCTAGTGTGATTCATACTATGTTACAGGGAAGCATAATTTTCTTCACACCCTTAGAAAAATAAATCAAAATAAAATTTAGAAAAAGGGATAGAAAGCACCTCCCAGTCAAACAAGTGACAAGCGCTGATTCATTCAGCTGCAGTCTCTGAGAGTTATATGGGTACTATTGATGTCACTTCCAAACTGTAGCACAATTGAGCTTCATAACCTGTCTTCCTACAATAGATTTTGAAAAAAATTCTAAACCCTTTTTGCTACCAGATCATGTTTAGGCTAATGTTCAGACCAGGCTTTCAACCTGGATGTGGCCATACTCTATACTTGTGGTGGCATACCCCTTATAGTGGATGTTTTTCAGAACCAAATAAGTTAATAGGATGTAGAACCCTTATTTTGAGGCAGTGAGTATGCCTCTGGGAAACTAGAGTTCATGGAAATGTGAAAATACAGAACAAGTGTATTCCAGGAAGAAGAGAAAATTAGTTCTTGGTCTAAATTCACAGTAAGAAGCAGGGATTATAGGGAAGCCCTGGTCAGAGGCATACTGCTGGCTCAATGAGTTTTAAAGCTCAAAAATATGCACATTTTCAAATGACAGTTCCCTTCCCCCACAAATATTAGGATTCTGGGATATAAGAAGATAAAGAAGTTGATTTGCATTTATTTTTCTGTCAGAAATTGCTAGAAGACTTTCATCTGTTCTTAAAGATCAGGAAAGATTTAGGACGAGCATTGGTATGAAAACTAAAAGTGTTACCTTCCAGCCCTGCAGCAATTATCTATATCTTCATTATAGTTATTTTATTTGAAACTGTTTTTGCTATTTCCATAAATACTTCAGTCACTCAGTTTTAGATGCAGTAACTATTTAAAAGCTGGAACCACGAATTTGCAGAGGCTGGTGTACTACATACTTTCAGAGATTTTACAGTGAAACAACCTTGTACTTAAACTAAATTGATAAGATCAGAATGGACTTATGAGCAGTAGGCTTGCAAAAAAAACCAACTTTGTGAGTCATCCTGTGGTCCCCTTAAAGAGGAGTAGTAGAAAGCATGCTCTAAAGGCTAATAAAGATTGCAGTGAGAACATTCCAAGCACAGAATGAATGACTTCATAAACAGGTTTATAGTGTAACTGGAATCTCTGGGCCAGATAATCAATACTTAGCAAACCGTTTTAAAACTTTTTAGATGTGTTTCAGTTTGCAAACACCTTGGGTAGCGTTCTGTGGCATAAAATTATATTTTCTTCTGAAGCTGCTCGTCCTAAAAATGTTGCTAGTACCAAAATGAGCAGTCTCCATCAATCCTACTGCTCTTGTTCACAGCATAGTTTACTTTCACTGTTCACTTTTCATTTGTGCTTCTGGCATGGCTGGTGCTAATGAGAAGTACCACAAGGAAAAAGGCAGAAGTGAGTTTGTGAACACGGAATTTAAGGAAACTATACTGTGCAGCATGTATAAAGCAGATAATTTGGCACCATGATTGCCTTGATTGTGTGGCCTAACATGTTGAATCATCTCAGCAGCTACTATGTCAGTAGCAGAACATGGGGCTCTATAAACCTTTCTGCAGAGCTTAAGTCCTGTTTCCCTATTTGATAGAATTAATTAGGGACAAGGAAAAAATGGTCAATTTATTATTCTGTTATTTTGAGCAGTTTATAATTATTGTGTCAGTGAAGGTATTTGTAGTGGAGCAGAAAACCTGAAGAAGACTTAACTAGCAAGATTTTAATAACCAGCACTATTAGAGACGTGGAAAGATATTGGTGGTCGTTTGAGTGCTTGGTTACAGAAGTCAAACAATGGGATTTATTAACGTCATTCATCAAGACATAGTAAGAGCTGGAGCATGAGGCAGGAACCTGATGAAGCAGAGTCATGGAGTGCGCAGAACAGGATGACTTGTTGGCACCACTGGTAAATAGGAATGGTGAGAAGTTGTTCTTTGAGCCTGAGCTGATCTGAGAGATTGGGTGTTGTATAGATAAGAGGAAAAAGATGGAATGTGAAGTTGTGGGTTGAAGGCTTTACAGGTAGACTTAGCTCTAAGGGAGGTGCAAAATTCACAAGTAGAGCAAAGAAGAGAAAACAGATGGTTTGGGAGAAAGATGATAATGACTGGAAAAGGGCATAGAAGAGTAGCTGCTGAAGGAAATTATGTACTGGTGTTTCTCCTGGTTTTGAGAGAATTTAGCTTAGGAATAATAAAACTGCTGCCAAACACTTTTCAGTTCTTGCTCTCTATAGGAAGCACAATGCAAAAGTTAGTGAAAGACTTATATATTTTTTATTATTATTTGAAAATTAGTTACCTTAAAAACAAATAAACAAAACTATTTAAAACAACAAACAAAAACCCACACCAAACCCCAGACTTTTAGAGTGACTTTTTAAGACAAAGAAGTAAATCCTGATAGTGGTCTTTTGGGAGAAAATACCTCTTATAAACAGACAGAAGGTTTGTCATGAAGCAGGCTGAGTTTTTATGACTGAGGGGTTTGGTTTTGTTTAGAACTTGCTGACCCATAAATGGTCAGGTCTGAGCATCTAATTCACAGAATCACGAGAACAAAATTTCATTCACTGAGTGCCCTGTTAGAAACAGATCCAACATTTTTAATACCTTTTATTTAATAGAGGTTCATTTCTTCTTGCTTTCCACAAATATCAGTAAAGCCATTCAGGGAAGGAATAGCTACCATCTACTAAACAAATTTTAATTTATTAATATTTTTAAATCTCTGGGACACATTTCTCTTGAAATGATTTGATTTGGTTATGTAGCTGTCACAGAATTTTCTCTGATTAATCTGTCTTATATGGTCTTCCAAGTTATTAATGACAATTATTTAAATATCTTCACTTGTTTCTAATGCAGTCACATCACGCTGATGAAGTGCTCTGCTTCTGCAAGAACAGAATGCTTTATTTGCTTCTAGTTCTTTTAGAGTAACAGTGCATGATCACAGATAATCACAGAACTGTCAAGGTTGGAAAAGACCTTTAAGATCATTGAAGTCCAACCATCCACCCAGAACTGTCACTGTAACCCCTAAACCACATCACCCAGTGCCAGATCCATGTGCCTCTTAAACACATCCAGGGATGGTGACTCCACGACATATTCCAAATCCTGACCACCCAAATGGTGAAAACATTTTTCTAATACCTAGTCTGAATCTCCCCTGTCTCAGTCTAAGGTAATGTCTTGTCCTCTCACTACAGTCATGGCAGAAGAGATGGGTCCCTCTCACTACAACCTCCTTCCAGGGAGTTGTAGAGAGTGATGAGGTCCCCTCTGAGTCTCCTCTACTGAGACTAAACAAACCCAAGTCCCTCAGCTGTTCCCCATAAAACATTCTCTAGTCCCTTCATCAGCCTTGTGGGACTTTCCTGGACATGCTCCAGCTCCTCAATGTCCTTTTTAAAGTGGGGGCCCCAGAACTGAATGCAGTACTCGATGTGTGGCCTCATCAACGCTGAGTACAGGGAAATGGTCACTTCCCTGGTCCTGCTGGCCACACCATTCCTGATACAGTCCAGGATACCACTGGCCTTCTTGGCCACCTGGGCACACTGCTGGCTTGTGTTCAGGTGGCTGTTGACCAACACCCCCAGGTCCCTTTCTGCTGAACAACTCTAGGGCCAGTCCTCTGCCAGCCTGCAGTGCTGCATGGGCTTGCTGTCATGCAAGTGCAGGACCCAGGACTTTGCCTTATTGGACCTCATGGAGTTGTCCTCAGCCCAGTGATCACAGCCTTCCTATCCTGGAGCATATCAACACTCTCACCCAACTTAGTGCTGTCTGCAAATTTACTGAGGCTGCATTCACTCCCTATACCCAGATCATCAACAAAGATTTTAAATAGGACCAGCACAAAAACTGAAACACTGGAAAACTCTTTCCTGGGAAACACAGCTGGAGACCGTCCACCAATTGGATATAGGTCCATTCATTGCAATTGTCTGGGCCTGGCCCATCCAGCCAGGTTTTTGTGGCATCAAAGAGAACACCCATCCAACTCACAAGCACCTGGGTTTTCTAGGAGGATGTTGTGGGAGACAGTATCAAATGCTTTACTGACGTCCAGACAGACCACAACCCTCACCTCATCTACCAAGTGGGTCACCTTATCATCTAAAGGAGATCAGGTCAGTCAAGCAGGACCTGCCTTTCATAAATCAATGCTGGCTGAGCTTGATGCCCTGCTTGTCCTGCATGTGCCCTATAATGGCACTCAGGAGGACGTCTTCCCTAACATTACCCAGAATAAAAGTTAGGCCAACAGGTCTGTAGTTCTCTGGATCATCTCTCAGCCTTCTTACAAACAGGCATTATATTTGCCATTTTCCAGGCTGCTGAAACTTCACCAGTTAAACAGAACTGCTGGTAGACTGCTGGGAGTGGTTTGACAAGTTTTTTCACCAGTTCCCATAATATTCTGTGTTGTGATGCTGTTTTCATAATTTTCAGAGGAATTCCTTCTCAAATTTCTGGTTTCATGACAACAAAAATTCTTGTAGTACCTAACAATGAATTATTAGATTTGGCTAGCCATGTTTTCATTTACAGTGGATCATTGTAATGTTGCTACACATTAGGTCTATCACATAACTGTTTCAGTAACTCCTTGTTATGGGATCAGATGCTTTAGTTACCAGTAGCAGTGTCTAATCAGTTATTTGACTTCAGTTAAGAGAGATGAGTGATTTCTAAATCTTGGTGATTTGAAAAAGACTTGATTCTTTGACTGAAGATTGTTACTGTTACTCTTCATCTGCTGAATCTCTTTCCAAACCGCAGTTTATGGCATTAGACAGCTGATCATTTTGAAATTAAATTTAAAAGTTTTTAGCAAAGTATATTTAACAAATAATGGTTCTTAATTGTTTTGAATATCTTGTTTCTTAATCCCTAATTTTGATAAGAATATGATTAGATAAAGAAAATTCAAACATCACTGCAAATGTTGGGTTAATATTTTCTTCATGAATCAGTGAAATAAGCTCATAATTGTTATATTTCCTATATCTGTTCCTGGGTTCCAAATGTGGAGCTCTAATAGCATTCCTAAGAGGTCCTGGCAAGTTATCATTTATGAAGACAGTACTCTGTAGTGTAGTGCCTAGAATATTTAAGCCAAAATATTTTTATTTTAACCTGAGATAGTGCTGGTCATTGTAGCATAAGTTGAAACAATGAAATTCTAGTAGGCTGATTAAAAATGACAGTGTTCTACCAAATTAAGCATATGTTGCTGCTAGGGCTTCTACAATATCAACTCATCTTTCAAAAATTCTCTTTCATGTAGTGTTTGGGAAAACTCTCTAGTAGGAATACTGTCCATCAGGATATAGCTAGGAAGATTAATTACAGAACAGCTATGTTAAGTGCAGATATTAATTATTAATACAGAAAACTATTTTGCTATTTAAAACTTAAAGCTCTTAACTTCCTGTATTTTGAGGGTTTATTTTATTATCTTGATGAATGCCCCCATCACCATGTGATAAATGAGTACTAGCTGAATATTCTGCTTCTGCTTTTAGAGTACAGTTTTTTTGCAGACATAAAAAAGACACTTCTGTGAAGACATGGAAAAAAATCCTTGAGAGGTAAAAATACACAGGTCACAACAAAACTCATCATAAGTCTTTATCTGCAAATCAATTATCCAATGTACAGTTCCATTGACTTTAATACTCCATCAGTACCTGGGACTTCTGAAGACCCTTTTCCTCAGGGAAAAAAAAAAAAAAATTTCTTAATAAATACTTTCTTTTTCCTGCCAGAATGCAGAAGGGAACAATTGCAGACAATTTGCAAGACCCACAGAACTCTCATGTTTACAGCGAGTGTCTCAATTTTGTCTGAGCATCATCATGGCTCTTGATGGCCCACTAGTAACTTAATTTCTGACAAACATGCAAGCTGTAACAAACTTTTGCATCTTGCCAATAGGTTCCTTATTTCTCACCTGGATCTACAATATGGTAGACTGGGGAACAAGATGCTGGAGACCGACACTGTGGAAAAGGACCTGGGGGCTCTGAAATGACAAGTTGAATCTGAGTCAGCAGTGCCCTGGCAGCCAGGAGGACCAAGCATGTCCAGGGTGCACCAGGCACAACAGCACCAGCTGGGCAAGGGAGGGGATTGTCCTGCTCTGCTCTGAGCTGGGGCAGCCTCACCTTGAGTGGTGGGGGCGGTTTTGGGTGCTACAATATATGAAAGACATTAAACAATTGGAGAGTATCCAAAGAAGGGCAACAAGGATGACAAAGGGCCTTGAGGGGAAGAGTGCATGAGGAGTGGCTGAAATCTCTTGGTATGTTTAGCCTCAAGGAGACTGAGGGGAGACCTCATTGCAGCTACATTGTGACGGGAAGAGGAGGGGCAGGTATTGATGTCTCCTCTGTGGTGACCAGTTGCAGGACCCAAGGGAGTGGCCTGGAGTTGTGTCAGGGGAGGTTTAGGTTAAATATTAAGTAAAGGTTCTTCACCCAGAGGATGGTTGGGCCCTGGAACAGGCTCCCCAGGGGAGTGGTCACAGCACCAGCCCATCTGAGTTCCACAAGCATTTCAACATTACCCTCAGGCACATGGTGTGGTCCTTTGCAAGGCCAGGAGTTGGACTTTGATGATCCTTGTGGATGTCTTCCAACACAGGATATTCTATGATTCTATGTAATGGAGTGGGAATGGCAACCCTCTTTTCTTGAAGTCACCCAAATGTTTGCAAAATTTTGTTCTTGCTTACTATAGCTTCTAATTTGTCACTGGGGCTACCATTTTAAAATCTGTGGAGAAAAGTGCCTCCTTCTCTCCAGTGACTGCAAAGAGAAGTTATATAGTTATGTCAGTAGGTGCCTGCCATGAAGAACTCTAAAAGCAGCTATTATAAACCTCATTCCGCAAAACCTTCAAAGGTCTGTGGTATCTTTGGCTTAGAGTCACTAGGTGGCAGGCATTGCCACCTTCCAACATAATTGTGAGCACTAAAATCTCCCTGTTCTAGCCTTTCCTCACCGCTTCCCAGTAGCGACAGTTGTGAGATTTCAGCAGCATGCCTTTCCCCTAGATCTCTCTGCCTCTAGCAGATTGGGTCAAGCTTCACACTGACCAGCTTCAGTCCTTGCTGATTTTGGGTTCTAGGACTGTCTGTATGCTTCTGTTTGCTTCTCTCTCTTAGTCTCTAGTAACCTAATTCCTTGTCTTTCTGTAGTTCATTGTGATACCAGGAGAAGGATGAGTTGGTGTCACTCAGACCTGGTCAGGTGCAGCTGGGATGTCAGTCATGTTATCCCACCAATGTTAATCACACTCCACTAGGGGTATTTCTTTTCTTTCTCTGGTTAGTAGCTCATGAAGGACTGAACCAAACACTGTCACCTGCTTGCCCCTTCCTTGTTCAACATTTTGGCCACTTCTCCAATATGTGTGGATTCACATGTAGTAGAGGCATTTCCCCTGAGATGTCAGCTGCGAAGGTAAAGTTAAGACATGCAGATCTGGTTCATGTCTCTGGCTGTCTGGTGCTCAGTGTGGGAACAAAGCCTTCTTTGTATTCATTATCTTCATCCGTGACTACCACCCAGTCTCATAGCTGTTTTCATACTGCTGCACCTCTTCTGTCTCCTAAACTTTGGGCCCTTTTTCATATTCACCACATCCTTCAGTTCTGTTTTATCATTCCAGCACAGTACTCATTAGAGAAGTTTTCTAGCAAATCCATCTAATATCATACTGTTTCAGTAGGTTTTCATTTTTGCATCTTGCTGACTCACTGTGGTGCTTGACAGGGTTGGCTACTGAAAATGTCATTCATCTCGAGCCACTGGACTGCAGCCGATGCAAGGCAGGGTGCCATTTTTTTTCAAGGCCTGGGCCTTTTCTGGTGATTGAAATACTGCCACAACAAACATTTTGACTTGTAGACAATACTGATGATCTCAGAGATTTGTGTATCTTTTCAGCAACATTTCTCAAAGAGATGTAAGTGTTCAATGCACATATATTTTCTGACCCAGCCTCTTCCTGTAATGTTTTATCGTGCACCAGTTCTGAGAGTAGCAGTAACTTCATGTTGCCAGCAGCTGAGTGCTATGATTGGACTTTTAGTATATAAATGAAACTTATATTGAAGAACATTTTTTGCTTGGTGTGCAAGTGAGCAAAGTGCATGGAGTTGAAGGGGTTTTTTATTCCATTGTGGGGGAGGGATCACACATTAACCACGGAATCAAAATGCACAAATTTGCTTGTGGTGCTAAGCTGACAGTCACCTTGACAGTCTACGTTAGTATTTCATCAACTTTGGTCCATATAAGAAAAATGCTATTCCAGCAAAAATTGCAGCCATAACACAGTCTGAAGTAACCTCAAAGCACTTTTTAAAAGATGTATTTTGTATTTTTTTATTTTTAAAGGCCTCTATATATTTTAATTGCATGCAGATAAGATTTTATATTTGTTTTCACTTGTGCTGGCAGCCAGAAAAGGTCCTAAAGTCTTACAACATTGCCTCTTGCTAGTTTTTTTTGTTTTCTTTTAAAGGGGGAGTGTGATGGACATGACTGGAAGGGATTGGATAGGAGTATGCTGCTTAGTATTTTAGCTCATTTGGGGTAGACACTCTGCAAAGGGGAAATTTAAGGTGTTCACTATACCAAGCAGGTGACTGAATGCATCTTTTCTGGAAGACTGAAGAATGTCACTGTCTGAGCTGCTGGGATTTTTTGATTCCTGGTGGTAAAGGAGGAGTGTGGTGATTCTTAAGTGATTGTTCTGTTCACCCTCAAAAATGTATACTTCAGTACTAAGTTGTAACCTTACCCCAAGTTGTCATTCATTATAACCCCTGCCCATCACCCTATCCTGGATTGGTTTGCCCTATCCCACCTATCCCGTTGGTCCAAGCCTTGGACCTACCCCCTGAGGAGAACTCTCTTAGGGGGATTCACGAGGAGTGAAGCTCTCTCTTTCCGCTCCTCTGCCCTGCGGGACACAGGCGCTCTCTGGCCTCTCCTGGGGCCTGGCTCCCTCGTGTTCCCCTGTGGGAGCCATGCTTCCTCCCAGTGTGGGACCCCCAAATAAACCCATCTAATCACACCCTCAGAAGCTGTGTTGTGTCTTGCCTGCCCACATGCTGCTCCCCAGATGCTCCAGTAAGGCTCTGGTACCTCCCCAGGTCCAGAGGAATGTTGCCCTCAGCCCTTGCGGCCGCTGGCTGGGCCAGAAAGGAGCAGGGACAATGAAACAGAGGAGAAATTGGAGGGGTCCTATTCTGCCTGTACTTTGCAGATACCATTGCTGCTATTTCCTTGTGTGTTATGAGAGAAAGGGATCCCAGTAATGCTGGTTTGTTGCCAATAATGTGACTGATGCACCCTATACTTTTTGGCACTTCCCTTATCTGTAGCCTGGAATGACTAAGCAAAAGGTAGCTTGCTTTTTTTTTCTTTTCTTTCATGAGTACTGTAATTTCAGGAGAGCTAATGCATTTTTGTGTCAGAAGTGGTGGAGGATCTCAGGTCTCAAGAGGAATAGTATTTCATGGGCATTTGGTTTGCAAAACAGCTGCCAATAAAAAGTCTTACTGTTTGTATGGGACCTGCACATATATGAGACTCTGTCACACAACTTATTCAGCCCAAACAGACAAAGGACAGGAGAGGAAAAAGGCACAAAATGTATTATGTGATCAGAATGTCCCAGAGTATCTGGAAGAGACAGGCCATCTAGGTTTCAGATTATTAACCTGTCTGTGAAATGTTCCTTCAGTTGCAGGAAAATGCCTAGGGAAAAGAAAGAAAGAAAAAAAAAATCTATTTGAGACACAATCACAACTTGCTTGGTGATTGCAGCTCTTGTTCTGCTGTGGAAAAGATATGATGGCTTGAGTTCAGAAAGAGGGTTGTTGGCAATGCCCTTTATGGATTAGCCTTAGATGGATGTATTGTTGCTGGTACAAGTGGGGGTTCTGTGCATTAAAAGGTGATGTCTGTTTTGTATATTGCTTTGTAATACCCTTTGTAACATTACAAAGGGAAAACAGAAAAGTGATAGGCATGGTAAGGTGTCACCAGTTAAATATAATGCTTCTGTAGCAAAACAAAAAAGTAAAGTAAAGTAAAGGTGTTAAAATGAGGTGGAATCTCCTGAGGTTACTTCATGCTTATTTTTCACTATATCATTTCCCTAATTGCTTCTTTTGGCAGAAGACATAGCTTCTGTGTATTCTAGTTCAAGGAGATTTTTCTGTCCTCAATATGGGTCTAAGTTTTATTACTTTAGCTGAACAGATACTCCTAAAGGAAAACAAAATTGGAAGTATTTTTTACTATCAGCCTTCTGGTATTGGCAAAGTGAAGGAATGGTGTATTCCAGCAACATTTTGTTTGGCTGAAGACTGGAAAGGTGAGTAGCATTTCTCTAGCAGAAACAGATATTCTCTGTGCCTTATGTTGTGTATTTATGCCAGCAGTAACTGCTGAGTCTGCAAGCATCAGATCAATTCTTCTTTGCCAAACAGAACATAATTACCAAAATGAACAAGAATTAAGAGGTCTGGATGTTATTTCAACATATGATTTTGTAATTTATAATTTGCCTTATCTAGGAATTGCTGCCTTTCAAAACTTTAGCTCATTTTTTTACATTTAAGATTCCTTCCAGAGCAGGAAGCTACTGTCTTTGAGAAGACAACATTCTTAAGATCAGTAAGTAATTGATTTCCAGCAACTGACATAAAGGAAGCAACAATGTTTTTTCACATATTTAGCAGCTGACACCAAATTTGGGAAGTGCTGAGATGACTGATCCTAGGTCTGCCATTCAGAAGAACCTAGGTAAGTTGGAGTGTTGTGGTCCTTAAAAATTCAACGAAAACAAATCCAAAGTTTGGTGGTAGGTGTGGTCCTTAAAAATTCAACAAAAACAAATTCAAAGTCCTGCTTGTGGAAAGGAAGAATCTTCCGCAACAGCATGGACTGGAAGCTCAGGTGTGAAGGATCTGGAGTTGTAGGTAGACAGCAAACTAAATATGAGTCAGTGGAGTGACCTGGCAGCCATTTCTGGCAGCCAGAAGGCCCACAACTTCTGGGGCTGTAGTAAGAATATGTTGAGGATTAGTATTTTAAGGTCACTTAAAGGATCGCCTGCAAAGGTGTGGGCAAAACCAGGTTTAATATTAAAGCAAGAGAAAGTTCATTGGCAAAGACTCTACTACTTACTAGATGGTTAAAGCACACCAAGAAAAGCAAACAAAAATAAATCTAAAATCAATCAATCCAAACCAAAATAAATCCCAAACTATCTATGTGGAGGCAGGAGGAGGAGAAAAGGATAAAAATAGATAAGGATAAAAAGGAGTATGGAAGAACCTCCTGTTGAGTTACAAGGTTCAGAGTAGATTCCCATCTACTAAACTGAGCCCAGGTTTGGTAAGAGTTTACACCCAACAGCAATTAATATAACCTAAACTTAGATTAAGCTTAATCCCTAACAAGTTAAGCAATTTAACAAAGGATTCATATAGAATTTACTGTACCACAACAGTAATTTACAAATCTAAAGTACTTCAGATTCTGGAAGACCAACATTCCTCGTACATTTGCTATAGCATTTGCACAGTTGCCTACACAGAGACATGAAGAGTCTATATGAGCTACCTGTGGAAAACTCACCTTAAATTCAGTGAAATACTCACTTTGGATGCTTTTGCATCTTCTCAGTGTGTGAAGGATTGAGTCTTGAAAAGTGGGGAGTAGCAACCTAGGATCCATCATCAGCATTTGGCAATCTTCCAAGTATAGCAAACTTGAGTGTGTGCTGGCTCAAAGAAGTGTCCAGCTCAGAGGGAGGTTGCTGGTTGCAGCCCATGGAGATCCAGGGGATTTCAAAGGATCTCATTTTGGGCCACTGTTTATAAGGCAAGACAGTGTGCTTTAGTCATAGTAATTTTCCATNTCTTCTCAGTGTGTGAAGGATTGAGTCTTGAAAAGTGGGGAGTAGCAACCTAGGATCCATCATCAGCATTTGGCAATCTTCCAAGTATAGCAAACTTGAGTGTGTGCTGGCTCAAAGAAGTGTCCAGCTCAGAGGGAGGTTGCTGGTTGCAGCGCATGGAGATCCAGGGGATTTCAAAGGATCTCATTTTGGGCCACTGTTTATAAGGCAAGACAGTGTGCTTTAGTCATAGTAATTTTCCATCCAGGCTGAAATTTGGGTCCGTAACTTTCTTTGCAAGTTCAATAACAAAAATGTTCCACTTGGGTTGTTATTCAGGCAAGAAAAACAAGTTATCAAAGCTGTTTATAAGAAATAGGAGCTTGTTAGACAGCACTAGTTCCCTGGAAACAGACAGTGTTTCTGAGAGGCTAAAGAGGAATTCAGCCCATGTGCAATTCATCAAGGCTGAGGTGTAATAAGCATATCTCAGATCATACAACAGCCTGGAGCGGGAGGGGAAGAAATTGGGGAAGATGTCCCACCACAGAGGAGCACAGCCAGAAAACTGAAGGAATGGTTTATCCCATTTTTACTGGGCTCCTGTCAGTCCAGATCTACACCACCAGTATTCAGTTTTGGGCCATTTAGCACAAGTAAAGCACGAAGTGGAGTAAGCTTAGCAGAGGATTGTCAGATAGTCAGGGGGCTGGAGGATATGCCCTTGAGGAAAGGCTCAATGAACTGGGGAGTTTAGCCTGAAGAAGAGGGCTTTGGAAAAATCTAGTAGTAGCCTTCCTCAATACCTTTGAGGAGCTCATTGAGAAGATGGATCCTGTCTATTCATAGCTGTGCATGGTCAGAAGTTGAGAGGTCAGAGAAATAAATTGAAATGTGAGAGAGTACAACTGGATAGAAGCAACTGTTCTTTCATTGTGATGATGATTAACAGTGAACCAGAATACCCAGTGAGCTTGTATAGTCTCTACCCTGTGAATTTGTCAAGACCTGAGCAGAGAGAGCTCTAAGCAGCCTTGCCTGATCTCGTAGCTGGCCCTGCTTTGAGCAACAGGGTGAACTGAATGACCTCCTTAGCTCCCTTCCAACCTACATTATTTTGTAATTTCACAATATATTTTAGCATTGACCTTATTGGGAAAAAACTTTCCATGTACTTGAAACAACCTCAACAGGAAATGTAGTCAGGCTTCCTAGCACTGATGAATGGGATATTACTTGGAAAAAAGGAGTATACAGTAACTTCTGTGGTTGGTTTTCTGAATGTGAATCAGCTTGGTGTAAGCTTTTCACCCTAACCTGATCCAAAAGGCTGAAATATTGCTTGGTATTTTTCCTTTCTAGGACTGCCAGGTTTTGAAAACCTAGTTGAGAAAAAACAAACCCAATACTAAATTATCAGATCGCCATCTCCAAATTTAAGAAATTAAAAGCTTTTGAGATAATCAATACAAGATCTGCAGAAATTATTGCTAAAATAATTTCCGCTTGTCATAAAATGAGGTGGGTAATGATAGCAGAACTTCATCAAGCCTGAGAGATAATAGAGTGTAACGGAAAAGTTCTAGGCTGATTATGTTAGATGATAACACTTGATCTGGAACTGTGTGCTGACACCAGCAGACATGACTAGAGCCCATGACAAACTACAAGCAGCTGGAAAGGGAAAAAATAAAAACAACCCATAAATTAAGACTTGCTCCTACCAAATGGACCTTAAATTTCAAGATGTGCAAATGTTTCCTCCATTATGGAAATTTTCTTCCTAAGATTTACATTTCACAGATGACTTTGAGGAAAGACATCTGTACTGAGAGAAATGTATTTTGCATCTTTTACTTTTGAGTCTAAATCTGGTCATAAGAAGAACTGTGAGGATTTCATATGTGGGTCAGGAAGCAGGTTGAGTGAACAGAGGTATGTACAACCCTGTGGAAGATGTAGCACCTTATATAATTACCTCAATGTAATATTTGTAAATTTTTCATCTTCAAGAAATACTGTCTTAATTTATGCAGGTATAAAGCAAGGGCCTCCTTCCAATATAAATGAGAATATTTTGAAAAATGTTAGCATGGATTACATTTCTGTACAGCCTTAGACTTTTCTTATCAGCGGGTTCTCACTCTCATCTGTGAGAAAAATAGGAAGATGTGCCACAGCTTTTATGTTTTCTTCTAAAGCCTGTTGAAGGCAATGATTGAGCTTACAGTAATGTAAATATCTGTATATCAGAGCAATATTTGTGCTTCTCAGAAGGAGGTGTTGTAATCTAAGATAGCTGAATGAAATGGAAATATTCATTGTGTTAAGAAGTTTAATCAATATTTTACTCTCTCGGCTAAGAACAGAGTTAATTGTGAAGGCCAAAGTTTCCTCTGCAAGAAAATTTCAATGAAAAAACTGATTTTTAGGTTTCCCAAGGAAAGCATTGCAATTATTCTGGATAGAAACAGTTAATGTCATTAAAACTGTGAATTCACAATTGAGTAGAAAAATTAAAAGAGGAAAAAAAGAAATATGGAAGTGAAGTAAATGTGTTACTTCAGGAATTACATTTTCAGATGGGAAAAGCTTTTTGCAGAAGTACATGGACAGGTCTTAACTAACTGGCAAGTATATATGCAATTCTGACTTGCCATCTTTTGTCACTTGAGGACTAATTTACTAATAAAAGAAAATATTGATGGTTTAAAATATGTTGTGGCCTATTATGAAGCTACCTGTTTGCCTGTATGTCTGAAATGTGGTGCTACTGTTCCAAATAGAGCAGCCCTTAACAGACTGAGCTTCAGCAGAGGTGTGCCGTGGGCTGAGACCCAGAGTTGTAGAGCAGAGAAAGAAACTGAAAGATTGCCTGTCTCTGACAGGCTGTGAACACAGCATTTTGTCTGTGGTCCCATTCTGTCATCCCAATGTGACTGCTGATTGAGCTGAATGCAGAGGACAAGTATTCTGTCATCTTCAACTCCTATTCATCTGGTTTTAATTAGGGTAACTCCAGGATTTATTATTTTATAGCAGCAGTAGTTTGCATGGAAAATTTGTTGTGTTGTGTTACTGTTGTGACCATGTCATTCAAATAGTGTTGACTTTTATTCAATTCCACTTCCTTTTCTCTCTCTAACAGTAATGAATTTAAGGGTGGCAGCAATCTCTCTAGTAGCTTCATTAACATTTATAACTTACAGAGGAAAATTAGGAAGGAACAAAATGAGTCTTCCATGACTGATTATCTTCCTGTGGCTTCCCTGTTTATTCCTTTTACTATACCGTGGCCTTTCTTTAAGGTTTTTGTTTGGTTGTTTTTGGTTTTTTTTAACAATTAGTTGCTTAATCTGATCATGTTAAATTATCTTCCTATTTAATTTGGAGTAATTTAAAGGTATTACCACTTTTTTTTTTTCTAACACCTGTAAGTAATTTAGGAGTCTTCTGTTGTGGTAACTGATAGAGTTTTCTAACTGCCAAGTGATTCTTTGGATGCAAGGAATTTTTCTGACCTGCTTCTGCAAGTGAGAAATCACCTTGAAAATACAAGTAGCATAAAAAACTAGGAGATGTGGTTGGAAAAAATGTTGAAAGCCTGTTATAAATATTTATGGGTACTGAAAATTTAACCACAAATGTAACTTCTGAGGAAAACAGCAAGGGTGGATTTTGTACAGGGTCACCATAATGAATTCCTGTTTATTTGTCCAGTGTTAGAGTATATCAGAATAAATAGCTAGTAACTACAAATGAACTGAGAACAGAAAGAATTCCATCTACATCAGTGTAGTTTGGAACAGAATTAGGAGTCTCAGGGTATCATTTGAAGTGGTACAGAGCTGGTTGTATTGAGAATTTGGTTGCATAGGTCTAGACTGCCTGAAGCCCCTGTGTGACAATTTGAAGTTGTAGAGGAGAAAATTCCTGCTATACTTCTTCCTTCTAAATAATCAGCTTTGTCTTCATGTTGCCTGCATTTGGGCTTCAAGGTTCTATGAAGTGCAAAGTGGCATGCTCCTGAGGATGTGCCTATGGAAATTTGATTTACACCCCCAAAGAATTTGAGCATTGGTGTACATATAAGAAAGAGGCTGAGAATTCAGCTAGTTGACTACCCTGCTTCCCTGTCTGAAGGTGGGCAGCTCACTTGCAGCAGTAAGTACAAATGAAATGGTTTGGAATTTTTGCTTGGGATAGCAGAAGTGCTGTTGGTTATTTCTTCAGCTACAGCTTCAGGAAGAGCCAGATCTTCACCTGGCTAAATACAAAGGGACTCACAGCCTGGATGTCAAATCACAGATGAAAATTTCTGAAAACTGTCTCAAATTCCTTTTTACTTCCCAGTTCTTAATGCAATCCCAGGAATATAAGTTAACTGTCTGATGGAGAAAGCAGTCAGTAGGCTGTGCTGTTAGATGATTTTAGCATATAAACATTCCAGGCATAGTACCAAAAGGAAAGATGAACATTGCAAAGGACTATAGTGCTCTATATGTGATTTCTTCTCCAGGGAAATCTTTCTTTCTGTTCCTATTTTCCTCCATAAGCCTGGATTAGACAAATGTAGAACAGCACAGTTGCATTCTGGTCATCTTCAACTGTATGAATTCTGGATTAGAAAAAAGAGACCACAATTCTTAATCATGCTGGATGTTGCTTGGCCCATTTGTTTTTGTCTCAGGTGGGAGTGAAGTCCCCTGACTTTCCACTGGGGATGAATAAATAACAGCAGTAAGTGGAGGTGGAATCCTCTGTGGAGTGAAGTGGGAGACCACCCAAGGGTGAGCAGAGCAGGGGTGGATGTGCCATCTCCCATAGAAACTGCAAAGGCTTTTACAGAATTAATTCTGAAGAGTGTGGGATGGAGAATATTTCATGTAATATTTGTCAGCTACCCAGTGTTGTGAGCTAAACTCAAAAACTGAACACATACCCTAAGAATTCGGGAATGGTGTGATGTCTGTTTCAGAGGGGATACTGATTGCACTTGGTATGCTTAAAATAGGATCACTTCCCAAATGTAGCTGCTAGCCCTGAACATTGATGACTGTTGAGATAAGAGCTGTGCACACATTTTCTGATGTGCCTCGTATTTTTTTAGGGATTTTGATATGGACATCAAGAGTATCAAAACTGTGGCACTCTTTGCAGGTATGGCTGCAGTAGCTGTCTGTGCATCTGCAAGAAGGGCTAGTGTCTCCCCACTTCAGAGCCGCAACAAGGAAATAAACATATAAATAAAACTCTAGGATTCAGTACTCCTTGATCATAGGAACAGTGAATTCTCTGTCCAGTTATACACAATTTCTTGGTCTCCTATAGTGTGGATAACTAATCATCCACATTATGATGGATGAGTCACAGCATGGTCCTTCACAAAAGGATGGAAAAGCAGTTTCCATAGAAGAATGAGACAGGGAAAGAGGAAAGTTCTGTCTTTTAGTGAAAGAGTATAGATATGGGGAGGGACAAAATTAGTTTTAAGAGAATGAGAATAGAATCTGAGGTTCTTGTCACAGAAAGGCCAGGAATGTGTCAATCACCATGTGAGATGCAGAGAATCTCCAGCTGTGATATGTACTTCAGTGGGATGCTCTCCAAGAGATATTTTCTTAGGTTATTTAATCAAATTTGAGAAACATTAATAAAATAGATGAGATGACACAGTCTGCTGCTGACAGGGAGATATGGTGGCATGTCTTAGCAACACTTTCTAAACTGAGTCATTCTGCTTAGATGCCTGAAGTAGAAGCTTTGGCCATCCCACAAGTGAAACTGGAGAGGTCTGTGTAGTTCAATGAAGCCCCCTTCACTGATAACCCATTTTCCTGTAAGTGGATCATGATTGACAGCACTGCCGCTGCTACAAGGTCCATTCTCCACCTTCTGGATGTTCCTCTTTATTCCTCACAAAGATCCTTTTAGGTCCTAGATGTCACTGGAGCACCCAGCAAGTTAAGTCCAAAATTCATGGGGAGCTGAAGAAGAACTGAAAATGGACCAGCTGACTGGAGTGGTAAAAGCAGAGGCAGAAGAAGCAGTGCCTCTGAAGGAAGGTGGTGTAACTGGGACAGGAAGTCAGAGGTGTAATGTGGAATAAAGTAGGTGTTGGAATGTTATTCCTCTGAGGTTTTAAGCTTTGCACTGCTGAAAAATTGTTCACCCAGTTTTTTTTTCTTATTGGTTTGTCAGTTGTGATTACATGCCAAAACAACCAGGCCTATTCTGAAACTGGTTTCCTTGGCCAGGAAGCCTAGATTTATCGCTGAACCACCTAAGTTAGATGTGTGAACATAAACAGCATGATTTTCCCCTGTAGACAGCAGTAACTGTATAAAGTGTATAAAGGTGTAAATAGCAACACTTGTAAGAAGTTATATTAGTTGTCTTATCACTCCACCCCCTCCCTTTTCCCCACTTGGAGAGCTTTGGCTGAACACTTCCACATGGGAGGTGAGTATTACACAAATCCATCAAAGCTGTTTCCTGTGACCTTGTTAGTGCAAATCGTTGTCTTCAGGCCATGTCCTAGCCATGAAATCCAGTGTTCCTCAGTTAGCTTTGGGAATGTCAGTGTCTCTGGTAGGCAGACACAGAAAGCTAACAGTGGGCCTCATCACAGCCCTTGTGGCATGTATTTCTCTCAATGAAAATTGGGAATGACCTAGGCCAGAGTGTGCATGAGAGGGAAAGCCAAGAAAACTGCCCAGTCTCCCATGCATCTCTGCTTTTTCACAGCCTTTTACATGCAAGTCATTTGTTGCCTGCAAAGGGTAGATATAGAAGTGAAACCACAAGCCTGCAACATCTGTTCTGTCATACTAATGATTATTATTCATCACCACCCTATCACCACCTCTGATTGCTGCAAGGCCACTGGTATCACTTCCCTTTCTCTTGCTCTCAGACATGTGGCATGGTACTGACAAGCAACAGCAACACATTCATTTTGGGCTGCTTACAATTTCTGGCAGTTAGGTCAGCATACTTCTGCAGTGGTACTTACCTTATTGTGTCATCAGAAGATAAACTTCCAAGTTTTCTGGGGGGTTGGGGTTTGTTTTTTAGGTTTTTTTGGTTTTTTGTTTTTTTTTTTTTTTTTACTACTGAGCAATTTCAGCATGATCCTGACAGTAAATTCAGATTATAGAGCCAAAAATTTGTATTATTACCTTTCAGATGTGTAGGACTGTTATCCATTTACTTGAAAAAGAGGTTTGTTTCCATCAGGTGGCCTTACAAAAGGATAATTAGCATATGGAAAATATATGGCATTTTACCAGATCAGAACTGTACAGGAGGGTTAAATCTACTTTTTAAAAATGTCTCTTACTAGTGTTTAAAAGATGAAATCCATTGAACTGTGTCTAGGAGAAACTCCTGATGTTTAGGTGTTGTTAGTCACAAGGCTAATTTAAATGTGCAGGATGTTTGCAAAGCAAGCAAGGCATCCTTTTCATAGATGGGTATGTTGAGTTTTGCCAAGGTGAAAAATTGTATGTTTTGAGCTATTGTGCAGCAACTGAATTGCTGATTACATCAGTATTCAGCAGTTTCTGATCTGAGTTCCTGGCTCTGATCACTAAATGACTTAATTAACTGATTTGTTAGCATGACAGATTCATGGTTGCAGAGAGTAATTTATAAATACCATGTGCTGAGCAAGTTTTTGTTTGCTGCACATAATATTAATTATCTAATAATTTTGCCAGAAAATACATTCAAGATAGCATTTATTCATCCTGACATTCACATCTTCTGACAAACAGCAATGCCAGATTCAGTCATCAATGGATTGAGAATGGTAAATATTCCCCAGGATAGCTTGGCTGTTCTGCCTGTAACTGAGGAAATCTAAAATGTCTTGGAGAGTTTCAAAGACCGAGAACGCTTCAGAAAATGTTAAGTAGAGGGGCAGATCTTCTGAAAGAAGAGTTTCCAGTGGCTCCAGAGAATGGGAAAGAGAATGAGGAAGGCTAAGCCTAACCTCTGGATAATACAGATAAAAGCTCTTCTGTGGATTCTAAACTTCTCCTGCTCCCTTGTTCTTATTGTTATGACAATACATTGTATTTTATGCAGAACATTTCACCTCAAAACACAGGATACCATGCTAGGAGGAGCTAGGCTGGCCTACTAGCACTTGGTCACTAAAAGAGATAGACTTGCTCTTCCCATCTCTTGGCTGCATGCCTCCCTGCTGTTGGCAGAAAGACCTTGTCCCATGTAGGACAAAGTGAGGAGGAGATGACTGGGAATGGGACTGGTCCTTTCCATACTAGTGAGCCACCAGCTCTTGTCAACCATCCCATTAAACCTACTCTGATTCCAAGGGCCTATTCACTGGGTGAAACTGTTCAAGGCTGAGGTCAGGCATTCATTTACAGGCTGGCACACAGGAGTTTCTGCCCATGTGGGCTTGGCCTCTTGTTGGGTAACTCAAACCATTCTGGTTCTGGCTGAACTGGGTTCTGCAAGGCCATGCTTGCCTGCTTGAGAAGGAAATTAAATTTACCAGGGAGGAAGAGAAAGCAGGCTGGGCTGGGTAGTGAGTGAGCACATCTGGGTACCATCTGGTTTTGCTGATGTTATAATTTGAGCTACAACTGTAAGCTCTCACACTTGAGCACAGTCAACATCAAGCTGGCTAGTTTTACTTATAGATGAGGACAAATCAGCCTTGTGAGACCTTCCCTTGACTAAGCAGTCATGGTAGAAATCTGTTGAAGAGAACAATGGGCAGCTGAAAATGATGGATAGAATATGTTCTCAGTCATCAGGGCTCACTCTGGTTTCATAAGTGGTTCAGGCTTTTAACTTAAGGATGGTTTTTACAATTTAATGGTGAAAGAATGAAAATCACAGAATGGGTCAAGTTGGAAAGGACCACAGTGGATCAACCATCTGCTGCAATCTTCCTCCTCAAGCAGGGCCATCTTAGAACACATTGCTTGTACAGAATTGCATCTAGACAGTTCTTGAGTACGTCCAGGGAGAGAGACTCCACAACCTCTCTGGGAAACCTGTTCCAGTGTGTGGTCACTCACACAGTTTAAAAAAAAAAAAAAAAAAAAAATTCCTTTTTTAGTATTGCATAACTTTTCTATGGAAGAGCAACAAAAAAGTAATATTTCAATATTAAGCAATAAATGGGTGCTTATTCACGGAGAAATTTATTTGTGTTGTTATAATAATTATATTGGTCTTCATTGATTTTTCAGCCAAACCTTTTACACCCTGAGCATTGATGGAGTACCATTTGCTTTGTGGAGTTTGTAGTTGGCACAGTTTTTCATCTTACACTGGGAATATATGAATGAATGACTACTTCCAGTTCAGTTGGTATTTTTATTATGTTGGCTGCTACCTCCTGGATCCTTGCTCACTTTTACTCTAGCATTTGTATTTCTTGTACTTTCTAGTGAGAGATGTGAAAGCAAATTCAGACAGTCTTCTCACGACAAGGAAACAGGAAACCTTAGCCCATGTCTGTTGCTGAACATCCTACCTAAGTTCCTGAGTAGATGTTAATGTCACAGTTGCCCCTGAAACTAGAGGAGCCAGGAAAAGTGAAATGCAGAGATAAGAATTCCATGGCCCTGTTAATGTCCCTAGTACCTATCTCTTCTACTGGCTGGAGAAGTCACTCTGGTTTTCTTTCTGTTTAATTTCTGCTATGGAGAGAATATGCTTATGGAGGCAAGACTTAATTTCTGTGTGCATCATCAAGACTGATCAGCCATGTTTCCGCAAGGCATTGAAGAGTACAACTGAATTTCCTTGTAACTGAGAGTGTTTTGTCTTTAGCAAGAGTTGGCAGGCAGATCTACTCTAAGGCTTCTCAGAAGCTTAGGCAAAACTGTAGGAAAGAGTCTGGATTTTCAGTGTATTACACAGCTTAGGCAGACAGCTTGACTGTGCCCCATGACACTGCTGACCCTTTGGTTGTCAATTTAGAATGATGCTAGTCAATAATAAATTCATATATTTTGTTTCATGTTGCCACCTACAATCTTTGTGAACAAGAAATATTAGTGTAGTGTTGGTATATAATCAAGAAACATTAAAAAGATTAGAATTCTCCTCTTCTTCTACTAGGTATGGCCAAATTCTCCAAAAAATTAAGGTTTAAAAAAACATTGGTTTATTTCTGAATTAAAGGTACCCTTCCCACTTAATTCTACACTCTAGTAAATGGGATTTAAAACAAACTTGTCAAGATCTAAGACAAACCACATTAGATAAATCATGTGGTGTTGCAGAATCTGCAGATTTTTTGCTGAGCGAAGAAGACAGGAGGCATTTTCCTGACGTGCAACAAATACTTTTACTCTGTTAATATACAGGTGAATCTGATTTTTAGTGCTTCTACACAGGCGTATGCTAGAGAAAGTTTTAGAATAGAAAATCCTAGTGTATCTATGGAGAAAATGGAATAAGAGAGCAAACTTAATGGAGTTTAAAAAAGAAAAAAAGCAAAATTACAAAACTTTGGGTTGGACTTCTAAAAATCCATGAAGTCTTTCCAAATACTCAATTGATACAGACACTGCTCAGAGAAGGCAAGAGATACTTGGACACAGGATTCTATGTAAAACCATGGCCTTCCTTTAAGGATGAGACTAAAGTTTTAGTAATGCGATTTATTTGTTCCTTTTTATACTTTCCCCTTCAGAATGAACTGAATGTTTTGTGTGAAAATTTTGAAAGTCTCTTTATTGTGTTTTGGTACAGAAATCTAAATGTCTTTCCAGGGGGAAAGAATTGGTACTTGGTTCTTTAAATCTTGTTTTTGGATAAATGTCTATCCAAAAAGTGAACATCGTTTTATCTTCTTCCACTGGATATCTAGGGTAGTTGTTTTGTAGTGCAGAGTTTCCTAGAGATTTAGGGAAGCTGAGTTCATCTCCTTTGTTATCTCTTTTCTCCCTGCTCTTCAACTCCCTCTTTGCTGGTGCTGCTCTAGTGATCTTTCCAAACAGAGAAAAAGGAGTCTGCTAGGATTATTGAGAGAAAGAAAGAGGCAAAAAATAATTTAGATTGGAAAAGACCCCTTTGTTCATCAAGTTCAACCATGAACTCAATGCTGCCAAGTCCATCACTAAACCATGTCCCTCAGATCTGCACCTACACATCTTTTTAATACTCTCAGGGATGGTTACTCAATCACTTTCCTGGTCAGTCTGTTCCAGTTCTTGACAACCCTATCAACGAAGAAATTGATAATATGTCTTGGTTTTGAAAGAAAGGTGTCTGCCAGCAAAAAGAGCTGGAAGTTCCCTTTGAATAGAGAATGTAAACCCCCTCCATCAGATTATTACAATTTTGCAATTAGTGGCTTTCAGGTAAAGTTTTGGGAATAGGAATAATAGTCCTTTGATGGGAATATTAAAAATACAAATGTAGTAATACAGAAAGACAAGCAAATAAAACAANAAACTCATGTTTCGCCATCTCTTTGTTTTTGGTCAAGCACCCATAAGCACCCCGCAATTAGTTCCCAAGCAGCCCAAAGGAAAAAAATCCACAAACACAAAGGAAACAAATCTACCCCCCAACATAATATCCAACCTAAAACTTCCTGCTGCAACATAAGGTTGTTTCCTTTCATCTTCTGGTTGGTTGCTCTGGGGAAGATATCAACTCCCACCTGGCTACAGCCTCCTGTCAGGTAGTTGCAGAGAGTGATAATGTCCCCCTGAACCTCCTTTTCTCCAGGCAAAACAGCCTCAGCTCCCTCAGCCACTTCTCAGATAACTTGTTCTCCAGACCCTTCGTCAGCCTTATTTTTCCATGGCAGTGATATTTATAGAAAAACCTAGGAAACAAGAAACAGAAACAACAGCAAATACTGATGTTAAATAATGCAAGACATTTGTATGGGATGTACCTAACTATGAACTGACAGATTCATTTGAGACTTTGTGATAACTGGTTTGGTTCTTTTTCCATTGTAGTCAATGCTGCAGAAAGAGTGAAAGAATATCCACAGCCAACCCTGTTTGTTGGAATTTGTGATCCATGATTTTTAATCAGAAAAACCTCCTCCTTAAATGTAGGAAACACCCATTAAAAAAAAAAAA
>WEIU01004659.1:101610-133911 GCA_013389925.1 Aegithalos caudatus
GCTGTTTTGGAGGTAAGTGATGTGTATACCTCTGGGTTTTATTGGCAGTCTGAATGTAAAAGCTTTGGGTTCCAAGAAGAAGGGTGACTGAAATGAGAGAAGCTTAAAATTTTTTACTTAAACTGTATCAGGCTGTCTCCTTTATAAAGGTTTGTGTATGTGACATATGGAAGAACTGTGAGAAGCAAAGTGACATATGTGCTTTGCTTGGGCCAAAGTCCTAGAATAAGTCAGATATGAGTTAGTTTATGTGATACATGGAAGGCTAGGAATAGAAACTCCCATCCTTGCTGTTAATGTTAGCTTCCAACTAACATTATTGCAGGCTTCAATGTGAAACTAAAGTATCTAAAAGAATTGACCCTTTTTTATTTTTTTGTAGAGATTGACACTGTGGGGAGGGAGGGAAGGAACCTTAGTGTTCCCATGATTAAAGACTGCCATCTGAAAATTACTGAAGTAGCCTTATATAAATACCCAGTATATAGATTGAATGAGTTTAATTCATTATGGTCAAAATTCATCAGTTTTTTGAAGGAAGGAGTATATAAACACTTCAAAGGGACTAGCATTGAAATTATACCCCACATTTAGGAGAGCTTAAAGTTTTGCTGCTATACTGAAGAAAGAATGTTTTTTGTGTTCTTGACTATTTTAGATCATGTAGGGAGTTTCAAGTCTTCATTAGAGGTTGGAACAGCAAAAATTTATTCATGCGTGTTGTACTGAGTTAGATGAATATCATAAAAAAAGATCTACTTTACATACTCCAAAAATCTGAATTGGATTATATTGTTTTATAATGTCTTTCTATTGAAATTGCTAAATAGTATTCCTTCCACACTTAAATTTCAGAGAGATCAAGCTACCATTTTTAAATCTGTTGTATTATGAAAAATCATTTTTAAGCTTTTCTTGAGGAATATTTACTTGTGGAAAAGAAACGAGGAAGGAGTTGAACTTCTGAATCCTATTTCTAAAGTTAGAGCTCTTTTTTTGATGGCAGTGTTTCATGCCTTTACCTCTCCTGTGAACTCACTCTCAAAAAAAGCTGTAATCTTGTGGGACATGGGTGTTGTTGAGAAATACTCAGTGAGCTCTGAAGTTTGTGACAAGAGAGAGCTCTCAAGGATTAAGGCAAAGGAATGTCATTTCTTATTTGTGTCAACACATGAACAATAGTCCAAGATACTCAGTCTATTTGAATTTTTTTTATACTTCTGTGGATGTGCAGAAATGACTCTCATGCATCCAAATATTGTCAAGACTTGCAGAATTCTTACCTATCTGTAGTGTTGAGTGTCAGCTGAGCAAGGGATTTTAGAATCTTCCTTTACTGCCTGAGGTCTCTAAGTAGAACTGGCAACAGTGACCAGTGTTGCAGTTAAGTTTCTGTGCCATTCCCTTCACGTAAGAGTCTCCCCTACAACACTGTGTATGTGTAAGTTATCATGCATACAAGCAGGGGGAAAAAAAAAAAAAACCCTCACCAGTCCAATTTTATGTTGTCTTCTCAAAAATTTTCTCCAAGGACACATGAAAAAAAAAATTCTGGTTTTGGGCCATACATTTACCTGCTACATTTTTTTTAAGATAACTTCTCTAAAGCAGCACTATTGTTAACTTGGTGCAAAACCTCCATAAGCTAGGTGAGTTAAATGTGAAGGATGAAATTGATATTTTTAGTGTTATAGTGAGTGTTCCTCTTTTTTCTTTCTTTTGTTGGCCATTGAATATTTGAAGATAAAGTAAGATCTTGGATCTAATCTGAGGACATATGGGGCTTTTCAGTAATGGTTTCTAAATTGTTGTTTGTTTATTTTTATTTTTCTTCTCAAATGTTTTCTTGAAATTTTGAGGTTGGTAAATGGGCTGGTCAGTGTTAGAAAATGTATGTTTGGACACGGAACCTTTTCTGTGCATTTTAAATCAGAGTAGAAACTTTTAGAAAGTAAACCATAAGCTATCCAAGTTGTACCATAAGCCCAAAATAATCTTTGTGTGACTGCTTGTTTTGGACACATAAAAATGAGTAATTTTAGGCTTTGGAGTTGTTTTTTGTGGGGGGGTTGGGCATTTTTGTTTGATTTTTTTTGTTGATTTTTTTAAACACACTTTTCTTCTTGTGTGGGAACGTGTTATTCACAGGGAAACTTTAAAATCTGTTCCCAAAACTAAGGTAGTTATTATTTAACCAACTTTAGGAGAGCAGTGCCCCTCAAAATATCAAGGCTGAACTGTCGAACAATTGCAGACAGGCTACTGTTGCAGTGCATGTGACTGGGGAATAAAAATTTCATCACACCTGTCTTTCAGCATGGGAAGATGAAAAGGGAAGCAAAGCAACTGATGTGGAATTAATTTGTTTTTCTAAAAAAAAGAGTTTGAAACTTTTCTAGTTGCCAAGAACCTTCGAGTATCTTAGTAAAGTCTGATTCATCTGAGCCCAAAAGCATATTTTTCCTGTTGTTAATACCATCTTGATCTGTCCACATGATGTTATTTACATGTGCATAAATGTGAAGCTGAAAAAGTATTGTGCACATGATGCCTATCTTGTTTCAAAGTAAGAGGAGTACAGCTAAAAAAGCAGTCCAGCTTTGAAATTTTCCTGATTATTAATGTTCAGGAATGAGATAGTAGAGTTGAGAATGGTTTGTATCATACTAAAGAAATTAGGGATGGAAGGTAGAGGGAAATCAAGCTCTATTTGTTCTTGACAAAACAGTATTTCTTGTTTTGAACACCAAAAGTAGTAACAGTGCATGTGGGAGTTTTCTACACAGTACTGGCTGAAAAAAAACCCAGTTTCAATATCTAGAAATTCAATATGGAAATAGTTATTTAAGATAGCAATTCTGTTGGACATGTCTTATTTCTGTTTGCAGTCTGGTCAGAAGTAATGGAGGACTTTGAATTAAATTTCTATGTTGTGCTTTTGGAAAACATATTTTTGTAATTAAAGAGACATCAGAATTTCATAAGAAACAGGTAAGACTGCTGTGAAGTGGCTAGGGATACTGGTGGTAAAAAATATTCTGCAAATATCTTGAAAAAGGAGAAAGTAAGGTGTAACTATTCAGATAAAACTGCAGTTTCAAAGGAGTTGAAGGGAAACAAAGTTACGTGCTGTAACCCAGGAAATTAAATACTTTCTCCTCCTTTGAAAGGAATTGTATTCGACCAAGTCAGAGGAGAGGCAAAATTACAGCAGCATATATAAGGTGGTGAGAGTCATCAGAAGGAAGAAACCAGATTAATAAACTGCAGAATTATGCTTTCCCTCAGTTCCCAGAAGTAAGGTGTGTCCCCAAGCCTCCCAGTTGCCAAGCCTACTAACAGTGTGTGATATGAAGCACTGCCTACAGAGGGTACAGTTAGGGAGTGGCTGAGCCAAATGGGCATCCACAAATCCAGGTGATGAAAGGCAGCTGCATTCCGGGCTGCTGACAGAGTTGGTGGAAGTCACTGTGAGGGCTGCTGGTTGGGCCCATCTTCAAGACAGTCAAATAAGAAGATCCCAGGAAGCAACCAGCTGATCACCCCTCCTTCATTCTCTGGGAAGAACAGGAACAGTATGTGCCAGAATATGTCTTGGAGGCACATGAAGGACAAGGTGACACTGACCAGGCAGTACAATTTCACAAAGGACAAGCTGTGCTGGGAAAAGCATGAGCCTTGCTTTGAGGAGGTGACTGTCCTAGTGGGACCGGGGACAGCAATGACTGCTACTTGCTCTGACTTCAGCAAGGCTCGTGACAGCCTCCAATAACCAGCTAGGTGAGCATGGGCAGCAGAAGGGGATGATGACTGTAGGACACTGCTGTGTGCTCAGCAGGACAAATTCTAGCTCCGGGGATGCTGCTGTTAGTGGTATGACTCAGAGCAGCGATGGGGCTGTTGCTGATGGTGGTTTGAAGTCAAGGTTTGGGTGGCGGTTGGACAGGTCACCTTCTGCATGGCTATGGGTGTCCCTTCCCATCTGGGGAAGGCAGGACAGCTGATGAGAATGTGCCTTGCTACATGGGGAAGGCTCAGTTTGACAGAAGATAGGCCCTCTTTGCCCCAGTCCTTCAGGCCTCAGTGCTGCAGAGATGGCACCTGCTCACGAGAAGGGGCGGGAAAGGAGGGGCCATGCGACCCTAGACAGACAACAAAAGAACTGTGTGTTGTTGAAGATATTGCAGGTGAGCCAGCAAGAAGTCCACAGAGTTTGCCTTCTCCCAGCTAATGCAGGTGCTGAGGCTGAGCTGCTGGTATGGAGCCAGCCAGTCACTCCTGTGATGCCATTGATGTGACCTCAGAGATGGCACCAGATTGCCAAGTCATCCCTGTGGCAGGTGTAAACATTTCCACTGGCTCTTCATTGACTTGAGGTGCCAAGCCAGTGGAAAGGCATCCACTCTTTCAGTGCTTATTATTTCTACACATACTTGAGTTTTCTTTACAAGGTATAGCTATGAATTTTCCCTTGATGCCTGGTTGCAGATCACCTCTTAGTATGTCACATACTTATGGTCTGCATGCATTTCTTCTCTAGGCAAGTACTTAAGACAGGGTTGAAATCTGTCAGGGGTTCTCCAGGGCAGTGCTTAAGATGAAGAAATGCAGATGCCTGCATGCCTCTGCCCTGGTGGCTAATTCCCAAGTACTTAATGCAAAATAAAAGCCATTCAGAGCATACCATCAGCTGAAGAGGAAAGAGAGGAGTTTATCCTGCTTCTGTGGTGATTGAATCACAATCTGTTAGGGGGAAAAGAAGTCTTGCTGGGTTCTGCTGAGACAAGGGAGACCAAGGCTGCTGAGGTGTGAGTGGTATGCCTGCATTGCCATGGTGATGGCAGATCCCCTGGCACCCCTTTATCCTGTGCAGCTCCACTCCTTGCTCTAACGAATCATGCTGAAATGTAAGGTAGTACCCGTTGATAAGCTGTCTGCTGGACTAATGAGGAAATGTGTCATCTCTCAGCTATTTAAGAGTTTCTTTCCTCCCCTTGCCTTGTGCTTTTTTTTTATCACGGCTGCTCTGCAGACCACATCCTGAGAGGGCTGCTTGTCATTTCTCTGGGTTATATTCTGACTAGCGTTTAGGTGACAGAGAGAGAGGTGGTGCAGGTTGGGAGGATGTGCTGACAAGCCCTGTCATTTTCATGTCATGAAAAGAATTCTGGATGATGGAAATCTCATGAAATCTTTTCCCTATTCATACTGTACCTTATGTCATGATGCCATACAATCAGAAATAAAACATTAACTAAGTTCAGCTAGCAAGGGTCAGGGGGCAGACTGTCTCTAGAAAATTTCCTTGGCATGCTTTGACAGGCGGGTTATCATTCTGTGAAGATGTTCTCTCATGATTATGTTTGCGAGTACATACCCTGCTCCAACTGTGAGTCTTTGGAGGGATTAACTCCAAGTGTGTGGTGGGGCTGTCAGCACACTTGTTACACATTTTGAATGAGATTACCCACAGACAGGGGAATGTTCTGTACGAAAGTCAGAGATGCAGTGTGGTTTGTGTCTGGTACTTTCAGAGTGAGCAGTTAGAAAGACCGTATACTACTTTTTTGTTTAATAAAATGGTTGAAATTGTAGAAAAAGAAAGCTATTTGCTCAGAGTTGTGTTGCAGGTTCTGGGGCAAAAAATAAAATATTTATTGAAGTGCTTTCCTACTGAAAAAAAGGTCAAGTATGGTGTTTCTTCTCTGGCTAGCAGGGCTTTTATGACTGATTTAATTTTTTTTTTTTTTTTTTTTTTTTTTTTTTTTTTTTTTTTCTATTGGAAGCCTTGCCTGCAATCCAAAGACAAAATAAAAAAGAGAACAAAAAGGATCCAGTGCCAGAAGGGAGAAATCTTCAGTACGAGAGAAAGTAATCAACCCTCAATTTCGTTGCCTATTACAGGAAAGTCATTTTACTGCTGGAGAGAAAAGATCCATCATGTCTCTGCTTGCAAAAATGAGAAGAGAAAGGGACAGCCCTGGAACTGTGGGTCTGATGTGTTCAATATGTCTTATGTAGATGGGTGGGTATCTAGGATTGTTGTGCTAGATAGCACACCCTATAACCAGATAGTAGAATTAGAGATTTTGAGGATAGAAGTTTCCAAAAATGCTTTGCTGATTGCTTGTACAGCTCATCAGAAGAGAGAGGTAGCCATTTGACAGTACTGTGCTGGCTTCAAAAGGCCATAGAAGGATTACACACACAAGCTGTACAGACACAAGCTGTGACAGCAAGTTAGTTATGGACACAGCTGTAGCTATAGAAATATGTTTCCAGGAAAATGATTTGCCAAGTGCCAGGTACATCAACAACACAGCTAGAGAGATTTGTGGCACAAAGACCAGAAAATGCAAAGTTACAGAAAGGGATCTTTAATTTACAGCATGAGCTATCCTGTGGTTAATCTAAGCAGAACAATCCATTCCAGGGTGATCTAGCACTAGAGGAAAAAATAACACTGCAGAGGGCAGGCAGTCCTGAGTTCTGGCAGCAGCAAATGCTAGAAGATTCATTAGCCTCTGAGTTATGGCAGCATTGGGTTTGCCAGTTTTCTTGGACTAGGCAGGAACTAACAGATGCTTGGCTCAAAGGTGCTGACAAGCATGCTAGTCCTGGGAGGGAGAACACGCTGGAGGCTGAAATGATCTTTTGCCAATTTTTTCTTCATCTTTATAATCTCTGCTGTTCCATTCACACCCTCCCTCTCATGCCAGCAGGGCTGCTCTAGGTGATGGTCTAAGCTGAGAGACAGAGTTAACCCCATTGCAGGCCATGCCCTCACTGATGGGGTGCTGTCCTCTGGTGTCTGAGGCAGGCTGGCAGGTGACAGGCTTCAGTGACAATCCTGACATGGCCAGCATCCAGCTGGGAACAGCAGGAGACAGGCCTGGAGCCGAACCCTCCAGCACTGAGTGCAAGGTTTGTTGAGGTGAAAAGGCCCAAGAGCAGGCTGAAAACAGGCTACCCACTGGGAGAATCTGACATGGGGCAGGGCTGGGCAGGCACCCTGACCTGAGCTGCAGCTGCTGTGCCCATGGCAAGGGGTGGGTGGGAATCTCCATCCAGGTTACCCAGGGCCATGGAGTCCCTGCAGGCCCTGGCTAGGGTGTGGAGGTTGGGGCATATTTGGGCAGGGCACTCACACAAGTGCTGGGCCTCCCACACTGTAGCTGCACAGCCTGTGGAAGAGATGAAGTATTGACTCAAAATTCCCTGTCCCAAAGGAAAAGGAAATGGATGTCTCCTGCTAACAGGGAGAGTAGAGAGGGGACGGTAAAAGATTGGAGTAACAGGAGGCAGTTTCAAGACGTAATTTGGAGGTCCCTCGCCTTCACTGATGTTTGATTCTGGACCTGCACTCCTGTGGCAGTGCTATGTGTGTGCTTAACTTGTTGATTGGCATTGCAGTTACCTCTGTATATCCAGATGTAGTTCTGGGTGTGCCTGCTCCTCTTTCTCTTGCAGAGCAGCAAAAAGGGAAACATGGGAGGAGAGGCCACTGCACCACTGAACATATTTTGTATTTGTGCATAAGTGGTTTTGTGTGTTACATGGCAAAGTTAGTTAATTGACATTTCTTGAAGGTTTAACTATTTGTAATACATTTGTAATTACTAAATTTTTTAAAATCCAAGCCCAATTGTGTTACATTAATAGAGGTGCTGGAGAGCAGCAGGGAGCAAAATATTTTGACAGACTATTTGGCTCACTTATAAGACAAAAGGTGTGGAAACTGTATACTGGAAAGTAAATGTCAAAAATTTCCCATTTCTGAGACAAAGTAGCACCTGGGTTATGTGAGACTGTGGGGGAAAAAAAAAAAGAAAAAAAAAAAGGCAAGTTTTTACAGATGAAGCAGAAGATGTGTTGTGAAAACAAAAAGGGTCATCAGTATGAGCCAGAGTGGTACATATAGTGCTTTAATATGCTCAGGGCTTATGTCAAAGGTGCAGGCAAAAAGTCATGATAAATATTGCACTTTTATTGTTGGATAGCAATGAAAAAAATGCCATTAGCTCCGAGAAAGAGGTGAGTAAGTTTTCAAGAACTGAAACAGGCACAGCAGAATAATAATGGAATAATGGGAAAATAATGAATATGGCTGGGATGGGAGAGGTATTGTTAATGCTTCTACAAGAAAAGTAATATTAACAGTTATGGAGGGAAACCATTAAATGCATCTTGTATATCAGGAAAAACTAAATTTTTTTTTTTTATTATTTTTTTTTTTTTTTTTTTTTTTTTGTGGTCCAGATATATTTGGTAAAGTTTATGCTTCCATTTAGTTACAAGGACTTTGGGTGAGATCACATTTAACCAATGCCTTTTTCTCTCTCTGCCCCCAACAGGGAGACCTCTTTAAAAGATCAAAGAATTGTTAAGGTAGGAAAAAACCTCTAAGATCATTGAGTCCAGCCATTAAAGGTATTGAATTCTTACCTCTGGGTTTACACTTTGCTGGATGTTAGTGACCTTGTGGAGGATACTACACTTTTCCTTTCTTGGTTTCCCTCTGTGGAGACTCTGACAATAGCAAGGATATGTTGGTGAATCAGAATCTGACAATTCATCTTTCATCTCTGTTTTCCTGTAAAGAAAAGGAGTGTAATGGCAGAATAGTTCAGGATAGTTCTGATTGTTAATCTTTATAGTGACCTTTCAAGAGCCTGGCTCTAACCAGCTGCTACTTGTCTAACAGTGTTGACGGACTCATAATTCCCTGACTAGAGGATAGATTCCAGTAGCTGGCCCTAAGAACTATTGTGGCTTTGTAAGGAGAAGTTATAATGCAGCCATGACATCTTTCTGATACAGGAGGGAGCAAGATGTATCCTGGAGACATTGTTTTAATAGAATAGTAGTGTAGCTGCACTGAGTGATGGGATTTAGATATCAAATTGCAAGTGCAGAACACATGTTTAATCAAAAACTCCAGAAAGTGAGAGGGGGAGGAGGAAAGGTGAGTGGGATATTGAATATTTCTAAAGGTATTCACAGAAAACCAGAGCTGAAATGGAACACAGGGTGTGCTCTCAGCTGCAGGTCCATTATGGTTGTTGGCACTTTTATTTTTATGGAACAACTATTGTCTCGTCACAGGATGAAAATTGCACAGTCCTCATCTTTTCAACACTAGCAGGGTTATGACTGTGAAAGTCATGTGGTCTAAGAAAAAGATCACAGCTTTAGTCAGACTGAAGAAGTATTTCATACATAGAATGTAGAACCCTAGGTCACATATTTTCTTTGAGCATAGATCCAAGAGATTGGCAGAGTGCTCAGAGATGCTCTGTATTTATTTACCAAGAAACTGTTCTGTGGAACGGAGAAAATTTAGGAAAGAGTGTTACTGACAGATGATGGCATCCCAGCAGACAAATGAGGAGTCTTGTTGAAGAACTTTTCTTTCTTTTTAGAGCAGGAAATGTATTCTGTGTCTCTTGATTATTTCTGGTATGTTAGAAACCCACTGTATAAAGGTCATGAAGGTGGATTTCCAGTAAACAATCTCTTTTTTCTTCTTTTTTTTCATTTTTTACATACTTTCACTGAGCACTCATAAAGAACACTTCTGTTTTCTGTTTTGCTGACACACATAGCTATATGTGACCATTGATACATATATCACTGTGTATCACTAAACCCAGAATGCTGTACTCAGGAAGTCAGCCTTGTAAAGGAAGCAACAGCAGTGCCAGTCTGATGTTTGCTGTTGTATATGTTGAAATGGAGTAATGCTGGGAAAATGCACCTGGAGCTTCTTCCCTCTCTCTGGGAATCTGATCCTTTGAGTAAATAAACTGCATGTGAATGAGCTGGGAAAGGCACATCGGTCTCCCCCAGAGGGAGAAGAAACATATTTTTAGGATCCTCTGTTGCAAGGCAATAGGAGATGGAAAACAGAAATTTGTAGTTTGTCTTTTTCAGTACAAGTTTTAGAGGATTTGAGGCAAAGTCCATAGTTGTGGAAGCAAAGAGTGAGGGAGGAGCCTCTACCCATTGTGTGTCTCTGAACTATGAATTACTGCTGTAATGCTATACAAGAGTCATCACATATAGGCCTATTTAGAGGAAATATAGCTGACAATCTATGGAGTTGTAGTGTAATAATGCAGCATGTACTGGTGTGTGGTTGCCAAGCAGATAAAGTTAGAAGTGATTAGTTCCACCCTCTGAAAAGTCTCATGAAAATGAGCACATAATCTCTCTGCTCAGCAGAAACAAGATGAGACACAAATTGGCTTGTCAAATTCAGAGAAGTAACCATGCTAACACAAAGTAACCATGCTAACACAAAACAGAGTGATAGCAGGTCCACTATTTTATCACACTTTCATCTTCTTGACTCCTGAGGAGTCAGTGAATGACAGGTACAGATGATTGTGTGTTGGGGGATTGGAGCAGAAAGGAGAAGGAAGAAACATCAAAAAGCTCTACCTCTTCCTCTTTTTTCTTTAGCTTCATAAATAATCTACTTTATGCATATATTTTAAAAATTGCCTGGTCATTTATCTCCATGGTGTATCTCCATTATGTTTGCAAGTGGCCCTGGTGCTGTCACCTGGGCTATCATACAATGCTTGTAAATTATATTATCTGATCAACCTGTTTGATGCTATGCTGTGCACACTCTGATGTGTCAGCCTAGTCCTTTACATGGGTTTAATGCCCAACAGACACAAATGCTACCTTCTGTGCTAAGAGACCTGAATGTATTAATTGGCAGACAACTTGTCACCTAAAAAACTACTTAAATTATTATTTTTAAAAATTCCTTTATAACCTCAATATTGTCAACATTGCATTAGAGAGCAACCACCTAAAAACACTTGTAATGCTATGCAGAAAAAAACCCTGTCATTAAGTATGATCAGCACCTGACTTTTAGTAGTTAATGCCACTTATAACATTGAAGACTTAAGCTCTTAGAGAAATTTCTGGAATTGTTCAGCCTTTCAAAGTCCATACTTTTCTGAAAACAGTGTGTCTATATTCTCTGTAGAAAGCAAGAGAAATAGATGTCCTCCCATGTGCATTCCAGCTTATTTTGGTACCATCTCAGCTGATTCCAGGTGACTAAAGCAGATATCTAAAAGAAGAGCAATGAGAGAACTGAAGATAAAGGACAAGAAAAAGGAAATTGAACTTCCACTGTAATTGGGACCTGTGGGAATTTCAGGTCTTCATCTCTTTCAAGTTGTATTCTGCTTTTCACTTGCAAGGAAACTTGCCATGGTTCTGAGTATTTTCCCAGCTGTTGTCTCACTGTATGCACTGCCCTAAAGATGGTGTGTGTGGATGTGGGTGTTGCTGGAAATTTAGTGTGCTTTCCCCACATTCACTGCAGCATACAGTTCACTTGCTTGGTTTGTTTGTGTGATTAAGGTGAGTGCTCCAAATGGTAGAACCATTACATGTCTGAAAGTTGCTCTTCCTTCTCTTCTCTCCTAGGCTTCTGGCATATGCTAGATTTTCCCTTGCTAGAATTCTGCAATTCTTCAAGGTCTTAGCTCTAAAAAGCCATTTGTTTGACATTGTTGGATGCTCTTATGCAAATTAAGACCCTAGTGAAACAGTTTAGTCACCGTCTGGTCTAACCCACAAAGAATTTTAAAACAGTTAAGGCTAAATTAGAAGGATTTTTATGGTTCCTTGCTATATTTTATCTTCAATATGCATCTCTTAAATTACTCAAACCATTAGTCAGTCCCACTAGACCCTCACTTTTTATCTTCTGGAGATTTTTTTTTCCCAATACCTTAGATTTGATCTGGTCTCTCACTCTGCCACAAATTAACCAGGTAACATCACTATGAAAGAAAACAGCCCTCTAGTTTAGCTCATTCATGTGGGTTTCCCTTTCCTTGTGGTCCAGTTTAAACCCTTGATTTTCCAACACCATATTCTCTCAAAATACAGTGAAATTTCTTTTTGATGTCATATATTGGGGGGATTATGGAGTGTGGGTGAGAGTGAGGAATAACAACAGGAATGGAATAGAGACTTTTTTCCTCTAGTTATCTATGTGGATTTCAAAGCAGCAAGGCTAGTTCAGGGTAGCTGGCAATTTTTTTTTTTTTTTTTTTTTTTTTTTAATATTCTGGCTGGAAATAAAGAGAGGAAGGAGGTGAGATTTCCCTCTCTCAGTTTTCTCTAACTCTACCTATGGTTTTGGTTGCAAAAAGCTACAGGTATGTGAGGGTTCAAACAAATGATTTTTGGTCATACTATCTGCCTCTGGAGAGGCAAGGAATAGGAAAGCAGATAGAACCTCCCTTTCTGTTTGTATGGTGGCCAAGATGGGTCCTGCTTGACCTCTGGAGTACTTGAGACTGAAAGGGGCAATGGTAGATGTGCCAGGCACTTTGTACTTCTTTATTTAGTATAGGAATTGCTGATATAGCTCAATAGAGTTTCTCACTTACTGACATATAAATAATGAAATCCTGTTTCTGGTCCAATCTCACTTCTGTCCTCTATAAGGGTTGCCCACACCTGTTGGGCAGGTGAACCTCTTGTGCTGATCAGAGATTTATTTTTTTTCCTAGTTCCTAGTATGGAGAATCTGTTCAGAAAATCTGGTATTCAGACTTTCCTCTGCATCTATTACTTAAGTGAACTCCTGGTCCACAATCATTCAACAGCATAAACTGGAAAACAGATCTGGGTATCTCAGTTCACCTGGTCAGCAATACAAAGGAAGTTCAGAGATCTAATGGGCAGGAAGAGACAAGAAGCTAGCCAAAGATAGCAGGGAATGCTGGATATATTAACTCTTCCTAGACACAGTGACTCCTGAAGCTGTGATCCGTTATCTGTTTTACAACAGATGGTGACAGGAAGTTGATGTACTGAAGTATTTTATTACATGGAAAGAGGAAATTAGCTGTAATGTCTAACAAGCTTCCGAGAGAAATAAATAATAAGCCAAAGGGCATATCAGAAATTTTGTGGGGTTTTCACTGGAAACATTAAAAAATATGTATATGAACTCTTTAATGGTTAAATGTTCTTTTGGATCTGTCATGGTTTAACCCCCACCAGGTGCCAAGCCCTATGCAGCCTCTCACTCACTCCCCCAACAGCAGTATTGTGAAGAGAATTGTAAGGATAAAAGCTAAAAAACTCATGGGTTGAGATAATGACAGTTTAATAAGGAAAGAAAAAGCTTCACCTGGAAGCAAAGCAAAACAAGGAATTAATTCACTGTTTTCCATGGACAGGCAGGTGTTCAGCCATCTCCAGGAGAGCACGGACTCATCATGCATAAGGGCTTGTGAGAAGAAAAGTGCCACCACTCCAAATGTCCCCTCCTTTATCATTTTTCCCTCACTTTATATATTGAGCATGATGTCATATGGTCTAGAATATTTCCTTGGTGATTTGGGGTCACCTGTCCTGGCTGTGTCTCTCCCCATGCATCCCCAGCCCTCTCCCCAATGTGGCAGCACAAAAGCAGCAGAGGCCTTGGCTCTAAGCAAGCCCTGCTCAACAATAACAAAATCATCTCTGTATTATCAACCCTGTGTCCAGCACAAATCAAAGAAACTACACCATACCAGCTGCTGTGAAGAAAATTAACTGTATCCCAGCCAAAACCAGCAGAGCATCCCAGGAGCTTTTGACTAAAACAATTTCTTTGACAGTTTCAGTGCTGCTTTCTCTAAATCTCAGAGGTAACACAGGACTGATACAGCTGTGATGGCAGCAATGAGACTCAGAATTATCCTGAGTTCAGACAGATGGATTTTTCTATGGAAAAAAACCCCACCATCTCCTGTATTTACAAGAGAAAATTACTATCCTAGTGATCTTTCAGAGAATTGGTTTTGGTTTTGAGAGTATTTTTGTATTTGCCTCTTCACGTTCTTTGGTGACAATTTTATTTTTATTTTCATTTAAGACTATTACAAGATGGACATTTGGTTTCTTGAGTGGTTTATGAAAGCTTTGCTTTCCCTGAAGGAATGATGGGATGGGGCTGGTTTATGTCAGTAGTGAAGTGCAGACAACCACGTTCAGGAGAGGCCTTGCAAACCATTTTGGGAACTGTAGCTGCATCTGAGGACTCCTCTGAGGAAGCACAAGTGGAGGGAGTACTGTATTTACAAGCACAATTTGTTGTTGTGCAGTGAGAAGTGTCCTTACTTGATAAATACTCCAGTGAGGACAGCTGGTACTGTTTGGTTTAATTTCCAGACTGCTCAGCCTTGTGCTGGTGCAGTGGCCAGAGAATTGAGGAGTATAAGCTTGGCATTCTTGAATAACTTTTTAGGAAGCTGACATATGTTATCTACAGCAAGGTAAAAGAATAAATATTACAAGGTAGCTTTAAGAGAAAGAGCTGTATGGGAGACAGCTTAGCAAATGTGAATGATAATATTAGATAGCATTTGGCCAGTGACTGAGGTTTTTGTATTTAATTTTGTATTAGGGATAATTTAGAATTATTTTTTAAAATCTTGCTTCTTTGATGGTGCATTTGTGTTTTTACAGTTGTTCCTATCTGTAGATGTCCTAAACCTTTCTTCAGTTTTAAACTAAAAGCTTAAACTAACTGTCTGAAACTGAAGAACTTGGGATCTAAATTTAGGAAGACTTTTCCCCTAGCTACCTGCTAGTACTCTTCAAATAACTGTATTTATTTAAAAATAGAAATCCATTTTCAACACTTTTTTCTCCTCACCTTAAAATCATAAATTTGTGCATTCAATGTTCCTGTAATACATTATTCTCTTGATTTTTAAAAATCATTTGCATGGTTTTACTCCTTGTATTGTACTGTGTTGTATGTCAAAAATTTAATTAACGTTCTCTTTCCTGTAAAGTGAGAGGCTTTTCTCTGGGGCTGATTCCATGAACACTCTCTGCAGGTCCCTACTTGGATCTGGGGGGGAAAAAGGCTCTATAATTAACCTATGACCATTTTTATGCTCTTTTGCTCAGAGTAATTGCACAGAACTTGCTCTTTACCTAGCAATATTCTACTCATCTTGTGACAGTCTATATCTTTCCAGATGGAACTAGTTATAGTTATTATGATCTAGGAAGAAGCTAGGAAGAGAAGTGTAGGGTCTAATCAAGTAGTAGGTTCCTGCTGAGCATATTTTCTTATCATAAGGGTTTATTTTACTATCCTAAAGTATCAGAAGTATAATGGTAAATCAGTTTTTACACAGTGACCCCGCCAGTATTGTATGAGATGTATGATGTTACCTGTTACTTAACAGGATGAGAGCATCTTTCAGATCACACTTTGCTGAACTCCTTTGTTATATGCTCAGGTGAGGAGAACTGTGTCTGCATGGCTGCCTCTTTCCTGGTTAGACTAGTAGAAATAACCAGGTAGGGCCAGCTGGACATCCTCAATTGATGAGCCTGTGCCTGGGGACTCCTCCTTTGCTGGGTCAGGCTGTGTTATTCCACAGCAGACCCCTCCATGTGCAGCTTCCTGCTCTTCCATCTGCCATTTGCACAGCCTTTTATTTCTATCCACTTAGGCAACAAGTGCTGCTGCACTCCAGTAGGAAAGTGTTCTGTCCACTACTCACAGTAGGCACTCCTTGCATGCTACTGCACTCCAAAATACCCAGGTGCTCTACTCCCTTCCTTTTCCCCAGGTGCTTGCTGAGATGTTCCTGGATGGGCAACTCTGCACATCTCTGCATTTTGCTTGCCCCAGACCCCAACAACCCTCTCACCTAAAAGACTGCAGTTTTCTGTGGCTCTCTTGCAATATGAGGGCCCTTCATCATGCCCCTGTAGTCGTGGCCATGCTCTGCTCATACCACAGGATGAGATTTAGGTAGGCATCATCCCCTTTCATGGCCCTATCTATTTTTGAAGCAAAAGAGAGCAGGAGGGGGTAGCCACAGCACACACAGCCTCTGTCTTTACTGGCAGATTGTCAAAGCAGGCCTTCAAGGTCCACCCCAAAGCTTAGCTGCTTTCAAAGTGAACATGTCCCTCTGTCTGACTTCCTTTGTGCACTGTGAGATAATGCCACCCTTCCAGATGATGCTCCTGGCACCTGCATGGGAAAGATGCTCCAGGACAGATTGTGAAGTACAGTGTACAAAGGAAGCTAATTTGGCCTTGGAGGGACCTTGAGGCGGTAGAGCTCTGTTCCTGTTCCCTACTGCTTCCATTTTCCAGTAACTCTTTTTACTGTCTGCCTTCATTTGAAGCAATTGAGTCACTACAAGTTCCTACTGTTAAACACCCAATACAGATGTACCTGGGCTAGCTCAGTGTGGAGCTGGGGTGAATCCAGCACATTCTTAACTCTCCACCCCGTCATGAGGAAGGTGCTGTGCTGCTTCTCACCAGAGCTGGTTCCAAGAGTAGTGTCAGTGAGTGAAGTCACATGGGAGGATTGCAGGAACATTGTCAGCATATGCAGAGATGTGATGAGGAAGCTCAAAACCCGCTTGGAATTGAGTCTGGCAGGAGTTATCTAGGACAAGAAAGGCTTCTACAAGTGCATCAGCAGCAAATGGAAGCGTAGGAAAAATGTGAGGTCACTGTTGAATCAGATGAATGTCCTGGTGGCAGAAGACAGAGAGAAGGAGGAATTACTGAATGCCTTCTTTGCATCAGTCTCAACTGCTGAGATCAGCCCTCAGGGAAAACCCTGCTTAGGCCAAGCTATCTATACAGCTGGCTTACTGCTGAAGAATTATTTATTCTGAGCAGGCACCTTGTCCTGTTGCTGTCTGTTGGGCTGGGTTCAGCTTATCACATTGTAGATCACACAGGTTTCAGCCAGTGAGAGGCAGTTTTAAAGTTATTGTACCACAAGGATGCCATCTGAGGGCCCCCAGTGAGAGGTTTGAGGGTCATAACCAGAGATAACTGTTGTACTTATTGCCTTCAGCTGTCTTTATTATGCTTGCATAGGATGGCTTCTATAGTTGGTTATAATCCCTGATCCTCTGTGGTTGAGGGTTCTTTGAAAATTACCTGAAAGCCAAGAAAAGTTACCTCAATATGCCTAGCTGCAAATTGCTGCTTAGTGACAAAACAAATAGCCTGAGGTGTTCCTTAACAGGAAATGGAAAACCAGAAGAGGTGAAATAGGAAGATGAAAAGATCTCTTACAGCCACCCGATTGTGATTCCAACTCCTAACTTCCATTTTACTCACCTCAATCTGTTTTGTGAGTGTGGGGATGTATTTTCCCTCACTACTTGTTTTTCAAGGTAGTTGCAGCCCCCAGGATGTGATTCTGGCAATTCTGAGCTTAGCAGCAGTAATACCTATCTAAACTACCTTTCCTGAAATGTGTGGCAGTCAGTTCTGCCTGGTGATGGAGGGAATATGCAGTGGTATATCACTCCTGAAATGTTTTTAGGCAATGAGGCCTATTTTCACATGTGAATTATAGGGGTAACTTGTTGTATCCCCAGAAAGCCTTTGACAGCTGTACATAGACACTGGAAACTTGCTAGAGCACGCTGGCAGATCTCAGTGTAAGCCATGGACACTTGCCCTTATCCCATGGAGGTCTTGGTCTCTGGCAGATTTCCTGCAGTCAAGGGAGCTGCTGCTTTGTCCTAGCTAAATAAAAATCTTTGCCAGCTCCCGTTGTATCAACTTAACCAAGTTCAGGGTGATGAGTGAGAAATTACTTACACAGCAAGCATTTCTCTCAATGTTACTGACAGCTGAGTTTACTGGGGCTAAGGCTGTAAGTTCTTATTACCATTGTTAAATTGTTACTTCAAAATGAAATTCGTCCCATTACACAGATAAATAATATGCTTGAGCAGAGGCACATTGAGGAAAAATGTTGGTCATCTTGCCAGTTCATCCTGCTAGTGTCTGTCACTTTATTTTCTCTGGCTAAAGGAGATGTGTGGTGGTGGATAATTTGTTACGTAGTTTTCAGCTTTGCAAGTTCCCTATGTAACTGATGTCAGTGTCAATCTTTATTATGGGCCCATCAAAAAAACCCCTTAATTTTCCTGGCAAACTTCGCTTTTAAGAATATTTTACTTGCTTTTACATGTCTATAGATAGTGAATAAATTCCATGACTATTGTAAGTAAATAGCTCCTTTCTTCACCTACAGTAAACTGTCTGCTTAAATAAAGATAAGTGCAAAAAAATTTTTGCAAGTGCAGTTTTGATACTAATAGCAAACCCTGTCACCAGTGTGACTAGAGAACAACTTGGCAGAAATTCCTTGCTAGGAGGCATTTTTGAGTTGTATGTCCTCATATAAACTGAGAATGTCATTAGATTCATGTGGTTTTGGCACCAGGGCAGAGATCCTTCGCATCTTCAGCCAGGCTTAATGTGCATTCCCTACAACTGCTTTCAATCTTGGCCTCATCACTTTATTAGCTGCTTTCCCATAGTGTACTAGAGTGGTAATTTTTAGCTCAGTACTCTGACAGCTATTGATGTGAAGTTCTTAGAGCCTGTAAGCCTACTTATTGGAAGTCACTTTCCTCTTCCTCAGTTACTCTCACTTGCCACCTTCCTTTTTGTCAGTCTCCCTCTCAATTTGAGCTATTAATTTTATTTTCATTTAAAAAAAAAATAAAATAAAGTACATTTATTTGGTGAAGAAATATCTGGTGAAGGTTTGGGGTTGTGTTGCTTTCTTCACGTTAAAGTGATTTCCAATGCAGCTGCTTTTTTTTAGCTGCTGCATCTGTTCTGCTTGAATTGTTCTTTTACAAACTTGGCAATGCAGGAGAGGGAAAAACAGACATATCAGCTATTTTTCACCTGTGCAGTAGGATTAATTTCTATTTGCCTAGTCATAATATCTGCTATTTGTGGGAACTCATGAGCCTTAAATTAGGTGTGATGGCTTCTTCTTGCTCCAAAACTGTAATAGATTTTAATATTAAACTTTGCAAAGAATGAAACAAAGACATCAAGAACAAATAAGAGTGATTTCAAGTTCATAATACCCTCCATATGACTGCCAAATTGCTTGAAGATTAACTGTCAGCTCAACCTTCCTTTTCATTGTGAGAGTTATATATAATGGAAGTGGTTGTAAATTACTGCTCCTAGCGTAACTGTGTGGAGAATTTTCATCTGGGGCCATGTCTGACCTGAAGTTCCTGGAAAAGACAGAGTGCACTGCAGGGTGGAGGAGAACAGTCTTACTGCTGCAGGAAAAAAAAAAAAAAATTTACAGATTTTCTTTCATTATGTTGCTTATGTTGTTTCTGATGAGAATCATCTTGTAAAAAGGACCCCCAGACTAGTATTTTTTGGTTTGTTATTATTGTTGTTTGGTTTGGGTTTTTTCATTTTTGGTGGCGGTGATATTTTTAAACAGAATTAGGTTGTTCTGTCTTCTCAGAGCTTTTCGTAGGAGTATATATACTTCTTTGAACACACATTTTTGCGTTGGAATTTGAAGTTTTAGGGAAAATACAGTGGTGGTATTTTTGCTAACTTTCATTTCTAGAAAAGGTTTCCATGAAACAGCAAACAAAACCTGGACAAGCTGGTGGACTGAGATTGTGTTTTGCCTGCTTGATTTTAGTGTTTGTTCTCTCTTCTTGGTTCATTCAATTTTTATTATTACTCTCTACCGTGTGGCCCCCCTGGGCTGTGTTGCTAACACAAACTGGATGGTTTTAGGAACTCTTACACTGCATTTCCCTGTGATAACCAGTGTTTTATGGAAGTCAGGATTTAGTTCAGTGCTTTGGGCACTATCTCCTGCAAAAGTGGAGGCAGTCCTGGCCCACCTAAATCCCATAGGTTTACTACTGGTCCAATTTTGGGATAGTGGAATATGCCCTTTTCTTAACTGTCTTTAAACACCAAATTTTCTAATTCTTGAGAAGAAAATGTTGGGATGGGACCTAGTTAGCAGATTCTCATAGCAGTTTAAACTTCTGTGGTGGTATAAGACAGTCAGCACAGGAACCAAGTCCTCATAAACCCCAAACTTGCAATGAATCCCATCACACCTCTGATGATAGGTGGCTAAAAGTTTTTGAAAGGGTAAAAAAAGCACTTGAACCTGCCAAAAGGAGAAGAAACAGGTAATGAGTGCAGCAGGGGGAGTTATTAGAGAAGGGAACTCCAGGTCAGAGTGACCAGGGAGCCCAGACAGAGCGTACCAGAGATGATTCTAGGGAAAATATAATTTGTTACTTAAAAACTAGCACTGGCATCTGTTAACAGTGTGAGCTGTGGCCTACCATACAAATGTTAGATAACACTTTTGGAGTGAATATTACAGTTCTGGTAGATTTTTACATGGATGATAATTTCTGTCTTCTGGCCAGAGTGCAGCTACAATAGGAGGAAGTCTCTGTGTCTGGAAAGTTGATTCCCATTCCAGTTTCAAAAAACAACTGAAAAAGAGGGGAAAGAAATGGCCAATGGATTAAAATTTCAAGGCTGTCTATCAATATTGACTTAAGCAACAACTTCTGCATAGGAAGCTATCATTTTTGGTTTTCTACATTTCTTAGGAAAGAAAAAAAAAAACCCAACAAAAAAACCAAAAAACAAAACAAAACAAAACAAAACAAAACAAAAACAAAAACAAAACAAAACAAACAAACAAACAAACAAACAAACAAACAAACAAAAACAAAACAAAAAACCCAGAAATAAATACCTCCTCTACTGTTTCTGGATAATTTCACCTAGTTATTTCAAAGTCTTGGATGATGTTAGAAGGAGATTGGGTTAGTTGCTCCACAGCAGGTTCTTCTGCCTCCTGAAATAAATATAAAATCACCTAACGTGTCCCAGAAACTTCATTGTTTCTGGGAAATGTTAAGTAATTGATAAATGTTGATTGATATATGTTGATAAGCCCAGGATACAGACTATCTGGAAAATATATGGGGAGGTAATGCCCATAATATTCTTCAGATTTGGGGTTTGGGAGGCTTCTTTCAGATACGTAGCCTCCCTGCCTTATTCTTTGGAATAGGAGATCCACCTCAGAGCATTGTATTTGGTCATCTACCTATTTAAGCTCATTCAGAAAATCAACTTTGAAACTCTTTGCAACCTTTTGAGCAAGTTTATTTCTGTTGTATTTTGCTTCTTTTCTACTTTGCTTCTTTGTTTCTTAGATATAATATACCACCTTTATCTTTTTGATTTCCTGCTATACTCATACTCTTATCCAACTATTTACCCCATGCAGTCCCATCCAGAACTCTGATTGTCTATATTATGTTCTCCTGGGTTATTCTCCATGTTTCTGCTATTTTTGGGAAATCTTTAAGGACTTTAATCAGATTGGCTGTTAGTCTCTTGCATATTTCCTTCACCTGATTGTAATTTATCTTTTTCTTCTCTCTAACCTAGAATTCCTGTGTGTTATCAAGATTACGTTATCCTTTCGTCTTCTCAGTAGGCTTTTGTTCCTGGCCTTCAACAGATATTCAAGTTAATTCTTGTGCTAATTACAGAGGAAATAGATGCAACAAATCAAAATAAGAGATTCTTGAGGGGTTAACATTTTACTGGGAAAAGAATGGAGTGAGAGTTATACAAACACATTTCTGGCATAAGTTTCTTAGAACAGAAGGGAACTTGCCAGGGGAAGATATATACATGTTAATGTATAATTAATCAGTGGATGCAGTAAGGATTTTTTGGTTTTAATTTCACTCGCCTGAAAAGTGACCAGCAGATTTCAGCTGGCTAAGACAGATTGCTTTGATAAATCTTTGGGAATTCTTTGGTATTTTTTGTCTCAGTTGCATTCTCTGGCAAGCACACAAAAGAGATGTCCCTCTAACACCCAGCTCTCAGCTTGCCTTTTGTATGGGCATACGATTCTCCTTTCTGGATCTGCAAAACCTCTAAAATCTCCATTAAAATGCACTGTAAACCTCCTCTCCTTGGGAGTACCGTGGATCTATGAAAAGATGACTATAAAAGCGAAGCCAGGATAAATAAACCTTATTCCAAATGAGTGTGGATTGGCAAGATTAAGACTCATTAATTTTGCCTTAGTGAAAAAAGAGGAAGATGGAAATCCACGGGAGAGAATTAAGTTGGTTCAAGCAATACACCAGTGCTGTAACCCTACTCTAGACCTGTGTGCAATACACCCATAGGGAAATAAGGCTTTACAGCATGAAGATTTTATCAGCTCACATTTCTGACAGCTAGAGTGCTTGTGAGTGGATGAAGCCAGAAAGAATTACTTGTGCTGTTCCAAATGAGTGTCATTAAGATCTTTGCACCCTACCTATCTGGCCTCTATGTGCCACATATAACAAATGTATACCTATGAAAGATGTATTTGTATTTTGGTTCAAAAATTTCTGCTAGCAAAGAGAGGCTCCAGGGCATTGTAGCTCCTGTGACAGGCTCCTGTGGTGAGAACAAAAATTAAAAGCTAGGATTGACCCATTTCACCCCTGCCATAAAAAGAAAGTGAAGATCTGCTGTCTTAGTTCCCTTCTTCTGCTGTCAGTGCTTCTTGGTCCTGATGCAGGAAGGTGAGGTTGGGAGGAGCCTCTCAGAACTCCAAGGATATCTCTATTTGCTTGGTTAGTTTACTTAGCATTTGACTGAAATATCTGTTCAGTGGACTGGAGCAGTGCTAGATGAGGACATTAATTGTTCAGTTTGGAAAGAACAGAGAATCTTTTTGTAAATCAGTGCTATCCCAAAAAAAGTCCCAAGGACATACCTATTGGTAGGCAAGAGATGACTGTGTAAAGATTTGCACTCCATAGCTTCTCACAAAGGACACACTGCTCCTCCAAACCTGCAACAACAGCTGAGGGCTGGGCAGGACAGATTGTGTTCCTGCAAGGCAGAAAAACAGCTTGGAGTTCCCTGCTTTTCACATAAGTATTGTCACTTTTGGTCATGTCTAGCTCATAGACAGGTTCATAAATTTCAAATGTGATTGCTTCTATGACAACAAAGGAGGACTCACCTTAGTCAAAACCATGTTTTTCTTATCCCAGAGAAAGCTGAAATTTTCTGTTTCCCATTATGTAAAGTTTCCACTTTCACCCTTGAATTAAGCTGAAATTCAGGACTGTGGGTTGTTGCAAATCCAGGAAACACTATTTCCTGGTCTTGGCTTCTGGCTAGTGCAGCAGTTTATTTGCTTGTTTAATCACATTGGGAGTGGATTTACTAGAAAGATTTGTATTTATTCCTAATTTTTTGATTAATGCATCTTTTAATGTGTTTCTGGAGGAAAGCAATTTACATTCAGCTGCATGTGGCAAACACATTTTCTGCTTTAGCCTCTGTCTCAGGTTCACTTTTCTGTGATGTGCTTGGTGCAGTTAGATTCTCATTGTTTGTGAGAGTCAGTTTTTGACAGATCTTTATTTAGCAAATCCAGTCTACAGATCACTTTGGGATCTTGTCTTGCATGCAGCTCAACAAATGACACTAAGCAATACTTCTGTGTGTGTGTGTGAAACAGGGGCTAAAGGAGAGAGCAAATTTAGAGAAGTGCTTGAGACTCTGGGGAAGCAGGAGAATCCTAGCATCTCTTTCCTAATGATGTTTCCTTGTTTGACTCTCATTGACTTTAATGAAATATTATTTCTTATCTTTCAGTCTCTGACCTATCAAAATACTGGTGATATAGTGATTCTATCCTCATGTGATTTTAAATACATTATCTAAAAATTTTAACAGAGGGGGTTTTTTTCTTAATCCAGTGCCATTGAGAAATTAAAACCCCCAAGCATTTTATTTTCCATATTTTTCTTACTATTGTATTTTTTTACACACCAGCTGTAAGGACCAGGAAAAAAAAAAAAAAGTTTTTTTCTCAATTTCAAAACTCTTAATACTTTGGTTTCTTAAAAGATATTATTTAAAAATCTAAAAGTTTGCTTTTATGTCATGGTGTAATCAAGTACTTGAAGTCTTATATTAAGAAAAAATAATGGCTTTTTTTCCTGAATTTTTGTTCAATATTTAATATTGCATTACTTCTACTACTACTAGTAATAATAACAAAATAATTTTAGCGAGTTTAGTCTGGTTTTAGCAGTTATGAATGACATCAGTTGTATTTTATCACTTATGAAAAAAGTGAGCTATATTGGTTTCCCACACAAATAGATGAGAGGGTGAAATATGCATTCACTTTTCTTTCCTACTGAAAGGCATTCTCCCAAATATTAGACATGTAGTACACTGTGTTGTGGAAGCACATAATTTCTCAGGTCTCTGATGGCTGCTGGAAGGGGAGCTTTGTAGCTGCTGATACAGGTGCAGGCTGATACAGGTGCAGGCTGATCTGCACCTTACTCTTACCAAGGTGATCAGAGAAATTGCCTTGGGACATCCAAGCTACCAGGAGTACAGAGAGTATTGTGCAGGTGTGGACATGGGCTTTCACAGCATGCCATTAGTCACAGAATCACAGAATAAGCTGTGTGAGAAGGGACCCATCAGGATCATTGAGTCTAATTCCTGGCCCTGCCTGGCTCCATCCCACAGTCACGCCATGTGCCTGAGAGCAGTGTCCAAACACATCCTAAACTCTGTCAGGCTTGGTGCTATGACCACTTCCCTGCAGAGCCTGTTCCAGTGCCCTGCCACTCTCTGTGTGAAGAACCTTTACCTAATAAGCATTCTAAACCTCCCCTGACAGGATTTCAGGCCATTCCCTCAGGTCCTGTTACTGATCACCACAGAGAAGAGCTCAGTGCCTGCCCCTCCTCTTCCCCTTACAATGAAGTTGTAGGCTCCAATGAGGTCACCCCTCAGTCTCCTCCAGGCTGAACAGAACAAGTGACCTCAGGTCCTCCTCACACAGCTTCCCCTCCAGACCCTTCACCATCTTTTCTGCCTTCCTTTGGACACTCTCTAATATTTTATAATCTTTTTTTATATTGTGTCACCCAAAACTGCTGCCAGCACTGGAGGTGAAGCCACTCCAGTGCAGAGCAGGGCAGGACAATCCCCTCCCTTGCCTGGCTGGCCCATGCTGTGCCTGACACACTCCAGGACATGGTTGATAGGCTAACCAGGAGCATAAATTGTGGTTGGCCCAGTCTAACAGCAGTCTGTAATGCCAAAAACTACTGTTCCTGGCCAGCACTGAGGAGCACCAAGACAGCAATTCACAATGATAACACTCAAATATGAGCATAGGGAAAGCTGATGAACTAAGGCACAGACTGATGACCTTTCCTGCAGTCTTTTACCAGGTCAGCAATTTCTAGATGTGTATTTTGTTTGAAGCCTACACCATTTGGCAGTCTTTATTTCTGCTTAATTAGCTTCATGATTTAAAACTATTTGTAGCCCCCTAATGAACAGGGAAAAACCCAGCAGTTGTTAGCAGCTGGCTGGGATTTTAACAGCAGCCATGTGCATTTAGCAGAACAGCAATAAAGTAGTGAGAAGAAAAGTCTGGCAGTGCTGCCAGGGGTCAGGATATGTGAGGGCTATCCTCAGCTCTGTTAATGATCACCATGAGCACAGAACAGAATTTCAGCTAAACAGCCTTGTTAAGTGACAGTGACAACAAAGGCTTTGACAGAAGGCCCTGCACCCTGCGAGAGGATTTGAACTAAGATGCTGGATGTGGACCAGAGTAGCTGAGGGTGCGTTCCCATCATATTTTCAACAGTTCCCTTGCCCTGACAAAATTTTTGAGAGAAAAATCTGTCAAAAACCTTAGGCTTTAAGTTGGCCAGCAATATTTTACAACCCTGTGGAGTTTCACTGAGAGGTGGACATGACTGCTAGTGGCTGATAGGAAGTCTACTTGCTCTGGTTGTGCCCATGCCTTACAGCTCAGCCCTCCAAACATGTTTTGCTCATCACCACTTCAATGCTTTTCCAGACAAAGCGACTGAGCCTGTATCCTGATTTCCCTGTGATATGGAGAAGGTATCTGCCAATCTTACTAGCATGTGGCCATACAGGTGATGATCTCCCACAGCTTCAGTCTGTTCCCTTGGAAATTCTTCCTTCATACAGCGGTTCTCAGTTATTTCTGTGATGCAGATTTTCACAGATTTGTTGTCCTCTCCTGAAACCCCAAACCACAAGTCTGCTCCATCTCTCATGACAATTTTTGGCACAGTCTGTCAAAAGATATAATATATCCTTATAATTAAGACAGGCATATTGAAATGTAGTCTATAACACTTAATGCTCCATTTTAGCAATTTAACAAAACTAAATACAGACCGCAGTCTCAGCATGCCTACTTTTTGTAGCCAGCTTTCCTGTTTGGATTATATATTCCTAAATTTAGATGTAATGGAAAACAGTTACAGTATTGCTGAACTTGTGCTTCAGTGATGACTACTTCAAGGAAAAAAACACTGTGTATGAAAGAAACTATATGTAGTCTAGTGAAAATACTGTTCAGATGCATAAAAGACTTGGCTAGCTGAGGCATCTGTAGGAAGGCTGACAGCAGGGGCTAAGAGCATTCTCTTACATCATTCTAGCTCTTTAGGAAGCCCACCCCATCTCTGCTCTAGAGAAAGATTTTTTTTCCCATATCACAAACATGAATTCTTTTTTAAGAGTCAGATTACACTTTGGATATATGTGATATAAAAGGTAAAGTGTTGCTGTCTGTCAGTGCACCTTTGAGGCCAATATGAAGTACATCTGACTGGGTTTAGGTTTTTCAATCCATAAATGATCTTCACGTGTCCTTTTAACCCATATTTGTAGGATATTTTGGTGCCTTTGAACAAAATTGTCTCTGGAGATCTGTGCACACTTCCTTTTTCTATCTCAGGTGCTAGTTATATTATCCAGAGCCTCATCCCAGGATGCTTTATTTTTAGAGGTAGATGGACTTCTTATATTTTGTTTTAATCAGGTCGATATGCACATAATACAGTGACATTTACTTTACTGTGGTTTATTTTCAAATGCTCTGAAAAATCTCACTGCAGCCACTGTATAATATCCTGGTGTGGTTTTGTTATGAAAATGTTACTTAAAGGAAACAGAAATATCAAAGAATAACTGCATCACTGTGGGAATTTAATTGTGTCTCTTCTGGGTAGGCTTTCATAGTTCAAGCCAGACTTTCTTAGGTCTCTTTCCTTGAATAATTTTCTGGGATTTGACATTAGCAGAGCCACTTGCTAAGCCAAAGAATGTATCATAAGAAATCAAAGCAATGTGTAGGGTTTTTAACATGCAAGCTACTTCAAGAAAAGACATGTAAAAATTGAGAGCTTATCAGTCCCTTTGATTTCCTGGCAATGTGATTGGGGATGCACCTCTCACCCACTGGAATGGAAGGTCTCTCAGGTAGGGGAGATGTAGTGTTCTCTGCAAAACTGAGACAGCTTCTTCTGACCACCTTCTCTTTCCAGGCTGTTTCTGGAGGATGACTGCCCCCATGATCTCCAGGTGTGACAGTGGCTGCTGCTGTTTTGGTGTAGGTATAACAGAGAACTTGCATTCTAATATCAAAACTAAGACACTAGTAATCTGCTTTTTTCCTTCCTGCAAATAGAAATACCCTTCCCTGACCTTGCCTGTCTTCCAGTCAGCAGGGGTCTGTGAGTCTTGAGGAAAGGAAAGCTGACTTGAAACTGATAAGGTCTTTCAATTGTCCACTTTGTATTGTAAAAAAGCCTGCTAAAAGGATTGACAAATTCTTCATGCATTTGAAGTTTTTGCTCCTTTTTTGCTGCCACAGTTTATTTTTTTCCCCATTTATTTTTCTGGCTGGTTTGGAGACAGACTTCTTTAATGAGTGGGAAACTTCACCACCAGAGGATCTCTGTTTTGCTTCTCCACTTTTGACTGTAGTTTTGTTTTTCCTTTTCCTGCCTTCTCCCATGCTTAGTATAAAACTTCCTGACAGTTCTTGACATAGATATCTACATATTGAAAGTGAGTTGAACTTTAAGAATTGTCTTTTGGCTTTCAGTGAGGTTAGTCAAAACAACCTTGACTGCAGTTTTAGCCACTGTCTCTTCAAGTCAGTTGTGCTGTCTTTATCCTTTCAATCATGATGTGTACTTCTGGTTTTTGTAACATATTGATCCTCCTCAGAATAGTGGCAACTGCCAACCAATTTGACCACTCTTCTTCTGGGAGACCAGCAGCAAGGGACAAGATATCTTATGGAAGCAGCTTTTCACAACCATTTCTGTTGAAGCATGATAAACCACCTACAGCAAAAACTTTGCATTCTGTGGTCTAAGTATTTTCCCCAGATCCTTCTGGAGCTCTTCCTTATGGAAATGGTTCTTTGGCCAAACATGTACCCCAATTCTTTCCCCCCTTTTTTTCCTCTTTTCCTTCTAGGGAGAACTCTTGTATAAAAAGGAAATCTGTGACAGTATATGAAGTGTAAGGTTCCTTGGCTTTCTGTAATGCAACTTCTTAGTCAGTCTTTGAGGAAACTGAAAGAGTTTTAATAAGTCCTTGTACAAGCTGTCAAAAATTACCTTACCATCCAAAACCATTTTGTGTGTGTTTGTATCATCAAATCCAAAACATCTGTTTTTAAATCCCTGTTTCCCCACTCTGAGAGTATTTCAGCTCTGCTGGAGCTTTGAACAACTCTGGGTTTTCTAGTTCACTTTAGTCTAACTAATTTTTAGTGGTCTGTAATCTCTCAAAGTCTAAAAGAGACCAGTTTCATTTCTGCACAGTGGAGCAGCTCACTCCAACTGAAATATACGTCAGCCATCAAAAATACACACCTTCACAAATGTTACTTTTTGATCTTTTATTTTTACTTGCCTGACAGGGAAGTCACAGCAACACATCTTCTTTCTTGAAAATTAGAGACAGAAATGGGATTTTAAAACATAGTTAATATCTGTCCTGAAAGTATCTTTCATCTGTTGTTGACCCTTCATGTACTGTTGATGCACATTCATAGCTATTCATAGCTGGGGGACTATTATGGTTCTGGAATGTGACTTAATAGTTCCTATATTAATCTAAGTAATTTATGGTAGGATGCAGAAATATTATTTTAAAAAAGGCTTAAGGTTAGCTTAAGCCTTTTTGTAACTAGTAGGTGAATTGGTGTCTTTTTGTGATACTCAAAATTGAAATGAATGGTGTAATGGTGCTGGTCAATGGCAAATTGACCATGAATCAGCAGTGCTCTGGCAGCCAGGAGAGCCAAGCATGTCCTGGAGTGCAGCAGGCACAGCATGGCCAGTGGGAACAGGGAGGGAATTGTCCTGCTCTGCACTGAGCTGGGGCAGCGTCACCTTGAGTTCTGAGGGCAGTTTTGGGTGACACAATATAAAAAAAGATGATAAAATATTAGTGAGTGTCCAAAGGAAGGCAGCAAAGATGGTGAAGGGTCTGGAGGGGAAGCTGTGTGAGGAGGACCTAAGGTTGATTCAGCCTGGAGGAGTCTGAGGGGAGACCACATTGGAGCCTGCAACTTCCTTATGAGGGGAAGAGGAGGGGTAGGCACTGATCTCTTCTCTGTGGTAACAGTGACAGAACCTGAGGGAATGGCCTGGAGTTGTGTCTGGGGAGGTTTAGATTAGTTTGGTTATTAGGTAAAGGTTCTTCACACAGAGAGTGGTTGGGCATTGGAACAGGCTCTGCAGGGAAGTGGTCATAGCACCAAGCCTGACAGAGTTTAGGCCATGTTTGTGCACTGCTCTCAAACACATGGTGTGACTCTTGGAGTGTCCTGTGCAGGGCCAGGAATTAGACTCGATGATCCTGATGGGCCGCTTCCAACTCAGCACATTCTGTGATTCTATGATTATACTTTTTGTCTCGCCATGGAAAAAAGCAATTATAACTGCAGACCAGTGGACAGAAGAGAAGCAAGAAGCAAGCATTAAGTGAAAATCCTGAGGGATGAAAGGCAACTTACAAAGAGAGGGGGTTGAGTTCATTGTAAGTTAGATGGAAGTTGAGCACAGTGAGAAAATAAGCTATCTCCTACTGCGTTCAGGGAAATAGATTTTCTAGTACACTCGTTGTAAATGACAAGACCATGTAAGAGATGTGCATCCTCTATATCGACTTCGTTTTTAGAATAAAATGACATTTTTGACCCTGAATTTCTGCTAACTCCTTGGGTGAGAAGGGAGTAACAATATTTATTCCTAAACAATCTGGTCCTGATTTTAAATGTATTTACTGCTGGAAAATCTGACACCTTGTGATAAACTGTTCAAATCATTATGTATTCCCACTCTTTAAAAATATGTACCGCAGTTATAGAATTTCAAAGGAGATTAAGAATAGCCTGAGGGAAGAACTGATTAGAAATCTGTAGTTATCTGCATTTAGAAACAAATGAATCTTTGGAAGCCTTTTTTTGGCTACTGTTTGCCTTTTATGCTTGCATCTTTTTTTTTTTTTTTTTTTTTTTTTTTTTTTTTTTAATGCTGCAACTTTTTTTCTTGGAAAACATAATCTCTTTATTTGACAGGCTGCCACTCACACACCTTCCTCCAAAAAGTCAACCAGTGACACTTTATTCTTCATTCTTATTTGCAGCCAAAAATGTTTGGATTAAGCTTTTGACAGTAGTCAAGAAATTCTGAAGATGGTAGACACTTCCCGTGAAAGCAGTTATTTTTGTAAGCCTGTTTATTTCTTTCTGAATCTTGCTGAATAGTATCAGAATTCATTTTCATCACTGCCAAAATCTGAATTCTGGAGGTGTCACTAAGCAGATCTCTGATTGGAGTTTTATTTCCTTGCTATTTGATTTCTGAAGTCATTCCAAACACATTAAGATGGGGAAATAACAAGTTGAAAGATATAAACATAGTAAGGAGAGCAAAATTGACAGAGAAAGGAAAAATAGGAAAGAATGCTTTCTGTAAAATAATAGAAAGAGAGTGGATCTATTTATCTGCAGAAGATGGATGTACTTTGGTTAGTGGTTGGTAAAAGACTACTCCCATATATATATATATATTTTTTTTTTTTTAAATTATTTTTTTTTCATTCTTAAATTCTTTTAATCCTCTTCATGTCTTATTTGCTTACTTTTTAGTACCCATCCCTCATTTTTTGGGCAGGTAATTTTAGACACAAATCTTCACTGCTGGCTTGCAGATTCTTAGCCTCTTGACAAGTTTTTCAAAGTCAAATATAAATTTATAGTGACTAAGACAAGGCTGCTGTGTAGGGTGGTTATGCTGGCTTTTTTTCCTAGCTTGTAAATTACAGGTGCAATTCATGCCTGTACTTTCCAGACTCACATTTTTGGTTATAAATGAGTATTAGTTGCTTTGGGCTAGTAATTTATCTATTCATGTTCCATTCTCTGCAAAATTGAAGTTAGAAATAGCTGCCCCAAATTTTAACCTTGGCTAGTGGAGTCTCTCATTGTCAATGAGAAGCTGAAATCTTCCATCAGAACTTTGTTACATCTTTATGACAGAGCATGCTATTATGGTTTAACATCAGACAGCAACTAAGCCCCAAGCAGCCACTAGCTCACTCTCCTCCAGGAGGGATAGGGGAGAGAATTGGAAGGGTAAAAGTGAGGAAAAACTTGTGGGTGAATGATACAGATAAAACAAAACAAGGAATTCCTTCACCATTTCCGATGGGAGGGCAGGTGTTCAGCCCCCACAGGAAAGCAGAGCTCCCTGATTTCGGAAGACAAATTCCATTTCTCTGAACATCCCCTCCTTCCTCCCTTCTTCCCCCAGCTATATAGGCTGAGCATGATGTCACAGGGGCATGGTCAGTTGGGATCAGCTGTCCTGGCTGTGTTCCCTCCCCACTTCTTGTGCACCTCCAGCCTCTTTGCTGGTGGGATTGGATGAGAAGCTGAAGAGCCATTGGCTCAGAACCAACCAAAACAGCAGTGTGTCATGAACATTATTCTCAGCCTCAGTCCAAAACATAGCGCTATACCAGCTACTGGGAAGTAAATTTCTGGGAAATACAAGATACTGGAAAGTATCCCAGCTGAAACCTGGATATGTGCTAATGCCCTTATGTGGAGTGGAAGTAGTTCACACATTCCCTTGGCCACACCCACATCAGTACCAGGGGTTTATTTCATTCATTCTTTCCCCCACTCAGTTCACCATGCATTTCTCGCTCATTTTGTCTATTCCTTGGGCTCTTTGCCATCCCCCAGTCTGTTCCAGAAGCTCTGTGTTATCATGTCATCATGGTTGCTAATCTTTTCTTCTCAGCCATCTGGAAGATAAGAGTTCTTTTGCTGAGTGTCTAAACAAAACAGTCTCTTCCTTCTGCTGTCCCATCAGTGACATCTGAGGTGAAATACTTCATTGGTTTATCTTGGGCCTGATACTCCAGAGTAATTTTAGTTAAGAATTTGACCAATGCACTGAAGTTTGTGTGGTGATTTTCTTTATTAAAAAACAAAACAAAACAAAACAAAACAAA
>WEIU01004659.1:137789-191771 GCA_013389925.1 Aegithalos caudatus
ACAAACAAAAAAAAAAACCTGAAGTGTGTGCTCAGAGAACATAAAAGCCTAAATGTGAATATTTTATGAATTATGAAAATGGGCACTGCACTGTAGGAAACATCCAAGGAAATTCTGTAGCTTTTTAGAGGAAGTCTAGCACTGAGCTAGATGCTTTTCAGATGTTTAAGAGTCCATCCTTCATGTAAATGTTTTGTTTCACTTAAAAAAAGAAAGAAAGGGGAGGCTGGGAAAGATGTGAAGAAATGACAAGAACAAACGTTAACTTTGCAGACCCCAAATGGAAGCAACAGACAGAGTAATTTCAGACCTGACTCTCCCAGGAGCTGAAGCTCTGCCCCATACTAGATAAAGGTGAACATCAGCCCTAGCACATGCAGAATGACATGCCATGTAAAAATAAAGCTAGGGAGGGTTCAGAACAGCCCATTGCTCCCTGTATTTCATTGAATGATCTTCTTAGCTGTCCTGCAGTTTTGGCTTAAGTTTACCAGAGCTCACTCGAAGTAAGAGTATTTCTCTTTGATGTGAGTAAAGCAGATCCATAGCCCATGCATACTGAAGATTAATAAAATATATCCTTTATTCATAACTACCTTTCCAGCATTGCTGCAGCAATTGAGATTTAATTTGTGGGTAGGAATGATTTACATGTAAAGAACAAGTACTTCAAAGTATGTGAAGATAAGAGACTTATGTAAAAATCAGGCAGTCTACTTCTACTGTCCGCAGGATAACTGTGGTAGCTTTTGCATCCCAGTCAGAAACCTCAGAGAAGTACAAGACTGAAAGAACACTCCAACTGGAACAGCACAAAACACATCTTTAATGAAAGCAATTGAAATAACACTAAATAAACTGTTTTAATGGAGCTCCAAAGAGATGTGTAAATGCTGCTAGTAAAGTCAATTGAAGGCCTGTCACAGTGCCTCAAAAATCCCTTCACAGCCCTCCTGCTGGCAGCAGTTCAAGTCTCTTTACAGCACATTAGAGGTAAGTGCAGCAGTATTATACCAGGTCCTTTGAAAAACTAATAAAAATATTCTCCCTGTGAGAGAAACCCACTGCTGCTAGGAGAGGAACTGCCTGCCCTTTGGTCTGGGAGTCATTTGTTTCTTCAGCTGGGATAAAGAAGAGTCTTTAATGATTCGCAAAGCTATTGTTAACAGTTGTATTCCCTGAGCTTGCCTCCTAATAGCAAGAGACATCCCTTAAAATGTGCTGCTCAAAATCAGGCCTAAAAAATACAGTTCAGTGGCCCCAAATCCTTCTTAGAATTGTGGCCTGCATTGGGTAGGTTAGACTGTAGCTTATGTCGAGTAGCACTAACCTGCTGTGAGACCACGCTCAGAAGTTCTCACGTGGAAAGCTTTTTTGCTTGGCCAATGATCTTGTGCTGTGTGAGGATGTGAAAATGGGTGAAGTGTATGAGGTGAAGTTCTGGCCTCTTTTTTTTTGTCAGTACCTGCCCTGTGCCATAGAGAGGCTTCTATGGAAAGTCAGTGCAGGGAAACGAAGGGAGCAGTGCCTTTCCCCTGTGGTGATGGCTCACCTGGGAGAGCAGAGGTTCTTCAGCATCTGTAATGGGTGGCTACCTTAGAAATTAACAGTAGATTGCCTCTGGTAAGGAAACTGCTGTTTTCCCTTGCCACATACCTAGACCTATAAAAAAACTTATCTAATAGGATTTTTTGTCCAGGCCCATAAAACCAACATGGCAACATTAAATCTTCTGTCTCCTAGGAGTGCTGGAAGCAGCTTCTGAGACTGCTGGGAAGATGACCCCACACTAGGCATGAATGCAAAAGCTGTTGAAGGTGCATCTGTGTTACTGATATTGTGTATGTATTGCTACACTGGATGCAGAGTATGAGAAGATTCTTGGTGTGAAATGAAAGATTTTGAACCAACAAAAGTAGTTTGAACAGAGTAACAATAGCCAAATTTGCACAATATTTTAAGCAAGAGATTCTAAAAAAGAGTGTTTGTTTTTACCTTTCATTTTAATATTTCTATTCTGATATGTGATAGCACAAATTTTTTTATCAATCATAAAAAGAATATCGAATAATTTCATTCTGAAACAAAAAAAGGATGCACATTTTCTGCTAAATTTTTTAATTCCTATTGGAGGAGCAATTTTTTATGCATGGAGTAATTCACATGGCAAGATTTCAGGTGGCCTTTTTGACAGTCATTTGGAACAGGTACTTTACCAAAAAGTAAAAGAGCCTTGGAAAAAGCCTTCTTAAATAAGGGCCAAAAAATTCCTTTCTGCCAGAATCATTGCATTCTGTACCAATTACATATTTTCTAAAGAAATTATTCAAGTTATGGTACAGAAACATTTTAAACAATCACTTTTAAGTCTCTCTTTGTGAACCTATGCTCTGCTTAATACAATAAGCAGAGCTGCATAGCCTTAGCAGGAAGGAAGACACTAAACAAGCTAATATTAAGCTTCTCAAAGTGGAATTGTTTTCAGCAGGAAAGAAATCTGAAGACACTAGACATTAGGCCAAGCTAAAAGTAAGGATAGTTGGATATGTTATGAGATGTAGGGTATGAGAAGAGTATGCTAGTTTGTAGTTGCTCTGTCTGACATCTGACCTGTGTCTGGTGGCAGGGGATTAGTGTTTGGCATTCCAGTAAAAATACTTATCTTTTAGTGGGGAAAAGAGACACAATGTGGTGGACAAAAGGATGGCAGGTGTTGGGTTGCCCAGAGCCCTGCATAGCCACAGAATAACTTTCTCATGGGCACTGGATTAGCAGGTCTGCACTGAGAAGAGTAAAATAATCAGTGTTTATAGTAAATACATTCATCTCATGGCTGCTGCTGTTTTAGTTCCAAATTTGTATGCACACATGATTCTGTTTAGATCCAGACAGATGGAGAAAACTTTTAGCTGTCATTTTTGTTACATTTTAGACAATCAAAGTATCTCCCTGTGGCCTCTTCTGCTGCACCCAGCCTAGGATATGGATCACTAGTGGCACATAAAGATACATGCCTAGGCTGTGTGATTCTGTATCTTTGTTTTTACTATCTGCCATAACCAGTAACAAAGAGATTTGTGCAGATGACTATCAACAGTTTCTGGAAAGACATTGAAGCCCCAAGGTCCTAGTAAACCTGGTATCTCCCTTAGCAGGCTGGCTGAATTTGAGCTGTGATCTGGTTTCCTCATCTCCAAGTACACAACACATAATCTGATTAATGGAGTGGATGGCATTGCCACAGCCTCCCAAAGGCCTCCACATTTTACATACACAATAGCTCCCCTCAATAGAAATAGGGGGTGAGAAAAGACCAACAGACATCTGTTGTTTGTGTTTTGTAGTGCCTTGGGTGGGCAAATTGTGTTCCCTTCACCTTTGCAGTGATGTACAATTGTCCCTTTGATTGTATTATGATAAACTACATCAGGGAAAAGTGGCATAAGACATCTGCAGATTTGGAAAATGGGGAATTAAATCATGGGAGTAGCTTAAACTGCATGTACCTGCTGATTCTGTATACTGATCTTGGGCTACATGTGGTGGCATTTGGATCTATAATTCATTGTGATCTTAAAAAGAGCAAGGGGATCTTTAAAACTATATGTGTTGAAGAAAATATCCCATAGAAGTGATGAAACAATTCAGAATAGGTATCAAAAGATATTTTTTTCTGTTTATCTCCACATTTAAGATGAAAGCAGGACAGTATTGAGCTAAAAATTGGCAAAGGGACTGGGAGAGGGCAGATTTGGACAAGGCTTTGGATGTCATTCTTTGGCTTTTTGCTGCTGGGGTGTAGCCATAGTGCTGCCTGGCACCTGGAGGTGACACGTGTGTGGCAGGTGGGTACCAGCACACTGTTAGCTTGCCAGTGAGTGCTTGGTGCCTCTCCACTGCACCACTGCAAAAGCCCTGTGCTCTGGCAACCGTCCTTCTGTGCAAAATGATTTTGAACTTCTCAGAATAATTGGATGGGAGGATTATGTGTTTAAGATGAACTTGGATTTGTTCCATTTGAACTGTAAAAACAGGGTTTATTTAAATGTCCTATGCTGAAAAAGACCTATTGCCTTGTAGCTATTGTACAGGCAACTCCATACTTGATAAAAGACAAGAAAAATGGAGGAAAGCTGAGATTATTTGTAGCGTCAGGTGATAAATAAGCTGAATAATTAAAAAAAAACTTATTTGGAAAACTCATTCTCAAATGCACCCTTTGTATGCCTGTTCCTGGCAAAGTAGGTATGAGAGTAGTTCTCCCTGCTGTACTTCTCTCTTCCCTTTGATATTTTCCAGCCTCCTTTTCCTTGCAAAGTCTTCAAAGGATAAAGGCTGATGTCCTTCCTGCTTGACTCTTTTGATGTTGATTTCCCTTACACCTTTGCTTTGGCCATTTCAAACTTGAATTGCCCCTAAAGAAATGCCAAGTGCCATGGAAACAACCTCAGCTCTCATGTAATGGGCTTGACCATTAGCCTTCTGTCTTACTGACTTCTGAGCAGAAGAAATTGAGAACTTGTGCCATGGCAAAGCTCCAAAAGCAGAAAAGGACAAATACTGAGGGCATTTTTAAATGCTATTCTGCTGACAAAGACCACAATAAATAATAGAGGCGAAAGGTCTTCTATGACCTCAACTGAGGAGACACCGGAAATGCCAGGTTAGATGAATCCTGCTTGCTGCTTTCAAAACATTATTTTTACCCTGAGGAAAGGTGTTTTATTCCTCCAGAAATGCTCTAAACTTTTTTTTTCTTTTCTGTTTACTTTTATTTTATTCTGGCCTATCTGATATGCATGAGCAGCCACAACAGTTTTCATGGAATCCTGCTGACTTCTTGTTAACAGTTGAATAAATGCTAATTTTCCCCTATAGCAGTACTGAATTAAATCCCATAGTATAAAGTTTAAAAACTTATTTACTAGTGTACTATAGGTTTAAAAAAAATCATCTGTATGTAGCACATACAGTTAAGCTGTAAGTGCCTGCAAGTTGATAACAAATAATCATTAAAGAATTGTGTGGGAGGTCAAATGGATGACCTAAGGTTAACAATCCATGATAAAGACTACAAATGTTGAATGGGAACTTGCACTGTATTTTACATTATTAGTTTCTTAAACTTCTTGACAGAATTTTGATCAAGTTAATCAACAAAGAGGAGGGCCCTTTTGGATTACGAGTTTGATCATGAATGCATCTCTCAGAGACCAAAGTTCTGTTCTTTGTCTCTGCATAGCATTCCACCCCTTTTTTCACTTCTCACCTGATATTTTTCCCCTTTTTTGTGTATTTCATCTGTAAGTATATTCCAGGTGTTCTGATTTTGAGCCCCTGTCCTTGCTCTTTGTGTGGGAGCAAGAATTATTTGAAGCCAGAAGTATCTTCTGGTTCTGCAGGAGTTAAAAAATCTTGCAGAAGATAGATTCTGTCCATCCAATCTAGAAGTGATTTTCTGTCTAAAAACTGATCTAGAAAAAAAATAAACACGCTGTACTGAATTTTCATTAGAAGTGACACACATGTAGTGTAGTTTGTGTAGTTCAAATCAGTAGTGCAGTGGAATAAGTTGTTGTTTAAATAAACATCTCAAAGGAGAAGAAAGGCAAGTGTATTGTCTGCATTCACAACTGCTTGAAGTCTGGGGCTTGTCCAGCTAGGTGATTGCTGGATGTGTTCTCTAACTATATAAATATATGTGTGCTTGCTCTAGTAGGTCACACAAATCTCTGTGGTGCAACCCTTTTCTCTTGTTTAAAGTGGATTGATTAGCATCACTGCATGTTTAACACTGGAGATTAGAATGCAGAAGCCATCTTATGGATCATGTTAGCAGACTTCACCCTCTCTCTGGCTCTTATTTCATCCTACAAATGACACTGTGGATTTTGAGGCCATTCTTCTAATTTTTTCCCACATCCCAGAGTACTGTCTGACCTAGTCTACAGCATGAGGCCCTTATTGCCATTCTGCATTTTCATCAGGGCTCCATGATCACTAAACATTGACTCAACAGAGAGATTGGTAAGAAATAGTTCTTCCATCTTTTGGTTGAACATCTTGATTCAAAAAGGATATAAAAGCCTATGTAAGTTATTGCCTTATATGGCTTTCCTGGAAATACTTAGATTTCTAGAGAAATTTCACTCAGGGGTAGAAATCTCTAACTTTGATAATTTAGCATTTTGATCAGCGGTGAGACATATTTTGATGAAGTGGCTATTGTTTCCTGCTGTTACAACAGAAAGGTAGCTGAGGATTTCTGTCCGGTGTCATACAATTAAAATCACCGTCCTGGCTTTTTTGTCAAAAAGATAAAAAGAATAAACATAGAAAATTATGATTTTATAGTCTTAAATAAATCCAATCTTAAGTACAAGAACAACATATCATTAAATAGTTCTTCTATTTTATTGAAATTATTGAAATTATATTATTGAAATGAATGCTGGTTAAAAAAATTTGTGTGATAGCAGCAAGTATATAAATGCCATGTGAGGAACTACTATTTAGACCTTACAGAGCATTTTTCACTGGTATCTTACTTCACATCTTTTAACAAACACTGCTTCAACATATAGGTGGGAAACAGAAAGATAGAATTAAGGCTTAAAACACTTCCTTTAAAGTAGGTCCTGAGAAGACATACTTCCTTAAAACATACTATGTGTACTTTCAGCTTCCACTAGGAACAAAAAGAGAAGCACTCTGCCCCTTCACTTTGGTGTTAGATTAGTTCTATGTACACCTCAGTGCTGACATAACTCACTCTTTCAGACACCCATCTCATTGCAGTTCACACTGGGAAAAACCCTTGGTTGTTTTCTTGTTCTAGACCTACTCTAGTTGAAATAGTGTGATGTGGGAAGATAAGAAGCAGAAGCATCCTCTGCTTTCTGTACAGTATACTTGAGAGAAAAGAACAATGTGTTTGAGAAAGTACAGAATGAAAAAATGCTACAAATCTGGCAAACAGTGTAAAACCCCACCATTTAAAAATGCGTTTAAAGTAAGTTCTCTTTAAGATAGCATATAATCAATTTATGGAGTTTTATGTCAGAAGATGTTACTTAGCCAAATAGATAACAAGTTTGTTTTTTTTTTAAATATAAAATTAGGCACTTCTATAAATAGTAGTAGCAATTAAGGCTTTATTGGGTGGACCAAAAACTTACAAGGATCCTGGCAAGTCTGTCTTTTCAGGACATAAACAGAAAAGACAGGCTTTTCTTCCTTGTGTATCATAGGTTTTAGATTTAGCCAGAGGCTCAGGAATTTGGTCTAGTCCAATAGGACCAGCAGAGATCAGTCTCACAAACTAGACCATGAACTGGTGGGGATAGTTGCTTGTTAAAATGTGTTCCCTGTCTTCCCCATAGAAGTGGTTTTGGGGCAGATGGCCATGGGATGGATTGAAATTGTAGAAGTTGGTTGTGGATCACTGAGAATTTCTGTCATTCAGTGTTTTAAAATTGCTGCAGCTTTTTATGGCTGTTTGTTGATTGTTGGTGACCATCTGAATACCTACCGAGCCAGAAGTAGTTATTGAGTGAATGAGCTGGGTGAAGATGATCCTACTAAAAATACATGAACCTAAATGCAGTTTTGAATACCATTTTCTAGATTGCAGAAACTTCCAAAGCCTGATCAGGTTCTAGCCAGGCTAATTTCATTCTTCCTGTCTGATTTTTTATTTTGTGAGTTGAACCACAGTGTGTACACATCAGTGAAAGCTGTGGAGTGGATGTGCTTTTACCTTTTCCTTAAGTTAACCTCAGCAAGGACCAAAAAAAAGAGAAACAGGCTTTTGTGAGAATGTCTGTTTGAGGAAGAACTTAAAAATTCTCAGAATTTTTTAAACTCAGAGTAACTAAGTCAGTGTACAAATTAGAAACACTATTTCCAAAGAACCTTCTTCCCTTACCTACTGTGATTTTGTAGCTAGTCTCAGATCCCAGCATTTATTTTAATCAATACGACTTTTTCTAGTTGCTTTAAATTATGCCAAGATTGTTCTGATGTGTAGGAAGGTCTTGCCATTGCTCCTAAGGCCTGTCTTCTTCTCTGCCTCTCCCAGGGGTTTCTCAGTATCCTCTAAAACTGCAGGGTCCCAACTTGATGCTGCAGCTCTCTCCTTCCAAGTCACCCTGCAATTTACAGTCTATTCTCCCCTTTGCACACTCAATTACTCACCAAGGAGGGAGTAATCCTATGTCTTCTCAGCAGTCTGTTGCTCTTAAGTGAAGAAAAAACTCGAAGAGAGGGGAAAGACCCCAACAAATTAAACAGAAACAACTTTCATTAACATGTATCAAATTCTTAATTTCTTTTTGTTTTTCTCTGAATCTCACTTGTAGCATTGGTGGGTTTTGAGAACACATATGACTTCTAGGTAGTGAGATATAGAAAAGAGATGCCTGATCTGCATGTTCTTGCCCAGGTTTGGGAACGGAGACAGAAGAGGCATAAATATCTCAGGTCTTTGTCTTGTTAAGAGGCCAAGCTTGCTTAGTGCAGCACAGAAGTCATCACAAGTCATCCCAGGTAAACCAATATGTCAGCATCACACTCAGTGTTTAGTCAAACTGATTCAGTAGATTTTACTGAGCAGGAGGGTGTTTCTGTACCCTTTCCTTCTGTGGTCTGGATTAAAAATAAGTGCGCATAAATCTTAATCCAAATTGCATTTTCAAACATGAGAAAATAATGTTGGGTATAGCTCACACTTATAGCATTTATGAGGAAGACATGATTATTTTTGGTGTAGTAAACTAGGATAGACGTAAAAGTAGTGGCTGGATCACAACCAATTTGAATTTTCCATGGTGTTTCCTGTATTGGCCAACATTTCATAGCAAGACACCTTTAATTTAGAGGGACCAATGTTCACTTAGTATATTGCTGTATATATTGACTAAGATTTATGGGGAGCTTAAAGTGGTCTCTAGAAAAAATCACACATTAACTACTGATAGTAAAAATGAAAATTTTTCTTAGGAGCATGTTTGGGCCAGCACAGCTCACTTTAAATGCATTTATATTGGCATTCCTTTATTTGAGAAAAACAGAAACATGCAACTGGTGAAGTAATGGAGATGAACTGTTTGGAAACTTTGTGTGATCTGGGGCACACACGAACCAAGATGGCATGCTGCACCTAAACACAGTCATCTGTTTTTATGGCCAAATGGCACCTTCAGCAGAGTCTTATGCCAAAGGATAGTTTGGCAATGGCATGCCAAATAAATGCAAACTAAGTTTAGATTCATTATGGATAGAAACAAATAGGACAATCTTTCGGAAATTCTGATTTCACTCCCTCACCACCTCATCTTTGTCACTTATTCAAAGTTAATTTAGAGTTGCTGGATAAAAGGAGGAGTGATCCATCCTTTAATTACTCATTTATCTCACTATAAATTTGTGCTTATGAGGAGCTAGAGGATTACATCTGGGTGGTGCACAGCTATCCTTTGTTTCTCTTTGTAAGCAAAGGTGACTTTGCAGGGTGCTGTGAGAAGTTCTTAGATAAGGTGCTTGTCTCCTTCAGTCCTCTTACACCTACTTCTGGAAGGATTGAATTAATGTGTATTTGAAGAATTGCTTAACTGAATACTTAAACCTGAATGTCAGGGTCCTTAAGGTATGACAATCGTGTCAATTGTTCCTGGTAACAGAGAGCCATGATCCTGGTGGGCAGGAGGGGAAAGCTTGGAAAGGTGTTGAGGTACAGCTAAAAGTCACCTCCTCAGACTGCAGGCATTATCTGCTGCAAATGTGTGAAAAAGCAAACATAAATCATTCCTGTTGTTCTTGTCTCAGAGAAACGTGAGTGCTGTACAAAACACAATGCACATGCTCCTAACTGAAAGCTTTGTAGTACGTACACCCTTATCTGATATACCCACAGTATTCTGTGTGTAATGCTATACAGATTTCTGTATAATTATTTGTGAGAAACCCCCATCTTTAGAGAACTGCTATGATTTTACTATGATGTGTTGCAGCAAATTCAAAACAAAATATGATTTATGTCATGGTAACACTAATTTTGTTGTTGTTCATTTGCAACAGCTATTCATTATACAGCTCTATGGACATGTACAAGCTGAAACAAATCCATCTGCAAATTCACAGCAAATTTGAATCAAATTAAATGAAGGATTTACATTTTATGGAAGTTTGAAAATTACATCATTTTTTCGGTGTTTCCCTAACTTTCTATTTGGCTCATTATAAGTATGGAATGGTTTGTCCTAAAAATATAAATTTATTTAATCTGTTGGTTTTGGCAAAGACTGATGTCGTGACTAGTTGCAGAGGCCTTGTTGGCAGAATTAATTAGCACTAATAGCATTAATAACATGGTTTCTTGCATACCTCAAGGGCATGACAGTGCTGATGAATTCCACATGGTCCTAAAAAGGAATAAAGCAGTGGAGCAAATAAAAAGAGGGTATACAGCCTCATTCTTGCTTATCATTGACATATATTCTTGAAAGCCAAAATCATAAACTATGTTTTCTGGAGCATAGCTCATTGGGAAATTTATGCTGACAGAATAGCTTTGGTGCATTCAAGGTGGCTACAGTGTATGGGGGATTTAGTTATGATGAATGGATGAACTGAGGATTAGTGCTACAGGAGCAGAGTCAAGGATGTGGAAACAACCTCAATCATGTCTGTTCTTGCTTCATAGTATTTGAGTTCATGCATAAGTGTGTCGCCCTGTTCTTTTCTCTTCTTTTAGCCTTCTGATTGTTTACATACTTTAGAGTCAGATTCTCACACATTTTCTATAAACAATACTATTGTTTACATTCCTCCAGTTAGGAGGGACAATTGATAGACACCTTCTCAGACCAGTGGAATTGAAGAGGTTGAACCTCTGTCTTCCAATGTGGTCCATTTCTATGAAATGTATATAAGGTGAAATCAAAAAAGTAAACTCCTCTTTTCCTCCTCTCGCTCTGGCTCGGTCATCTCTGTTGTGTCTCATCGTGGCGTTCCTGCGTCATAAGTGTGCAGATGAATGTTCATTTATAAGATTGTTACATTTTTCTAAATATTTTCCCTTGAACAGTATTTAAATTGACTGACAATTTTAGTAGGTTTTTTCTCTGCATTTATTCACATACAGGCAAAACAGAAAATTAATTAGCTCTTAGGATTCAATTCAGTTGCACTCTGTAACCCAGGGCATGCCCACTTGCTTTTCTACTTGTTTGTTCCTTTTCTAACTTGCTTTACGATTTGATTATGAGGATTTATTCACCTATGTCTAGACATCTCTTCAATACCCTGAATGCCAGGGTACTGTAGAAAAGCAGATCAATGCAGCATTTTAAATATATTTTCTGAAGTATTTCTGTGACAGGGCTTTAAGCTAATGCAGTGCCATGAAGCCCTTAACAAGGACAAAGGCTTGTCAGTGGTGCCAGGCAACTCAGGTAGTAAGTCTGAAATGTGACATGAGCAATTAGATGCTGCACAAACAAGTAGGGTGTCTCTGGTTTGGAAAAGGATTGTTAAAGGTCTGCCTAAAGTGCCAGTAGAGTTGTATAGATTTGGAACACCTAAGAGCAGTCTTGAAAGGAAAAACTGGGAACTAATCTGATGGTATTGCTAAAGACCTCTCAGTATGCAGGTAAAGTTTCCTCTCAATTAGAAAGCTCATAATAGAAGACAACTGCTGCACAATGTGTGGTGTAGGGAAGCAATGAAATATTTATAAAGGACAGTCAGAGATGGAAATACTGGAATTGTAGTTACAGGACCATTAGATTCTGCAATACGCAGTTTGATTGTGGTCATGCATGGCTGATCCAGGGTTGACCCCAGCTGTCTGGGTGAGCTGACTGAGATTGCTTCCTAAAGGCAAGAGGACTGGAAAGAGGCTCTGGAGCAGCCAGTTATGGTGTGTGGATCAGCTGTACCCTGACATGGTGTTATGAGTTAGTGAAAAGGTCAAAGAAAGGCCCTGGAAGATGCAGTGAGTGATAAGGATTGGAAGAACATGCCTAATACACACTTTTTTTGCAGTACCATCCAGGTTTGGCTAAGTATGAGAGAAAGAATAATCTCCTGATGTGCTTCAATATGTGTTTTGTACTAAAGGAAGGAGCATTACTGCTTTTCTGCAAGTGTCAGGCCAGCTCAGATGTTAACTAGCCTGTGGGCTAGAAGGGCTAATATTTAAGTTCCAAAAAGGGTAGTTCCTAAGTTTAATGAGCTCCAGAGCTGCACTTGTGCAAAATCAGATCTGAAATAGAAATTCTTAAATTTCACATTAACAAATATCTTGATTTTTCTGATGGTAATTGAGGCATTTCAGACAGAAGCTTCTAAAGAACCGAACACAACATATAATCTGATCTGTGCTCAAGAAAGTTTTGCAACTGTGGGTTTTGCATCTTATTTTGAGCCCAGTTGTAAAACCTGAAATGGCAAGTGAAAAATAACTCACTTTTAAAACAAACTGTCTTTCAATAATGAGATGTGGTGCTGACCTGACAAAGCATGAAAAAAAAAAAATCATAGAAGGCCTCCAAAATGTGATGTTGTAGCCTGTGGATCACTAAGCTACCAGCTATGCACAGTGGGAGGAAATTAATAGTCTTCTTTATGAAAAGAACTCAAGTCTGTTTATACTATTTATTGGTGCTTCGTGGGGATGCATGTTTATTATCTGGCACTGGTCCTAGCTCTTGCTCAACTCACTCTATTAATGGTGTTTTTCCTACCTGCCCGTGCAGTGAACTCAGTGCTAAAGTTAGTCAGTAAAATTGTTTCTACTTCATGCAACATCCTGAGAAGCAAAAGTGAGGGCTTCTAGCAAAGCAAAATGCCATCATCTAGGAGACTGATATACAAAATATCTCCACAGTACAAAGGCTATAACTGTCTAACCATCTCTACATGAGCATCACAGAAAAAGTATTCTGGGAAAACAATCAGCCAGAGAGTGACTTTCTTACACCAGCTAAGAGCTGAGCCCAGAAGACTTTTTTGTCATAGCATTGTCAGCCACACAGTTCGGTGCCTTTCATTATGATTGATTAATCACGTTCTAAGAAAAATTATATTAAGCCAGGAGTGGGGGGTTTGTGGTTGGTTTTGGTCTTAGTGGGGATTTTTTAGTATTATTATCTTAATCTATGTCCTCTGCAGGCTTTCATTGATGAAAACAGCCTTCATACAGTGGTGAAAACATAAGCACTTCATACAAATATTCAAAAGTGTCAAATGAACAGCACATTTCTTCTGACAGCATCCTCAGAAGCTTTTGATCCATGCTGCCTGCTGTTCTGCATATCAGGTGTTACCTGGCAGGAGAGACCAGCTGTTGTTCCAAAGCACTCTGAGTGCTGTCCCCAGCCGGGGTTGCCACTTGACAGTGCCTGGGCAGCACTGCTGGGGTGTCAGGTGGGGCTGTATCCTTCCTGTTCAAAAACCACCCCTGCTGAGGGATGTGCCAAGCCTCTGGAAGGAGTCAAGTCTCCTGGCATTGTCTCTGGCTTGCTTTTGTTCCAGATTTCCCCTGTTTGTATGAGCAGCTTTGAATGGAATGACTTTTGATTCATTGGATGGGACTATAGTTCCATGGTTTCTGCACGTGTACCAGGCTCATGCCAGTGTTCTCAGTAGTAGTCTGGGGAAGCCGATGAGGGAAGAGTCAACAGTGTTCTCTGCTATCCTTAAAATACTCTGCTTTTTGGCATTTTTATAAAGATGTGGTTTGCAAAGGTTAATTATCATCTTAAGTCACAGATCTGTCACTAAGGTGGGGTCTTCCACTTGTAAAGAAAAGGGATGAGACTGCTGGGAATAGAATAAAAAGGCAGAGAAAAACTCAGACATCTGAATGCAGTCAGACCTCTTACAGCTGGGGAATGATCTTCAAAATCTTTTATTTCAACAGGACGAGAAATGCAGAGAAGGCAAAGAAGGTATTAATTTTCTCTAAATGATTCTATCTGTTTTCCTCAGTTCTTTTTTCTCCCATGATTCCTCTTCTTGTCCCCCACTGGCACATATAGTTTACCAGGAAATCAACAAGTCAGGAAATGAGACATGGGGTGTAGCTTTTGGAAATACCTTAGAAGCTGAGGATGAGGGCAAAATGTCATCAATATTTTATGAATACCTACAGCCCTCATGGCTGATTTTGGTAGAATTTTAAATTTTCACAATTATTTCTAGGGGACAAAGGCTAGTAACACCTTTTTTTTTTTTTTTTTTTTAATAGGGGTTATCCTTTAAATGTTGCCTAAAGTAGGCTGACCCATTAGCTGCTAGCTCTCCATGCTTACCTGTCTGCTGTTTCCACAAATCTGTCACCAACAGCTGGGAAGAAACCACTTTTCCTGCTTGAGGACTCTGAAGGTTTGACTGCTGCGCTTTGGCCCTCAGTGTTCTCACTAAATTATTCACATCAGTCTGAAGCTTACTGGTTTTGTTGTACTTCACATCCAAGAAAGATCCAGTACTAAGTTACTAAATATTTTTGCTTCATTGCCAGTCTTTGGCATGCCGAGGTTTATGAAAGACTTCTTAGCAGAGCCTGTGTGCCTCTCCAAGTGCTGAGTGGAGGGTACAAGTGCTAGAAATCCCTTGGGGCAGTTCTGTTGTGTGATCCACATCATGCCCTCTTCTCAGATGGATGATGTTCCCTAGTACCAGTGCACAAACCATGTCACTCAGAATGACATCCTCTTTGTAGGATCTCCTGCATCAACTCTTGCACTTTGAGTTAAGTTAAATAGTAGCCATTTATTATTGTATGGTGCACTTCCAACAGCTCTAATCCATTTGGATAAGAAATTCAGAAGAGAAAGTGCTTTCAGAGATGCTATTAATGGCTGTAGCATTTATTCTTCATCAGACCCTTAATTTAGTTTGACAAAACTGCTCTTGCTTTATTGATGACTCAGTTCTGTGCTGGTTTTGTGTCTTCTTGTAGCAGCTGGTGCATCAACCAGTTAAGCATGTGCCCCAAGGCAGGAGAGAGACACAAACTACAAGTACCAGGTCATGTGGGGGCAGGTTCTAAAGGTTTCCATCTATTTAAATGGGAGCCAGTCACCTAAGTACTTAGGAAAAAAAAATCTGGGCCTCATTTTTTAGTGTACCTATTATGTATAGCAAAAACTTATTTTCCCTAGATCTTGAAAAAACCAGACAAGATTTGTGGATAAGGAAATGCAAGTGATATGTTTGGAACAAAAATAAATTATGACTGGCAATGACCATCTAATTGAAGGGACCTCATTTGTTACACAAGCCACACAGGAGCTCATTGCAACAAACTGTAAACTAATTGCTACCCTTGTGTAAAAATTAGGGGAATAATTAAGGCTTTGTTTTATTTTGGACACTTGTACTTTGGCGTACCAAATTTGAGAGGGATTACCATGAGGAGGTCAAAAGATCAAGGGAGAAGCAGAAACTTGGATGGAGAAATCTGTGCTCTAAGTTATGCATATGCAGGCGTAAGAGGATCTTGCCAAGGCCTTAGATAATATAACCAGGAATCCGTGGTTGTTTGGTCAGAATTTTTTTTTTTCCTTTTGCGCTGACCACTCTCTCTGTTGCCATTAAAATGTATTATGTCTTCAACAGAACGGGTGGGGATCCCTGCATAAAAGAAGGAAGCGTTGGTGAGTGAGCTTTGCAGATTGTATGCATGGTTAGTTATCCTGGTTCTTGAACTAGAATTATGGTTAGTTATTATGGTTCTTGACCTAGAACTGAAATTCCCCCTCAGGAAGGCAAAGAGTCACAGACCAAAACCACAGCAAATCAGACCAGACACATTCAAACCAGACCACAAATAGATACAGGGTCTCAACTCCTTCTATCTCATGACAGGCAGCTTGATGTGGGAGTATGTCAACATCATATTGCCCTGCTGCCATGTTCATCTGAGTCTCAAGTTTAAACACCTCCTAGGCAGTTGTTTGGCCAAGGGAAATTCTGTGCTTCATATTTGGATAAAATTTTGTCTAACTTTTCTTCAAGGTTCCTTTTTCTGCATAAATGGCATGTCTGGCCAAGACAGTTGTTTTACTGACTAAATAGGAGGAAGAAGACAGCAAACCTTGGAGATATCAGCTACTACCCAGGAAAAAAAGGTGATGCTGCTGTAGGCTGGATTTTTTATTCAGACCAGCCCCCTCAGAGCTGGAATCAGCTCAGTTCAGCAGTGCTGCTCTCATTTTACTTGCTGCACATCAGTGCTGAGTTGCACCTCGCAAATTTGCACATTTGCCCCCTGAAAGGTCTGCAAATGCTGACCAAGGTAATGAAAGTTTATATCAAGCCTGGGACAGACCAATTAAAATTTGAAGCCTGTTTCAAATATGTGTTTCTGTTTTTCAATGGAGTTGCTTTGGTACTGAGGAACTGAACTTCCCTTTTGAGTACTTCTCATGGGCACTGTAGTGACTAAATTGTATAGCCATATCTTTTGATCTGGAATCAAAGTGCTTCTCAGCCTCTTAGTGTTCTGGATAAGAGAATAGATTGAGGGAGTGTTGCTTTGGTCACTACATAACCAACAGTTGGTAAAGATGGCATTTATTTCTGGTGATTACACAGTAATTGCATTTAGCTGATTCCAAATAAAAAAAAATGTAATAGTTCTTTGCAACACTAATGAAAAAGTTAATAGTTATACTGTGTAATTTACTTATGATGAGAGTGTACACTGAGGGTCAGTTAGTGCTGCTGCTCACTTGGGTTTTGGCTCATAAAAATGAAATGATATGACTATATTAAGTCTCATCTGGCTTTTAGGATTCATTGAGCTGGAATCTAGTTTCGTTTCCCTTAAAATAATTACAGGGAATTGCATAGTTTTGTGACGTTATTCAGGATTTATGCTGATGTAGCTGAGATCAGTTTCTAGCTCAAAGGTTTGCAATTACAGTGGGAAAGGATGTAGGAGTATTTGGGCTTGATTACACGGGTTGTCATTGGCCTCTTTTTAGGACAGCAGTGACAGATTGCTCTGTCAGAACAGCTCGAGACTAAGTCAAAGAGCCTGGGCTGGCAGTGTTGGATTTCCCAAGGAAAAGGCTGGGTGGCAATGGCAAGGTTATTGCCCACTATTTCAATATCCATTCCTATCAGGGAGGGGACATTGAGAGACACTAACTGAGGTACAAGCCACATTGAATACATGAAACTTCTTTGACCCTGACTTTGTCTAATTTTGCATATGATGGAACATTTTGAGGACACTTTTTGTTTGCTTTACAACTAGTGAGAGCCTTGACAGGAATTATATTCTCCTTGTGTATGCGTCTAAACAAAGATGTGGCAGAATGTCAGCATCCCAACAGGATACTATCTGAACACAACAGAAAAGCAGTGTCTAGAAGGGATTCTGAGGACAAAAAGAGACTGAGCACAATTAAATTATAATAGGATGGTGATTAAAATTCCCCTGGGTTCTGAAATGAATGCATAACGTGGTCCTAACCAAAGGCAAGTGTCCATTTTCTAAGACAATAGTTAAGAAAGCTGAGTAAAAATAGGCCATTCATGTCTCTGACTGGCCTTGCAGACATGCATACCTGAGTGCTAGTGAATCTTCTATCACCTTTCCATTTTGGAAAGAAAATAAAAACAACAAACCCAAAACCATAGCCTTATTATCAGTCCAGAGTTTCAGTGTTCTCTTTCTACTTGATGTAAATCCATAATGCAGAAGTAAGTGGAGATGTCAGTGTATAAAAAAAGAGAATTTTAACTCTCCGAAGAAGAACTAAATTGTAAGGTATCACAGGAATTTGTAAGTCTTTCAACAGAGTAGAGCTGCATTTCTTCTCCAATACATTATTTTATATTATTTTGGGGGGGAGAAAAATTAGGTAAAAATAAGGCATTCTATTTCATGAAGTTAAGCTAGTGAGAAAAGGTTTCACAGTGCTGCAGCAATTTCTGATTCAAAATCCATAATGCTGGATACTTTTTTTCCTCTAAATAGGTTGACCCTTCTGCAGTTCTCTTGAGTGAAATTCTGGCTTCATTAAAATCAAAAGCAAAATTCTTACTGACTTCTGTGGGCCAGGATTTTGTCTTGGCACACTTTGCTTAAGAACCTTTCGTCTTTCAGACTATGGCTCTGTGGAGCACTTAAACATATGGTTTCCTCTCAGAATGTCTATTTGTTAGCAGAAAAATGCTCTTGAAAATATGTTCATCATCAAGATAGGCAATACTAGTACTACTCAGAGACATCAGCTGGGAGAAAATACATTTTGAGGGAAATGTTCCTATTTTATTTATTTTATCCTGTGAATATTTAGTCTGCTTGTAAGAATCCAGTGGGTGCACTTTTTCTTTAGACTTGCCTAGTAACTTTTCATCCCTGGCTTCCATAGAAGCAGGAGTGCTTTGATGAATTTTACTGTGGAGATAATTAATTCCAGTATTTCATCAGCTTGTAATACAAGTAGAAGAAAGAAGGGAGGCTAAAGAATCAGAAAGTTAAGTAGCCACATTAAAAGAATGTGGCTCGTAAAAAGATTATGCTGCTGCTGTAGTTCTTCCAAGGAAGAATTTAATTAGTTGCCTGTTCACTACATGTTTTATTATGCTGTTCAGATTTATGAGACAAAAAAGGTGAAAATTTATCTATTTGCTGCTTCTTTCAACATTCTGCCAAAAAAAAAAAATGGGAACATTTAGGTCAAAAGTTACTGTTCTGCTGAAGAAAGGGAATTGCAGATTGCTGAGGGCATCTCATTAGCATCAGTATCTGCCTCTCTGCATGAATTGCAATAAGTGGATGTCACAGCTGAAGAACAAATGAGAACATACTGCACCAAATATCATCTTCCCTGATGCAGCTTTTTACCTCTGGTGAAAACCCGGTGATTTGTGGAAATTCCTCTCTGACAAGCTCTGGACTGTTGCTTTGCAGTCCTTGCAGTGCAGTGTTCAGGAGAACTCATCGTGAGGCAGAACCAAGGGCAGTCACAGGCCTTGCTACAAGAGGCTCTATGAGACAGTGCTCAGCTCCCTAAGCAGCATGAGCTGGTCATACAGACAGGCACTGCAGGTTAGCAGTGGTCAGTGGCAAGTACCTGGCTCAGGAATACAGTCATAGATGACCCCAAGGATCGTCTCTGAAGACAGCCACTCGATGCCATCAAAGGTCTACCACTGGTCCCTAAATTTTTAATTAAAAAAAAACCCAAAAACCTATATGTAAGTATAGCCAAACAGGAAAATTTCAAATTGTGCATCTCTTGGAAGAAATGTGAATATTTAAATATTTTATTTAAATTAACAAAACTGTAGTTCTGATTTGGAAACATAACTCCATGTATTCCTTCTGCACTTACAGGCCTTTGCACTGAGATGTCTGTGGCAGAAGGAATGGCTGCTGTAATTTGCATTCATCTCATTAGTTTGTTTATAGAATGCCCTGAAGAGACACTTTTTGTGGGAGTCAATATGAGCAGATGGAAATAAGAGACCTAATAATAAAATGCATGCTTAAGAATGACATAAAATTTTACATGAAGGCATAGAAAATTGAACATGGATCCCTGCTACTTTTAAGCCAGGAACAGTTGTACCAGTATGAGGGGAAGAATTTGACCCAGTGGATATTGCTAATTTGATTTTTTTGTACAAATACAGAGATGCTGGGAGCACACAGTATTGATAATTAGGGCTTCAGGGTACTGGGTATACTGCAAAATTCCTCTGAGCTATGGAGTGCATACATGTTGAAACCAAAAGTTAATAGAAGCAGTGAGAGAATTTGGGCAATCTACTTTTTCCCCAGTTTCATGTGAGAACATGCCACTTAAATTCTAAGAAGACACTCCCCTGATATTTCCATTAACTGAACTCAGTCTCCCAGGAGGAGGTGAAGGGGAGGAGAAGGGTGTTCACTTTTCCTGTCTACAGTGAAGCCTTTTCTCATACCTATGACTAAGAAGGGAATTTTGCAGCTGAGGCTGGTTTTCCTTTCTGTCTACTGCGCTTCTTAATACAGTGGTAGCAGCAAATGCTGCTTAACTTTGGTCACTTGGGCTGGGGAGGAAAAGGGGAAGGAAGCCGTGCATGTTGGCCCAGTGTCTGGTGCAGGCGTGAAGGGTAGACTTGTGACTCTGCAAAATTTTTTCAAAGGAGATTCCACCTGGTTTAGAGTCTTTCTGTATTCACTCTGACTCTTAACCTCCTCTCAGCTCAGTGATTGTGCAAGAGATTTGTTGGGTCTTGGTCTCCTGGTCATCCTTTTTCTTTGGTCCTGAGTTAATGCAGTCTGTGACAAGCTGCTGATGGTTATTTCAGTGCCTCCTTGGCTGCTACACTTTTCCTGGACCCTTCCTAGGCTTTTCCCTTGCCTTTATTACTGCCTGTACTACCTGTGCCTGCATGCAGATCCCAGGAGACAGGAAAAGCATGGATCCTCTAAGTATTCAGAATCTTTTGAGGGACTCTTTGCACTTGTTCAAGGCATCTCTGGTCTTCTCTGATGCCAAAAGTAATGGACTCAACTGTCTCAAACCAGTGTACTGCTCAGAAAGCCTTGGTTTATCCTAACCAAGTGGTTAAGTTACACCGCTAAACTCCAGATCAGATACAACTGTTTGAACACAAACTTCAAGGATGTATGTGTATAAGAAGACAAACAGAAGAAAGCATGTTCTAAAAATGTGTTAAATATCACCATATACAAGCCTTAGGCCATATTTACATTGTGAGCTTTTGAATCTGAACTAGGGCAGGGTGCCCAGCATGGTGAAGTGTCTGCCCTTTGGTGTAAGTAGATTAGCTGATACACAGCCTGATATAAAAGAAGAGAACACAGTCTATTCTTAGTGGTGGCATCCCCCTTAAGAGTAAGAAAGCCAAACAAGATCTGCTTACGTGTGGCTCACAGCACAGCTCGTGTCTTAATAGACAAATTGTCTCCTGGATACCTCACTACCCATTCAAGATTATTTATATCCTCTCCCACATGAGATTACAACATTTCCCTGATGGCAATTACAGCAAAGGCCTACCTGGAATAGCAGTATGAAAGAGACTCTGATCCTTCATTTCACAGGCAGCAGCCAGAGACAAGAAGCAGAGCCAGCTAGCTGGTCCAGGGGACCTGTCTCCCCTTGGTCCACAACACCTGCTTTGAAAGGTTCTGTTTTTCACAGTGGTCTTCTGAACTGTGCACATAAGGGAGGCAAACCTGTCTGCTGCCAGATCTTGAAAACAGGGAAATAGGAAGTCTTTTAAGAAATTGTAGCTCTAATGAATTTCAATAATATTTAATATTCCTGTTGGCTACCTGGCTACCTTAGTTATTTATGAACTCAAAGGAGTTTAATTCCTGAAGCAGGAAGAACTCAAACCTCAAAGCTTTCTGCTCCTGAGCCCTCTGAGATGAGGTCATTGAATAATTGGCCTATCAATATTTCCTTCGGCTGCAGAATGTACACACAAAGATCTGGAAGTCTTATCAGGGAGGACTTGTAGATATGGCATATGTGACTGGGTATTAAACACACCTTTAAATACAGCTGGTGTCAGGCAAGTTTATATATATGAACTGTAGTTTAATGTCAGCTACAAATTTTGTCTGAACAAATAAGAATGACAATCAGTTTCTGACAGTACTTTATGTAACAGTTAAACTGTAAAAGTACCCTTTAGGCCATTAAAGCTTTGTTTTGAGCTTCCTCAGACATTTCAGAACTGGGAATTTTATATTGTCTGCTCCAGCTATGGTTAGTCTTGAATTAAAAAAAAAAATGTTCAAAGAGTCTGTAACTCAGAGTCAGAAATGGTGAAGTAGGCAAAGTAAAATTATTTGAAAAGCTACCAAGACCCATGTCAGGCATAAAACTGAATCTCAGATTCAAGAATCTTGTTTAACTATAAGACCAGTTCTCCCATATGTTTTAAATAATTCTGAAAGCTGCTTTTTAAAAACTAACTTCAGAGTATTCTGCTTACTCTCTGGAATTCTTTATATGAAATTTGTTTCAAAAATATTGCTGTTTACAGAGAGAACCATATGGAATGAGTTTCACACTATTTTTTTTTCTGTGTCTTAGCTGGGATTGATTAGTGTGACTTGTGTTTTCAAAAAAATCCAACAAAAAACCAGGCAAAACCCCAGGTCCTTTACAGTAGTAGCTGCTTCCAAATGAATTAATCTGATTTCCTTACTAATATTTGCAGGGTAAGAAAAGACTGTTCAGTTTGTCTTTCCTTCTGTTGAAGTTCATTAAGTTTAGTCACTCCAAAAGCATCATTTCTTATTCCTTGATTTACAAATCCTTACTTACTGAACTTTCTAGTAGGGGTAATAGAATTTTATTTCCCATTTCACACTCTGCTTTTATCAGCTCTCAGTTTGGAGCTATGACTTCCGTTTGGCAAGGTCTTGCCCTTTTTTTTAACCTTCAAGGAGGCACAAGGAGCAGGAGCATGAGCATCTAAACCCTCAGCTTATGTCTCTCTGCATTGTAACACATGACTTTGTTATTCTTCCAGAGCCTATATACAGTTGGTGCCAGAGCCTGACCTCAGGTTGACTTTCAAGTTTACAATATTTATATCTAAGGAAGCTGAATCAAAGTAAGATCACAACATAAAAGTAGACAGGCTGCCGTAACCTAGAACAGCTTCTGAATGTGCTGACTCACCAGGCACCCCATTAAGAACAACGACTGAATGGATTTTTCTTGTTCTTAATTCTGCCTTACAAAAACTTTTCAGAGGTTGTTTTTCTGAAATTCTGTCTTCACAGTCAAGCTCTGTACTGTACTGTACTGTACTGACTTAAAAAAAAAGGTCCAACCTCCAAACTTGGCCAAAAGAAAGATAAAGGTATCCTTTTTTTTCTCTCCTTAAAATATATATTTATGTACAAAGCTTTGAAATATAATAAAGCCAACATTCTAAGCAGCAAGAAATGCCACTTGTAAAGTAGAGTAGGACTAGTAATTAAAGATGTTTTTAAAAAAAGGTTTTTAAAAGTTTAAAATTACATAAACAAACTCAAACACAAAATCACTTTATCATTGTTCTGTGCCCTTTTGCCCCTATCCTGCTAGCCTGAGAAGTGCTTTTGTTGTGTTGTGGGAATTTGATGGGCTGGTACCTGTGCAAGGCTGTGATTCTCTCCAGCATCCATCTTTGCTCCAGTGCAACAACTACATGGGGTCTGGTTCAGAATTCTAATGGAGGTGCCCAGCACCAACTTCACATGCACCAGCCAAGAGATTAATAAGTAGTTCATTGTTTTGGGTCATTTGTTTTCAGCGCATTGCGTTTGTGAAGCAAAGATGTAAGAGGTGAGGCTAATCTGACTGGCAGAGAGAATGGAGATCTTAACACAGCACCTGGGATATGAAAAAGGAAGGTGATTAATCTCCTGAACTACTGAACAAAGTGTGTTGGTGCTTTGTGCTCAGCAAGGCCTGTGTCCCTTGAGACTCTTCACAATATTCAATTTATGGCCTAGGCTGAGCTCATCTCAAGAAGCATTTGGAAAATCAGAGTATTCTAACCAAAAGATCTATTGGAAGCCATGGTAACTGAGGTTACCAGTCTGTATCTTATGAGGTCAGAACAGACTCAGAAACCTGGTAATGGCAGCCTTAGTTTAGAAAATTTAGCTATTTATTTTTTGCCACATTCCTGAGATGTCCTCTAAGGAAGAATATTTTTTGACAACAGGTGTCAGAACTTCACTGTGGTTGGAGGATCAGTTAGGAATTGGGAAGTCTGAGCTTAGTGTAGCACTCAGCCTATCTATTTCTATTAGCTGAGCAGTTCTTAACTCTCATTATTACACTGAGCATCTAGACAGATTTCCTGGCTCTTGATGAGATGTCATTCTTCAATTTAGATGATGCAGATGTCTGAGATGTAGCTATTGAACTCATAAGAAAATAATTTTTAAAATTGAAATAATTTAAGTCAAACAGAGTTAGTGATATGAAAAATGTGATACACAGTGATATGAGAAATGAAAGGCAGTATGCTGCCAAAACCATATTGGTGACTGAGGATTTCAACCGCTGTTTAAAAATTATAGTCCTGGTGCTTACCAGGACTTACATTATAGAGTGTGTGTGCATGGAGTAATATATACTTAGAAGCAGGATATAAGTACTTCTGTAAAGTAGAATGAAAATGTGCCATTTGAAACTGCTTTGCTTGTCATCCCTGGGTTGATGTACGCCTCTGTAATAGAAAGCGCATACAAAGAGGTTCGACATACAGCTTACCCTGTAGCCCAAGCTTGGCAGCTGACAACAGATTATATTTTTCAGAAAACTAGAGGAAAAGTTGGGGCTTAGGTACAGGAACATCAGGAAATATCTAACTCATGAGTACAACTTAGAACACTTTAGCCAGAAGCAGAGAAGGAGAACAGTTCGGAAGGAAATTCAAAATGAATGAGCTGCCAAAATGGAGAGGGAGGGTAAGGAGGGAAGCAATTTAAATGGATCAGGAGGATTATGCCAGAGTGAGGAAGGTATCTTTTAGACAGCAAAACGTTTTTTTTCCCCTCCATTAGTCTTCTGCATTACAGTATCTCTTGTCATCTAGTGAGGGAAGGAGGAGGACGTGGTAATGAAAATAGCTATTTTAGATTTCTTTTTTTCTCTTTAGGTGTTTGATTCCTGCAGCATTGCCTGGCTCATGGAAATTGGTACTGACAGGCAACAATGAAGGAACAGGAGTTAATCTCTTGACTGACCTCTTAACTCAGGCATTGCCAATATAGAAATTAATTAGAGGTCTTTCAAGTAATTGAGATCCATTACTATTACTTAACAGACCACAGTGCACAGAAATCTTTCATTCTTTCTTGAACTAATAAAGTGTGTGTTCTTATAAATCATTTAAATGGCACCATAACTATAGGCTGTGTGTGCCAAATGGCACTGGCTGAGGTGTCAGAGCTGTGCTCCCTGGGAGGCAATGGGAGCCTTCGGGGACCCAGCAGAGACAATGGGAGCTGCCTGTGCAGCTGGCACAGGCAGCATGGCACTGGGGCTCTGGACAGCCTTTTCAGTGGTTTCCCTTAAAGCCTGTTTAGCCATAAAAGTGCATTAGGCGTGGGATGTGCCCCTGCCTTTGGCTGTGTTAGGTTGCCCCCACGCAAATGCCCCTCAGTTTCACCTGCTGGAAAGCAGGCACTGCAAGCTGCTTCTTGAATGTGTGCTTCCCGTCTTGGAGACTTTAGGAACAGTATAAATGGCAACATTTAGTAGTTAGACAGCACTTTTTACCTTCCAAGCTTCATATGAACATTAAGTAGTAAACATGTTGCCATAAATATGACAAATGGAGATGGAAATAGCAGAGCTTGGGTGAAATTCATAAGTGACTCAGCTAGAAACTTTCGTGATCAGAGAGACGATCCAAGCTCGAATTGCACTGACTGAGAGATATGTAAAATGGGATCCATAAAAAATAGCAGACTAGTCCTTTGCAGTTGGATGGCTTCTAATTCAGTGTCAGGCCTTGCTCCCAAGTATGCTACTGGTAGCTGGGGTGGACAGGGCAGGAATTTAACTCTGCCTTCTTGCACATTCAGTGCTAGCAGATCACTCATGCTCCTTGTTATGTGTGTGTTGGACTTCTACCACTGTTGGCAGAGAACTGAATTAATACAACCAATATGACTGAGCAGAAGCAATTTATTGTTTATATTAAGCTACAGTTATAGGTTCTAAGGCTGCTTGTTCACATGTTCATCATTATTTGATTGGATTCTCTGTCTTGTCCATCCGTCCAGCAGGCACCCTCCAGGAAACAGGCTTGGTCCCAGGTTATCCTCTGTGGGCCTCCTTTGTCTAGGTCTTGCATTCCTGGTATTCTATTTCTCAGGGTCTTCTTTTCTTATTTTAGGCCTGTTTTTCTCAGTAACCTTGACAAATTCCTGAGGGTTCTGATAACAATAACAAATACCTACAGGTGGTAATTTGGCTGGAGCATTCTGTATTCCAAGTTATGTAGATACATTGCTACCACTGTGAACTGTGGCCCAGTAGGAAATCTGTGATTCTTTACCAGTTTTATGCAGGAGTAATCTGTGGGAGACAAGAGCTGTACTTGCAATCAGTAGAACTGTAGAGTGGTGCCCACAGACATGAGCTGCGATCTGGAAGTAGTGTCACTGTGGCAGCTGTAGAGCTTCAAAGGAGCTACAAAACTGACTGGGGAAGGGCTGTGAATAATCAAATGGTCAGCTCAGGCTGTGGCTGAACTTCTGTCAGCAGCTACCCTAGGGGGTTTAGAGCTGGCTTTGACGTGTTTGCTTTGCATTGCATTTTTCTCTCAGGGAAGTGATTCACAGCAGACCTGGAGAACCTGATAAAGGTTGTAAATGCACAGTTTCAATGTGCTTCAAGTGAACTTGGTGAATATTTGGAAGAGTATTCCACTGTAAACCTTTTGGGGTTTAAGAAGTAGACAGACCACTGGAAATCTTCTGAACTGGCAAGAGCTGAAATTTGGGAAAACACCCAGGAAAAGGAATGTGTGTGTCTACTCTATTATTTTTCCTTCCCTTGATGGTCGCTCATGGACGTAAGTGTTAGAGTTAGGATGCTGAGCCGATTTACACAAAACTCTTGGTCTAAACTCTTATGGCCATTCTTTTGTTTTGGTGTCAAGGTATCCTCCTAGCAGTGAAATTACCTGTGAGAGCCTGGCTAGTCCTCAGGTGACAGTAACTGGGCTATTGGGGGCTTCTCAGCCATTCTCACTTGCCAGAGGTGAGAAATGACAATTCTCTGTCTCTCCAAACCTAGCAACTTTTATTCCCCAAAAAGTCCCCTCCAAAAGAGCATTAGAGATGCTGCTTACAAACAATTTGTAATGCCTTTTCCTGTTGCTGCCTTCCATATATGTTTGGCACCATTGCTTACGTACCTCTTGAACCATAGTAATGGTTCTGTAATCTACAAGAGTGGGATTCAGAAAGACACTGTGTTTTTTTTAGAAGATGCACTGGTGCACCTGAGGGATTGGCACTGTGGTGAATGTAAATTTTTGTTCCAGTTTTCAAGAATTGGACTAAAATAAAAATTGACTCCTTAATTTTTTAGAGGGATGGGGATCCAGTAGCTGGTTTTTCTGGAAATGATTTAGTGGCTGTTAAGAGGTGGTGTACAGCCAGATTTGAAGGTTTGTTTGGACTTGTTTTCTACAGAAAACATTCATGTGTTTTCCAGATCATTCATAAAATGCTGAAAAGCCATGCATCCAAGAGTGAAGCTGTGCAGGATCCCCTCTGACACAGCTCTGGCTCATGGTTGCGTTTCCAGCTGTCTCTTGAGAACTTTGTTTAGTTGGGCTTTAATCTAAGAATTGTCTTAATGTTTCTGCTTTGTCCTTCAGTGTACTTAATTCAGCTGAGGAACTTACTGAGGAAAGACCATTAGGGTTGGATTGATCAGATTTTAGGGTTTGTCACTGAGATCCTGGAGCTCAGGAAGTTTACCTGGTGAAGAGAGATATTTTTGTATCAAAGCCGTATTTTGCCACTGGCAAAGTAGATTTATATTTGTCTCCTATGTCTTAATAACAAGTCCTTAATAATCAGGAAATAAGCACTTCAGGGCTTCCTTCCTAAAATCTCTATCGATGGAGCTGGTCTGTACTATTTTGTTTTGTATGGATTTTCTAAATAGTCATGGAGACAGAAGGAACAGAGATTATTTTATAGGCTCGAGTTAAGATATTCCCCTGAGAAAGAAAGGACATGAGTTGAAGCTCTTCATACTGAAGGGGAATATCTCCCAAACTGGCTGGTATTTAAAAAAAAGAGTTAAGGACAACTAATACATTTATATCACCAGAAAAATCTTTTCAAGATTGAAAGCATTTGGCAGTGTCAACCCAAATACACAACTTCAAAACAGCAGGATTTTTTTTCCTTCAGCAAATTTTCTAGGTTTGTTTCTTTTTTACATAGTTCTAATGTGGAAACTGATGTAAGTGCTGAGTGAGTGGGAAATTCTTGTTACTATCCATTAGCATTTGATTTGTACATTTCTAAATAAGTCCTGTACTCTTACAAATGATTCAGACTAATTAGTACACAGGGAGTTTGAAAAGCAGATGTTATTTACAAAAAGCAATAGACAGGAACTTATGGAGAATAGTTTGGAACCAAAGAATAGAGGCAGAAAGACCAGCAAACAATCTGGTGGGTTTTTTTTTCTTCTTCTACTAAATTTAGAAGGCAAAGCTGCATTTTTTTCCAGTGCTGTCAAAAGTGAAGTGCTTTATAAAATGGAAGAGATTTAAAGTAACTCACAAATAAATAGCTGCTGTAGCTAGAGGGAAGGAATTGCTTAGAAAAGGAAGAAAAAGAAATCCTGCAGTCTGAAAGAGACTTAGCTGAGTCTAAATATGAACTTTAAGGTCACTGAGACTTTTTCCTGAAATCAAACATCCAAACCTGTGGAAACTAGAAAAGGGAAATACACTTCAAATCCACAATGTAGTGAAGGAAACATTTTAATTGAGTCTTGATCACCATGAGTAGCAAATCAAAATTAGTAAATCAGATTTTTGCCATAAACAGAAGCATTTTGTGATAATTCTCAATCTTTCTGATTACAAATTAAAACATTGTTGAAAGATCCTTGCAGAAAAAAATGTAGATTGGATTTTGGAGTTGTACTTTGTCTGTCACAACCATTTAAACAATTATTCCTTACTTAGGTATTTTTAATTTTAAAATTTTAAATTACAGCTTTTATTTCCCACATCTTCTCAGAGTCTCAAAATTAGGAAGATGCAGGGATAGCAGAGTAGTCATTATCATGGATGTATTTGCCATAACAAAGCTGCAACAGAACCAAAAATTTGTGAATCTTTTCTGAGCAAGGAACTGGGCAGATGCCTTATGAGACAGAACTTGACTAGCTTAGAATTCATTATGTAGGCAAAAAAAAACATAGCTCTTGCAGTGGACCAAAACAAATTATCCCAAAATTATGGATTTCTTTATATTATGAAAAAACATTGCTCAAGTTTGACAGAGGCATGAAAATCTTCAACCATTAAGTTATGTGTCCTGTCTTTCTCTCCACACAAGTCAAGGTTTAAACTTATCAAGGTGGAAGCCAGTCTTCATTCTCTCCTCTTGATTGAAATGGAAGCATGAGTGCACCTTCACCTTGAGATTCAGACAAGTCTCCACTAATTGAAGCTACAGACATGTATATTTATAGCAAAGGTCAGAAGCTGAATTGTTAATACTCACCCATAATTAAAGAACCTGAGTTAAATTTGGTAAGGAAATATCATCTCCTGCCTTGCTGCAGCAGCTAAGCTTTGTTGAAAAGCCTAATGCATTTCACTGAAAATTGTAGCTTGAAGCTTTGATTCATGTCCCAAGCTTAGCTTGCAATTAGCAGTCATCAGATAATGTACTGCAAATCTTTTTAATAAAGCCACAGAGCTTGTTTTGTGTTGGAGGCATTGGGTTGATAGAAGGCTGTTTTCCTCACTGCCGGTGCTTTTACAAGCTGCGTATGCTGAAAACATGTTGTTAATGTGACAAAATTGTTTACTTGCTCATTAAGGAACAGCACACTAATGACTGGGAGAACCAGCGGTGTTACAGTTGAGTCAATAACAATGGGCTTGGGATGTGAGAGCAGTAAGTTTACAGTACCTTGGGCCAGAGACAGGCAGATCATCAGACATGCTGGCTCATGAAAGACTTCTTTCATGGATTTCTGTAGTAACTGCATAGTTAAGATACAACAAGCACGACCAAGCGCTACTGGTGCAGGCTTGTAGATCTGTACGAATCTACTGGGAGAGGTATCTTGTAGTTTTGTGGTTCCATTACAGGGAAGTTGAAGTACAAACAAAACTGACTGAGAACAAGCCCAATTGGAAGACCCAACACGATTTCTAGCACCTCAGATCTTTCTCTTTGTAAGAAGGAAAGCTTGTTTAGGCACTGGTAGCTAACACGGTGGAGATTGCAACTTCTTCTGTCTCCTTAAGAGAACCTGTGCATCTGTCCCGCATCTCTGCCTCTCTGTGGCCAGAGAGCTTGCCCTCAGATTGCAGAAGCAGCATTGTGAAATTTGGTTCGATATCAAGGTTTTACCCTTGAGATCTCACCTCCTATCTTCACCTATATCACTGTCTAGTAAGGTACTAATTCTCCTTGCAAGCCTTCCTTCTGTGAAATCCAGGTCATAGTCATTATCCTAATAAATACTGAAGGGAGAAATGCTCCAGTGAGCAAATTATCACAAAGATACAGAATCTGATTTGGCAAGTCTCCCTTGAAATTTTTGGATTCCTTAAACTGGCCCTGGCAAGAATATTTGAAATAAATACTGTCCAATGGGAAAAAGTAGTTACTTCTAATTTGTCATTCTGTAATAATTCCAGTCAACTTCTGTGACAGAAAAATACTGAAAATACTGAAAGTGATTAACATTTCACATTCTACCAAACAAAACCATAAATTCCTCTGTCTGGAAAGAATAGTACCATTAATAGGTGGGGAAATGGTTCTGTTGCATTAGTAGAATTTTAGGTGGCCTGAAAACTGTGCACAGTATGTGCTAGGGTATCAATACAAAGCTACCAGAAAAGAACCCTTTTGGATCAATGGGACAAAGCCAACTATATGAGATTCAACAAGGCCAACTGCCAGGTCCTACACTTGGGTTACAACAAGCCCATGCAATGCTACAGGCTAGGGGCAAGAGAGGCTGGGAAGATGCTCAGCAGAAAAGGACCTGTGTGTGCTGGTCAACAGCAGCTGAAGATGAGCCAGCATGTGCCCAGGTGCCCAAGAAGGCCAAGGGCATCTTGGCTGGTGTCAAATACAGTGTGGCCAAAAGGAATAGGAAAGTGGTCATCCCCCTGAACTTGGCACTGGTAAGGCCACACCTCAAACACTGTGTTCATTCTGAACCCCACACTCCAAAAAAGGTCACTGAGGTTCTGGACTGTGTCTAGAAAAGGACAGTGGAGCTGGTAAAGGGTTTACAGAATTGGTCATATGAGTTGTACTGAGAGATCTGGAGTTGTTTAGCCTGAAGTAAAGGCAACAGATTGGACATCAGGAAGAATTTCTTCACTAAAAAGCACTTAAGCATTGGAACTGACTTCTCAGGGAGATGGTGGTGTCACTATCCCTGGAAGTGTCCAAGAAACGACTGGACGTTGTACCCAGTGCCATGGTCTAGTTCACAAGGCAGTGATTGGTCGAAGACTTAACTTGGTGATTTTGGAGGTCTTTTCCAACCTAAATGATTCTATGATTTACTGGGCCCTTGAAAACAAAAGAACCTTTCTCAGTCATGGACATTTGGTCATAGTGACTCACCATTCTGTTTTGATAGTGTTTCATTCCAGTTTTATACTTTTGCAAGTTCTCACCTTAAGGAAGCCTTTTTTTTCCCAGTGATTTGCCTTCCTGATTTTCCCTCAGACCCCACCAGAAAGAAAGTGGGAAGTTGTCACATGTCCCCCTGGCACTAGGGGACGGTTAATAACACAGTGTCAGTCCTGTATGGATGCCTGCTCAGGCCACAGGGACATCAGCTGACCCAGTACTTGGCCTGTGACAGGTTGTAGCATAGGTTGTAATGCTACAGACAGCACAACCCAGATGTTTGGTCCCTTAATGATACTCAGCTATGCTCTCATAAGAGGGGAATGTCAGAAATAGCAGTAATCCCTCTTTCTGTGATCTCCATGAAGCTTGACTTTCTATAGATTTGTGTCCTGTGTAATATATAACTCTCTACCCACTGGAATAACTCCTGCTCCCTCTTGGGGCTTCATGGTCATCTCTCATTTCTAAAATTTGTAACCTTCCAGAGTCCTGAGTACCACTTTCCTCCTTTTCCTCTCTACCCATTAATCTCACTTTTTCTCCAGACATGCTGTGCAGGTACATGTGCAAACAATAATTCTTCCCCATGTTCCCTACATGTTTTACTGTATGTATATGTGTACACTGATTAATTCTTTAAAGTGTTGGATTTTATCTGTCTTACTGGGGACACAAATACATCTGGACTTCCCACAACTTGCAGAATTTTCACATCTTCAGGAGGTCACCTGTCTTCCCAATCTGATTGAGACTGAACACCGGTGTAAAAACAGTATCAGAAGAAGGGTCTTACAAACAATGTGATTGAAGAAACCTTTTTTTCCTCAAGAAAGCAGGCTAAAAAACAGAGACACAAAAGGCTCTGAGATGCCTTGTGAATAACAAAAATGCACACAGCATTCTGAGATAGACATCAAAAAAGCATAAGGACCATCTGACAGATTTCATTAACTATCTAAAAAAAATGAAATAAATATGAAAAAAATATTAAAAAACATTATTCTTGTCCATTTACCTGTCAGTTTTGTGAGCAGGAAGTGCTAGTAAGGCCCTGCTAGTAAAGCCCTGACTGCACTTATGTGATTCAAATAGTATCAGTTACAACCTCATTTTTAAAAATACAGGATTATGTGCATTTGTAGATTGATGGACCTGAGAGTAGGGGCGGAATGTTGGCATTGGGTATTCTTTTCCCCTCCCATGAGCTTATATTTTGAGTTCAAGCTTGAGAATGAAGAGGAAAGGAGCAAAGACAGAAAAGTCAATCCTTTCAAGGCACTCAAGTTTCAGCTGCTATCACAAAATGAATTAATAATCTGTGCTCCTGAGAGAATTTCCCACTCCTGAGAATGGATGTAGGGATACCACAAAAACTAGGAAAATTTCTTGTATGAAACGTAAGTATTCTCTACCAGCAAGCCTCCAGAGGTGGTGAGGCCTATTGATTTTTATGTCCATCACAACAACAACAAAAAAAATACTTGTCTCATCCTTTTTGAGGAAGAAGCATAAAACTCACAGAAAAAAAAAAAACCAACAATAATAAGATTTTATTTTGCACTGGATGTGAAAGTTTGGTATACCAAATAAGTAGTACAATTAAACAAGGTAAAAAATGGAGCCATTCTTCCAGGAAGCCCCAGGTTTTTATGTGTTTTATGTTTTTACGCTTTTTCATATCAAAGGGAGAAATTACACTTTTTTAAAAAAGCTTTGAAAGTTTCAGTTTTCATGATGCCAAAATGAGATAAATCTTGAAATTTATATAACTTTAAAAGACCACTTACTAACATGTTCCTGTCATTCACAGTAATATGGAGTGAGTCAACTTGTTCCACACAGTGACCTTAACTTTTCCAATATTTCAGCAGATTTTGTACAATCCCAGGAGTGTAGGTACAGTGCTGTATATCATTGCCATTCTGCCCCAGCACTCTGGTTGTTGGGAAAGCACTACTTGATGAATACTGTGTCTGTTAATTCTTTGTGTAAGAGCTAGAGGCACACACTGTCTAGTCTCTTGCAAAGAACCAATGAAGTATGGTTTTATTTGTATTTGTAGAGACAACAAAATCAAAGATAGCAACTTGCTGGCTCCAACTGAGATAGTAATTAAGATAAAATGATGATGTTACTAGAATATCATAAGAAGCCTGAAGGAATTAGCATATCTTCCAGGAAAGTGAATTGGAAAAGAGATATCCCTAAAGAGTAAACATGAAAATATTGTATTTTTACCAAGTATGATGGAGAATTGATACATCTCTCCTGTGTTTGGGTAGATAAGTGGGGTGAGTGAGTTAAGAGGAGCTGAGAAGACTGTTTGCAGGGCAACTGGGAAATTAATGAATTAATTTAATCCATTTCCTAACAAGCTTTTTATAAAAAATTGAGTGTTTCTGTTGTTGTCAAAAATTTTTAATACATCTCTTCATTCATTCATTTTAAGTCATTCTGTTTTAGGATAGGATGTAACTACAAGAAGAAATAATTGTCTGAATTGTGCTTGGAGCCACTAACTGTACCTTTCAGTCTATTCCCTAAGAAGATGCCCTGGATTTAAAGACTATGTATTAGCACAAGTAATTGAAAAAACAGCTTATTTTCTGACACTGACCCTCCTTTCCTTCACCATGTCCAGAAGGCTGACAGCCCATCTCATTCCCATCACTGTTATCCTGCCAGATTCTCTGGGAGTTCAGCATTGCATTTGGCCTGTTCTGCTAGTCTGTCTGGGCCCCCTATTTCTGAACTGCAATGTCTCCATCCACAAGAATTCAGGTAGGGACTGAAGTAATTTGACACTGCTATAGTTTCAAGTTGTCAGTTTTAGCCAGTTGTCTTCATGTGTGTTTTGCTGGATGCCAGGTTAACTTTTGGGTTTGCAATATGGTCTTTGTAGAGGTTATTTTAAGCTCTCGGTGGAATTAAAGAACAGGAGGGAGCAGACCTGCTGCAGAATAGGCACTTTGTGGCTAAGGAGCAATTTCCTTGTTATTTGAAAAAGTCTGCTTGGAATGGCTATGGGAGAGTTTACAGACAAAATGATTGTGCCTATTTTCTATGTGATAATTGCTGATGAGGAGGTCTTGGGGTCAGGGATTTCCTTTCCTCCTGTCTACATGGTTGTTTCACAGGTGGTCTACGAGAACTCCACAGAAACATGCCCCAGCATCATGTTAAGCTTTTAGGTGTGCTTAGCTGCATGATACTGCAAATGCTCTGGAGAGAAAAGCCAGAGAGGTCTTGCTGCAGGCTCACTAGATGAGAAGAGCAATGTCTGATTTGAGACCAGAAAGACATAAGTCACCATCAGTGGGTTGATTCCTTTCCTTATTCCACTTCCCACTTCTCCCAGTTGGATACAAATTTGACCTAAAAGAGATTTCTGTGACTGTAAAAACCTGCCAAAAAATAATTTATTTGGAAAGATTAATATATTCTGAGACTGAAAGAAAACCAGTACCTCATCAACAGTACCCAAGGACATGGCATCCTTTGATGGGTTGACCCTGTCTGGATGCCAGGTGCCCACCAAAGCTGCTCTATCACTCCCCCTCAAACTGGACAGGGAAGAAAAAATATAGTGCAAGGTTCATGAGTTAAGGGCAGGGAGACATCACTCATCGAATACCATCACAAGCAAAACAGACTGAACTTAGGAATATCAACTGAATTTATTACTACCAAAACCAAAGCAGGATAATGAGAAATAAAATAAATCTTAACATCACCTTGCTCCCATCCCTCCCTCCTTCCTGAAGTCTGTTTCCTCCCCTCAGCAGTGCAGGGAGACAGGGAATGGGGGCTATGATCAGTTTGTTACAGGTTGTTTTTGCTGCTGCTTCCTTCTCAGGCAGAAGAGTCCATCCCTGCCCTACCCTGCAGTAGGGTCCCTCCCATGCGAGAAAGTTCTCCATGAACTTCATCACTGTGAGTCCTTCCCACAGGCCACAGCCCTTCACAAACTGCTGCAGCATGGTCACTCTTCCATAGAGTGCAGTCCTTTGAGGACAGGCTGCTTCCCCACAGGGTCACAAGTCCTACCAGGAAACCTGCAATCTCCATGGGTCTTCAGGTCCTTTACAGGAGCTTGCTCCACCATGGGCCTCCCACAGGGCCACCACCTCCTCTCAGGCACTTTCTTGCTCTAGAGTGGGTCTCTTCCAGGGATTATGGGTGGATCTCTTCATCCCTCCATGGGTTGCAGGGGCCAAGCTGCTTCAGGACAGTCTCCACCATGGACTGTGGGGGAATCTCCACTCTGGCTCTTGAAGCACCTCCTTCCCCACCTTCTCCACTGACTTTAATGTCTGCAGAGTTGTCTCACATTTTCCCACCCTGCTCTTTCCTGGCTGCAGTTACAGGTCTGCAATAACTTTTCCCCTCCTCTTAAATCTGTTATCACAGAGGTGTTACCACTATCTCTGTTTGGCTCAGCCAATGGCTGCTGGTGTATCCATCTTGGAGCCACCAGGGACTGGGTCTGACAGACATGGAGGAAGCTTCTGGCAGCTTTCACAGAAATCATCCCTGTAGCCCCCTCCCTGCTACCAAAGCCTGGCCATGCACACACCCAATACACATCCATTTCTACAGCTGCTCGGGGTTTGATTCCTGAATCTCTCACAGGATGAATCAATTCCTGTTACTGGCAGTTACACTTTCCAGTCTGAATTATATATTTGTACCTCCAAGGTCTCACTGGGCAATCAGATGGAAAAGCACTGATGCATTAGCAACAGTAGAAGATCATGGGATTGAAAAACTCTGACCCATTTAGACAAAATGAACTGCTTACAGCTGAAATAGGCCACCCTGAAAACAAAATGTGACACCAAACTACCAAAATAAATGGTGTGCCTCAAACTATTTATTGGACACTCCTAGCAAGTTGCTCCAGCTCCCATTCATGTTAACTGGCAATTAATGTGATCCTTTTTCTCTCTACAGCTGTCTGATGAGGGGACATGGAGAGGGAAGATTCTTTCCAGTACCCAATGACAGATCATGTGGGAATGGATCAAGTTTGTGACAGAGGAGATTTAGATTGGACTTTGGGAAGCATTTCTTTACTGAAAGAGTGTTCAAGCATGGAGCAGTCTTCTGAGAGAGGTGGTCAATGTCCTGAGCCTGTCAGTGTTTAAAAGACAGTCAGGCTTAATAATGATCTTTAACTCTGGTCAGCCCTGAAGCTGTCAGACAGTTGAACAAGATGATCATTTTAGGTCACTTCCAACTGAAACTGTCTGTTCTAGTCTAGTCTATTTCATTCCTTACCAGGTAGCAGTAGCACAATTTAATGTAGAAATGGGCACAAAGGAGAATTTTAGTGAGTATTGTTGGGATGTTAAATACAAAAGAGATGTAGAAAACACTTCTCTGCTTACCCCAGTAGAGAGGGAATCAAGTCCCTTTGGCTCTGAGTACTCTGGTGCAAAAGTTGATGCAGGCCTTCAATCTGGACTTTGTGGCCTATACAGGCGTAGTCAGGGGTGTGAGGAACTATATCACTGAGAACAAAGGATCATCCTCTTTGCTACCTACCTAAGCTACAGACAAGCAGTACCATTTATCCAGTGAGCAAAGGGTTTTCTGAGCTGACGAAAATCTTTGGCAACCCAACTTTCCAGCTGAAAAAATCTAGTTCCTGGGAAGCTTATAGTGAGGTGTTGAGGTCATTCATCAAGGAGGCAGTTTGTTACCTGTAATCTGCAATAATCCAGAGCCCTGGAACTGGACAGCAGCAATACTGAAAGAGTTGTGGTGAAGTCTCCTAAGTACTGAGAAGAGGCTAAATCAGCCAAAGTAGCAAATCTCTATGGACTGGAGTGGAGAGGAGTGGCAGCAATAAGAAGGTCATGATGACAACCCCTGAAGCATGCTGGCACAGAGGAGCTGTGTCGGAGAGGCTGTTGTCATGACGTTTCTTTGGATAAACATCTGGAGTCCCTGGGTTTACTGACGTAGTGCTGCTCCAAGAGCCAAAACTCTCTTGCTCCTTTAATTGAAACCCTATTGCTTAAAGAATATCCAGCCCCATCTCAGCTGTGAAACCACTGCCTTGAATGAGTGTAGCATTTCTGAGAGGAGGCATCCTTCAAATGAGATTCAGTCACACTTAAAAAAGAAAAATTCTCTTGTGGTTTAATCTGATATGAGGATCCTTGTCCTTGGCTTCTAGGGACCGTAATTTTGTCCTCTGGCAGGTCACTTTGGAACAGTCTGATTTTAGTGGCACATAAGCAAAACAACTGGCTTGGCCCCTAGACTGTGGGTGTGGGTGAGAAGAAAAACACATTATGCAGTACACAGAGGGAAGGGCACAAGACTGACTCTATGAACCTGCCTTTTATTTTGCTTTGCACACTAAGTTAAAAACAAAAACAAGAAAACAAAGCATCCATTGATTTCAGCTCCAGCCTCCAGAAGTGTACAACCTTTTTTTCTGTGCTGTTTATCTCTTGGAACATCAGCTCTAATAAGACTTGTCCCAACTTTACAAGTGCTAGATGTCTATGAAAACTGCCTTCTGGGGATCAGGAGTCAAACAGTAATGCATATTTTATAGGAGGCATCTAATCTTGATCTTAAATGAGATTATGAGACCAAATTAATAGCTGCTAGTTAAGAATCCATTAATAACCTTGGAGGTGTATGCCATACAAGTTTTAATTGGGTTTTCTGGGAAGGACATGGCTCTGTCAGTGCCAGGTGTGACCAGCAATTCAGAGCTGCCTGTAGCTTTGTCTCACTGGTGTTCAAGCAACAGGAAAGCTTTGTGTGTGCTCTAAGTGGATTTAATTCAGGTTTGTTGGAGAAAAAGCTGAAGAGTAGAAAATACCATCTACCATTAGAAGAGCAGTTTATCTTTCTCCTAAAATAATTTATTTATTCAAAAAGTACTTTCACACAGGGAGTTCTGTGTTTCCATTACACCTTTGGTATGTGCCTTTGATTTTATCAGCTTGTGTCTAATTTCTCTGTCAGGGTTTGGTAAGCTGTTGACTGTTCATTTAACTCAACAGCTTTGAAAACAATTTTGAATATTGTGTATGAGTCACAGTAGTGAAGGGAAGAGGATGAAAAGGAATAAGTGTGGAGAAAAAAGGAGCTGTTAAATGTGAAAAGGGAGACAGATATATACCATATATATATAAATATATGTACCAATATACATGGAGCAATACAGGGGCTTCTTCTGGAATAGTGTTCAGGTGTCTGCAAAGAGGTCAGTAGAGGTCATGCGCTTTGTCACATCCATGTCTAACAAGATAGTTTATGGGAGCATCTGGATTTGGCAGCAGTCTTCTTGTCATTAAAGAAAATTGGTCTGATACATGACATAATTTTCATGAAAAGGAAGAAGACAGATTCACCAACACTCAGCAGGTCTTGCTCAAAAGTTTCCACAACTGCAGTGTTCTGAAAACTGGGAGCCCAGTAGGGCCGAGCTATGAGTATTCATGCTCAGAATCATGAGAGAAGACAACCCAGAGCATTCCAAATTTCCTTTTGCTAGATCAAAGTGCAGGTTTTCTCATCTTTGAAGAAGGTGTAGTGTATTCTGTGTGATGGTGGTTAACAACTGCCTGTGACTGGTTATTTCTCATTCTGATCCATCTGGCCAAAACATGTTTCTGCCTTTCTTGCCTGCCCTAAGACTAAATCCAAATCTTAACGCTGCTTCAATTAATCTCCACCTACCAGCTCCTTTCCTTCTGGTTTGGTCACCAACATTTTTCTCTTTAACCTTAAGGATCTTTTTACATGTCAGCCATGTTCTTCTCACTTCTCCTGAAGGGAGCAGTGCTGGCTCCCTTCAGATTCTGCCTCCTTCCTTCTTGCCTTTTCCATTTTGCTGAGCTACTGGATGCAGATCAGCCATATTTATCTTCTGTATTACTGCTTACATTGCTGCAAGCCACCCCTTTATTCTAGGGTGGGAAGTCTGTAGGATAAAAGGGAACAAACTGTGGGCCAGTTTTCCAGACGTTGTTATCCCAACAAAAACATGGATTCAGAAACTTGGGTAACAGAAAGCAGCTTAGCTTGTGCTGTGATTTAAATCAGCTGATCACAGTGACCCTTTTAAGTTCCTTTAGGCTCTTGGATTTTGTTTACCTGTACAAGCTGCATCAGTGTTTTTCCAGTTGCAAAATATCTCCTATCTCCAAACATGATGAAAAATTCCACTCTAACTTCTAAGCTCATAAGTAAAGATTTCTTCCTTAATTGCAGAAAAGGAAAAGAGATGGCTACTGCTACCAAGCAAGAAGTATTAATGTGCGTCTGAGAAGGATTGCACTTGTTTCCACGGACCTTGAGGGATCAATGGGAAAAGGAAGTTTAAAGACAGATGACAAGACTGAAAAAAGCTAATTGCCTGAAGCAGATAAACTAGGCTAAAGATGTCCGTTGTTGAAATTTTCATCCCAAGAAAATTTCACCCCAGGCAAACCTTAGTCCTTAGTACGTTTTTAAGAATGGGAGAAATCTCCAGGGAGGAATCCATGGAACAATATGGGAATCTTAATTCTAGTCAACTGCCAGGACCAGATGGTGTTCATCTAAAGCTGTGAGGGATCTCAGCTCCAAAACAGGAAAGCTTCTGACAAACACATGCAATATATTCCTTAAAATAGGAGTTATTCCTGTTTGCTGTGAAAGTGTCACCAGGGAGCATCACTTTCAAAATGCACAGAAGAGTGACCTCAGAAGTTGCAGGTGAATGTGCAGTACCCTACATAGAGGGGAAACATTTCAGGCCAGTCAAAACGGAAACATATGCTTAGAAAAACAGAATTGCATCATCTGACCAACAATATGGTTTCTGATGAAAGTCCTCAGCTGATTTTTGAAGTTTTTATTTATTTGAAGGTTTTATTTAAAATATTGGGAAGAAAAATCTGGCATATATAATCCAGGTTTCTAGGAGGTTTTGGTGATTTTTTTTTTTAACATAAAATCCTTTTTTTCTTGTTAGGTAATTTTTTTGTTCTGAATTAAATATTGTCTAGGCATCAAATGTTTTATGTCCTGGTTGTTTTTTGAAATGTAGGTCACCTAGCAGCAGCATGCAAAAATCTGTTCTGGGATAGCTCTTGACCAATACTGTTGGTGATTTTAAGGCTGAGTTGAAGGTGTGGTCATTACATATCACTATCCATGTTAGGAAAAACTAGAGGAGCTTACAAAATGTAGAAAGTCGTACTTCATTCCTACTACATTTTTTTACTTTAGTGAAGAAAATCATTGGTAAATTTTAACTTGTAGAAATACAGAGTCACATACAATAGGAAGAAAAAAAAATTATTACAAAAATGGCAATGAAAAACAAGGAAGTTTTCCTTCAGAACAGAGATTGAGGAATGGTTATTGACAGTGGTTCAGTCTGTTACACTCAGGAAAGAAAGAGCAATGAGAAAGTCTTGCTTCAAGTCCTCAGGAAATGAAAGGTATAGGCATAAGTAGCATCAAGTTGAATATCCTTAAAATGAATGAAAAGAAATAATTCTGCAGAATTCAGTGCTAACAGCATATCATAAAAATCAAGATCTTCAAGCCCTAAAGGATTAGATCATTCTGTTACCATTAACAGTTTTGCAGCAGACAAATTATATGACCAATGTCATATATGAGGAATGTCAGACATCAGATCCGAGGTTATAAACTGCACTTCTCTGAAGTGAAATGAAGAAAAATACCTTCCATAGAATTGTACAGAAAGAGAGGCATAATTTTAGTTGGACAGAGGTTATCTTCCTCTGATACAGAAGAGTGACCTGAAGTGGTGAGTTAACATACAACTTCGCTGTTGAATTCTGATGACCCATCTTAGATTTTTATATTTCTGAGGAAGGCAGTGCCTGTCTATGAGCTTACATTGTTTGCAGGTATTTCCTCATTAGACACTGGTATTTTATGGAGAATGGAAATTCAAATAAAGTCAAATGAAATTGATGGCAATTTGAAATGTTTGCCTTCTTTGCCCTTTTTATATTGTGTACAGTTTAAAAAAAAAATACATTTTATGCTTTTTGGCAATGATTTATAAAGTAAACATAGCCCACTCTGCTAAGTGTTTTCACTGGGATCCCAAAAGTAAGCTGTAGTTACTTTAGAGTCTGAAGGTCCATTTCAATTTCATAATTTCACAATTTTGCAAGACACAGAATTATATTTTAATATGTAATAGAAAATGTAAAAGTAGAGAAATTGCTTCTCAAAATGAAGCTGGAAAAAAAAGAATAATTTATTTCAAACACAAAGTCACCAATGTAACTGCTATTTGTTGTTGGGAGTCTGATTGCCCTTTCACTCAGGGTAGCCCCACTTCCCACTAGACTTCAAGAAATGGATTTTTTTTCATTTATTTCTTGAGAGAGAATTATAAGATATTTCATACCAGAATAGACTATTGATGTAGTAACACATGTAGTGCTTAGTTAACACATGGTAACAGATACATAACAATTACTATAATTTTTTCTGGTATTGAATTATATCTGCTGAGATCTGATAAAGACCTACTGAGACCAAATCTTTAAACAGCATATAATTGCTGAAAACACTTAAGAGGTTTATGAACATGTGATGTGTTATTATACAAACATTGTTTGGTACTTAGTTTATATTCACCTTTGAGAACTCAGCAAGGTCTCTGTGTGTTTTTATATACATATGTATATGAATGATGTAAATACATTATATATACACATGTATATGTACAGGACAAATGCACATTGTAAATACCATCATACATGGTTTAAAGAAGGAACCAGCAGAGGGGCTGCCCTTTGAGATTTTAGGGCTCAAAGAGTCAACTTTGAAGGAGAAATTCAAGCGAAATTCTTTGCATTGGTGATATGTATATTCTGAACCTATACATGCAGTCTATCCTCCCTCTCAAGGAGTGCCATTTCTCAAAAAAAAGCAGTTGAGGCCAAAAAAGTCCACAAAAAACTTACAAACTACTAGTTACAAGTTAGGTGCTCATGTGTGAACAGCTCCTGAATTGTTCTGTCAGGATAGGTAAGAACACAGTAGCTTGAAGCAGCAGGAATCCCTGAGGTGATTGTGCATTAGCCAGTCTCTTGATGTCTGGGAAGAATAGCTAAGTAGTGAACAGAGACATAATTGTGCCTGATTTTTATTTTTTTTTTCCCCAAAGCTTTACCTTCTAGAAATGGAAATCGCTCTCTCTACTCTGATCTAACACAGAAACCCTTAATATTCAGCCTAAGCAACTAACCTGTCTCGGTGGCTGGATTAGAAAGCTCTGCGAATAAATCATGTACTATGTTTAGAGCACTTCTGCCTCTCATGATCAAAAGTGTTGTGACAAAGGTAATGGATTACTCCTCTTCACTTGCTGTAATCACTGGGAGCATCAGCAGCCACAGGACCTGATGTGACCAGTACAAACGCAAGCCCTGACGTAGTCGTGACTCCACAAGGCTGATTTTCAGGCTTTGAGGAATAGTCTGTGTGGAGCACTTGGTCTGAGGTCCTTGTTTGTTTTAAAATCCACTCTGAAGTGCTGAGCATAGCTGATAAAAGAGCTCACACAAACTGGGTGTGGTTCTCCAGGGTTTGGAAAGAACAACTGCAAAGTTCTAAGGGAAAAGTCTTTTTGGAGTGCTGAGTATCTATTAGCCAGTAAATTATTTTGCCTAGTTTGTTGGTGCCAAGAGTGCAATAATGTGCAGTCAGTGTCAAGAAGACCTTGCTCGCCATAAATGAAAATGCCATGACTGGGGTTTTTTTTACTAAAATTTGCTCTGGGAGGCAGTGGGGTATTTTTGCTCCACCTAACCCTTTCCTTTTGATCTCAGTCAGTTTGGGGGGCAGAGAAGAAGAAAAAGAATGAGAAAGGATAAGCAGAATACAAGGAACATGTCAGGTATTTAATACATAGCCAGGTTTATACCAGGAAAAGGGAGAGAGCCAAGTCATATACATACAGCTCTGGATTCCTTCCAGAGGCTTCTGAAGACCAGGAATGCTGTTGTTCACTGACACAGCTGGGCCTCTGCCAGGGAAGGGGGCAGGCAGAGGAGGGTGTGCGTGTGTTTGTCTTTCTCTCCTCAGTATGAAATGTCTCCTTTGCTCTGCCATTGGCACTGCTTGCAGCCTCCTCTGTTTGCAAAATGACCGTCTCCCCTGTGGAATGACGAGGTTGTTTGAATCCCAAGTTTGAAGGGATGGGCTGCTGCATAACATTTATTTTTGTTTTGCTTTGTGTTTTGATAAGGTTTGTTTTTTTGGTGCCTGTGAGTAAATGTTCTAAATGCGTCTTTTGTTCCAGTAATGGCAGTGTTTGAAATGTTCCCTACTAACTTTTGTTTGCATATAACTATAGATTATTTTTGATTTCTTGCATTTTATAGCCTTTAGAATGGTCTGATCTGACCTCAAGCTTTTTGAAAATGTTGTATCATCCTACAAATAGTCCCTAATAACACTAGTGACTATTTAAAACGTAATAGTTTACAGAACATTTAATACCTTATGAGAAGTAACAGGTTCCTTTTCATTTGCCACTGCTATGCCCAGAGGCAGGTTTTCTAAGGACAGGTTAAACACGTGTATAAATATATATAATAGCTACATACAACTACACATTTCAGCAATAATTTTAGAAAAATGAAACATTTACAGCATTTAAGGAAAAAAAAAAAAGGCTTTTTGACACATGAAACCTTCTTCAGACAAGATGATATTTTTGAAACTACCTTCTCATTGTTTCCCAGGGGTCTTAAAGTCCTCTCAGTGTTCAGGGCATGGGAGTGGTGGTCTACAAAGAGTGGGATAAGGGCCAGGAAGTCTTGCATCTGCCACTGTTTCAATGAGCACTTGTGTGTGTGTGTCACATTTTATGGCAAATCAGTTGGCAAAGGGACAACTTTTGCTTGCAAAAATTGGCTCTGTGCAGTTCAAACAGCTCATCTTCCACTGCTGTCCTGTGCTAGATGAGCTCACATGTGCACAGTGGCTCACTTTAACTCACACACGTGTTCTTCCCAGCACTCGCCACCTACGGCCCAGATTAAGCCACCAAAGACAGGCACGGGCAGGCAGCAGTGGGACTGGCTGGGCTCCAGGGGCCATTCCTCATGGAAAGCAGTGCTTCATCAGGCTCCCCTGTGCTTTGTGGGAACATACACATTGTGGTGCATGTTGAGTCAACATGTGGCTCATGGTGAGTCTATTCCTGTCTCCACTCCCAGTCCCCTATGTGACTCTGTGGTGAGGAAGGTGACAGGCCTTGCCTTCTGCCTTTGTTCAGGTGTCAACTCAATGCTCAGAAAATGGGAGTAACTACTCCTATTAATGTTCCTGTGGGACTGCATCTTACCTCAGGCAGAAATGGTTTGTCTCATGTATGGGAGGGGACCCTGGAGAAACTCAAGGTTGCCTAGATATTAATCACTTCAGGGGAATCAGGCTCTATTAACTAAGTTTAAAATGGCCAAAAAGAGAATTAGGATCTGTCCCAACAGTGTTTCTTTGTAAGAAAATCAGTCTGCGTGAAGCAGTGTTGTTACCCTTGCCCAGACTCAACCAGGAGGGCTCAGAGAGGCTGGATAATTGTTTTCTATCTGTTTTTACACCCAGTAAGAATCACTTCATCTTTTAGCAGTGGTTTCCTACAAGGGTCGTGTACACAATGCTCCTGTTCTGTAGTAATGAAGTGGAATAGGCCATATCTGGATGGTCTTAGTACATACACATACGCTAAAAGCAAACCCAAACCTAATGTTAATGAGAACAGTGTGTTGAATGGAGATCTGAGCTGTTCTAGGCCCTCTGATCAAATGAAAGCTCAACTTAATGTGATGAAATCTGCCTCAGAATCTCTGCAGAAACCCTTGTAGAGTCTTTGTTTCAGCAAATGGGGGAGAGATGGCTGAGATTACTAATGTCACTGTGACTAGCAAATTTTTTTCTGGACAGACTGCACTGCAGAAACTTCTCATTCTTTTCTGCCCAAGTAACTGATTTGACATTCAACAACTCTTGGAAGGAGGCAAGCTTAAAAATGGTGATTCCTTACAAGAGCTAAGCAGGATGATGAACAGCACTAGCAGAGATATGAAAAACAGGAAAATTGTTTTCATGACTACCCAGAGTTTTGAGAAGTATTCCCACACCCATGCTCCGTTGCATGTGTTTACCTTGCTAGACGCTATACTGGAGGCACACCTGCTTGCATCAGCTCTGTGGCATGGGTCCAGCTGTGACTTGGAAGCAGTGCTTCTCCTCTGTGAGCAAGGACAGCTGCTCCTGCAATCAGCCACACCTGATCATTAGTGAGCAATTTTGTAGCCGTAACCGTAAGGCACTGAAATTTATTTAGTGACAGCAATGTTTAATTTTACATAGGATTGCTTCAGAGCCGGAAGTTCTGTGGTGCTTACTGGAACAGAGGTGATAATGTGTATTCTTATGCTTCCAGAGAGAAGCACCTAGTGTGACACTAGAGTGTTAAAAGGCACAGAAGAAAGGGGAATTAGGAGAAGAAAGAATGGGAATGAAGAAAAGCACTTTGAGTTCATTCCCTGTATTACAGGCAAAGTTCATAAAATATTCAGCACTTGAACTCTGAGTATGTGGTCAGAATTTCCTCTCACTTCTGAATGACCTGCTGCACAAACATTGGCTTGTTGACGTATAATAGCTGCCTTCAAACAGGATATTATTCAGCACTCTAAAATAATCTAAAACTCATTTGAAATAGCCAGGTTAATCCTCATCACCTGCGAGTGAGGAATAAAAAATAAATTATTCACAACCCATTACTTCCCTAGTAAAGCACCACAGTTTTTTGTGACTGTTAATGTGGCTGGAATCAATTAAATTGCTGCACATTCTTTTAGAGTCTTAAAGTATTTTTAAGTTTGGTTTTAAATGTGGACAGTGGCATACTTTCCCAAATATGAACTCACAGCATGTATTTTAAGGTGTTTTGGACCAATTAAGGCTTGCTTAGAGAATAAACCTGTTAAAGACAGAAAGGAGAAATATTGCCATTTAAAGAAGAGGGTTTGGCTACAAAGGGTTTGCTTTTAGCTGAAATCATACCAAGTGAGCTGGTAGGAATAATGAGATGTGGATAGATTCACAAAGCTTACTGGAAAGAAGCAATTGCATCTGGTTAGTTTATATGAGATAAAAGCAACATGGGTCATATTTGTAGAGTACCAAAATCTTTCTCTTGTGAAGAAATATTGATTGGGCTTATTTCATTTAAATCCTAATTATTTATCCTTAAAGTAATGGCAAGCAGAAATGTGCTGTGAAGCAAACCAGCTATCCCCCTGTATTTTCCCTGCACTGTCATCACGGCTGGATCACCCACAGTCAGGTTTTCCACCTGCCAACAATTAAGTGCCTTTTCCTGTAACCTAAAGAAACCCTTTAAAAGATATGTCCTCCCAACCTGTTTTTCTGTGTTTTTACAGTCTGTTGGAGGAAGACAGAGCACAGAAGTGTGCTAGAAAAACATCTTCCTGAATAGGGAAGGTCAAATATTTGCACCCCCTCCAAAAAAAAAAAAANTATACTTAGAGGCAATAGAAGTTCACATTTTTATTTACTCTGGGATTTCACTCTGTGTTTACAGAGGTGACTGCACAAACTAGCTGACCTCTCTGGAGGCCTTCTGGAGATCAGGTATCCTTGACAGTTTCATGTCTTTTTTGGGGCGCGTTCCCCAGTAAGGTGGATTTCACAATTACTGAGAAGGTCTCAGTGAAATTATTCTTTTGTCATGAGGGGAAAATACTTCCTAGGCAGCCCTCTGAGGCTGCTAGGTCTACTACTGGCTTTTCTCCACCATTCCCAACCTTGCTGCTTCCATCTGTTCTCCGAAATGTGCTTTTGGGAGGTGAAAGGGGATACTTTTGTCTGTGTGTTTTGCTGACAGTGATCACAGTAACAGCTAATACCAGAGCATTTAAAACCTGATGATTCCAGTTGTACATTTAACAGCCTTCAAAGACAATATTAGAATATTTCTTTTGCCAATCAAAAGAATATAAATTCTTGTCAGACAGCTTTGGAAGGAGGTGTGCAATGTGCTGGATCTGAAAATAAAGCATTTCATTTTCAGCCCAGTCAGCCAACAAAGCTGTGCTGAGCTTTTCCAGTCCTTCATAACCAAAAAGGGTATTACACTGAGCCAGTAACTGGCCTTGGAGAAGGAAGGACTGAAACCCAAGAGCAGACACTGACACTTTGCCTGACCCTGGCTCAGTGGAGCAGCTAGCATTGACTAACCAATATCTGCAAATGGGTTCTTCTGGAGATACCTTCTTGTTCCATGTATCTCATAAGATTATTGCCACACCCAAACTAAACTTCAGCAATTTAGAATTTTAGGAAACCCTTTTGATCCACTCTTTTGCCCTACAAAACCCTCTTGCTGTTAATGCTGGAGAGATGTCAGCAGTTTTCTGAGTGAGAGCTCTTGCTTATTTTCTTATTTATTCCTAATCATCTTGCCTTCCTTTGGTTTGTTTTGAGAGCACAGAGGAAAGTAATGCTCACAGGCACCAAAGCACCTCAGTTTGTGGAAGACCAAATCATTTCCATGACTTGGAGGAGCACAAATGAGGAGGATTGCTACGGTTCTAACCAGGTGGCCTATGGGCTACCAGAACAGTCTACAGAGAGCAAGAAGACAAGAGAGAGCAGTGGTCAGTGCCATGAATGGTGGCTTTTTATGAGGGAGAGTAGTGAATGGACTGAAAGGGAAAAGCAGCATGTTTTGTGATGGTGGGAGAGGGAGGATGCAGGTGAGCACAGAGGTGGTAGCAAGGTGGGACCTTGGGGTAAGCAAGGGAAAGGGATGTGAGGCGGGATTGTTTGATCAAGAATAGGTGGCTTTCATTGAAATTCTTTGTCTTTTAATTCTGTTAAGGCCAAGTCTTCCTAGTGGATTTTATCCTCAAAATTTCAAAGATTTTCCATTAGACTTCCCTAAGGAAGCTATCTCACAGAGACACCAAGGCTTCCTGAATAGTGACACTCACCTGCCAGAGCTCCTACCTTCTGCACTTTGTCTCAGTGTGCTGGGAAGTTTCTCCCATGGTCCTTACTTCAGAAAGACTTGATCCTTTTCAATGTGTCAAACAAACAACCCTAGATCTGATAAACAGTTATTGATCCCCTGGATCCATACTGTTTTTCTGCAATACATTATGATGTTGCCCATAATATAAAACTGAAAAGTGGGTGTTGGTCTCTCAATGTCTTGGCTCAGTCTTTTTACCACAAATAGTCCCTCTGGCATCAGTCTATGCTGCTGGCTTGCACACAGGTGAAGTCCCTTCAACAGATACAGAAACTTGGGAAGCTGAGTTTCAGTTCCTGTCTCCTACTAACAGACCGTGGCTAAAAGAAAGGCATTGTGTGTTGGGTCTATGCACAGCTGGAGTTATAAGCAGTATAAATGATACTGATGGATTAAAGTGAAGTTTTCCCTCATGGCACAGTGCTCAAACACAGCTTAAGTAGATCTTGGGGTGCCTGTCTGCATTCTCACAGTTCTGCTTCAGGATCTTCTAGAACCTCAGCTCTGTTTCTGCTTCTTCTGTCTGGGTATTGTAACTAACACTGTTCTGGAATCTCTTTGGTACTGGCACCTTCTTGAAGTTTTCTTTTAATTTTATATTCCTTACAGATTAATGTTGCCATTACTTTTAACAATGCTTCCTGAAGGTAAAAAGTATGTTTTTATTAGGGTGATTATCAGGATGACAACATTTTGACAACTTAAAAACTCTTTGTTAAGGGTTCTTGTAGCATTAAATCATTCTAAAGAGTCGGGAGCATGGAGAGAATAGCAGCTGCAGAATTTTCTGTCAGCTGCAGAATCTCATTGCAAAGACATGGTAGCAGATAAGGGAAACAAGGGTGGGAAGTCCTGGATGGAGTTTTAACTCTTTTCAGACACAATATTACTGACAATTCCAGAAGTCAGAAAATACTTTAAGTGACATGTATGATGCCACTGTGCTGAATGAAAGCAGATAAATCAGATCATAAAGCCATGTATCTGCTCCAGGAGGGTAACCAGAAACAGTAGGACTTCTTTCTAAGCATGTTGTACTAGAAACAGACATTTAGTAAGGGTTTGGTGGTTTGGGGTTTCTTAATTCAAAGCCAGGCATTATCAGTACTTGATTTAGGGTTGTTTTTCTTTTTATTTCAACATGTTTCTCCTGTGCCTATGTGACTAAAGGGAAGAAGGCAATGGAATTGACTTTCTAGAAAATTTTAGGCTGAGAAACACAGTGACTAGAAGGGGCATGTGTGTACATCCTTGTACCTGGACACTAGATCAGGTGTTTATCAGCTGGATCTGAGTAAGAATTAAACCTGTTGAATGATAGGGACTGCAGTATATTGCAGACAACCTCCTTCTGACTTCAAGTTCTGTTAGGTATGGTGCCAAATCTCTATTGTAAGGACACTGGAATTAATTCAAATGATCAAGTAATACACTTGTTTAAATTAATAAAATAAGCATGCTTTTAAAACTACTACTTTACATGAGATGCTTCTGAATGTTGCCACTAAACTTACAGACTGGAAATCAGGGAACATCTGATAGTTCATTAATATGTCAAGAAAGGAAGAAGAAGGATGATAAGACAGGAAAAAGCAGGTCCACAGTTGTTTTGGTTAGCCTTTGGGTTGCAAACTATTCAGTATGTTGTTCTGAAAAAGTTTTCAAGGGAAAAATTGACCTCATTTGTGAACTCTGTGACCCTCAGTGACAATGACAGGGTTGTTGTATGAGACAAAATTATTTGGCTTCTTTTTTAGCAAAACAACACAAATGGTGATGTGTTGCTCCCTGATGGATGAAGTGTTGATAGAAGCACCTACCTGCCTCAGTGGTTAGTGGACTGGTGAGAAAATTGATATAATATGATTGTGTTTAAAACAAGAATTTATTCCTATGTGGATTTAAAACTGCACATTTTACCTTCCACAGTTCTTTAGTCTTAAAAGTAAGCACGGCCTGCAATTTTTAATTTATGGCCATGTTCCAATAAAAAGTTTGCATTATTTATTCTAAACCTAAGGTATTAAAATAAGATTATTAAAAGGGAGGAGGGAGGCACATAATTATTTTTATTTCAGGGTTAGCTTTCATTAAAGTAACACAGGTAGAGTAACAGTGTTAGTAACAATAAAAAGGAAAGCAATTAAAAAAGAGTCATGCCAGCCTTGTTTTTCCTGGGGTTATACATATATGTGTGTGTGCATATATATATATGTATGTTCATAGTGGGTTGACCTTAATTCTATTTTTGATTTTATAATTTCCTCATCCTGATATCCCCCAAAGTCCATGATTTCCAAAAAAGTTAAAGCTACAAGTTTCTGACTGACTGCAGCTGACTGCCTGCATTGAGGAACAAAAGTAATCAATAGTGAGACACCTACAAGCTCCATGTGCCCACTACACAAAAAGCTCCATGAGCTGGGAACAGGCCCTACAGTGTCTTTTTTTGCTCTCAGTTTCATAGTCAGAGTGAGAGCCATAATCAACGTATCTGCTCAGGCTGACCTCTGTAAAACTAAGTTTTTATAGAGGAAAATTAAAGTGATCACATCATTTTGAATACAGTGTGCCCCTCTTTTGCTTCCACTCCACTGAAATTATGCGGGTGAGACTTATCTACTGTAAACTGCAGCTACTATGCTTCCCATAGTCTAAGGACAATTTAACCATTTTTTGGTGTAATGGATCTTAAACAGATGATTCAGTCTTTTCTTGAAGCTTGGTAACACTGAGCACTTTCATTTTCTGCTTTCAAATGTATGATTACTGCTCAAGTGTGCTTTTTTGTGGGAAATTCTTCATCCATTTTTATGTGATCATAGTACAAAGATCCTGGCCTATAATCAAGTTAATATATGAGAGATATGATTTCAGCTATATAATTTGTGCCTGAAGGAAATAATTTTCCTAGGAGTACCAGAGGCAGTTCTAGGCAGCCATACCTTAAAGCTTACCTGCTCTTTCTAATTTAAAAATAAAGGAAGAAGGCAGTTGATGGCAATTCATCCCTTAAAGCTAGTACTTCAAAGGACAGGGTGAAACCTTTAGTGTTACAAGTCTCTCAGGTCTCATCCCTTAGTGTGATATCATGTGTTTATTCTTGAAATATGCTTTACTTTATATGTATAAATATATGCAAGTTTGCATACATATATTTGCAACAAAAAATGTTGAAAAGGATGAAAGTCTATGGATTTCAGATCTTGAAGCTATAAAGAGAACATATCACCCAGCAGTCATATTATTATCACCTCAAAGTCAAAAATATCTAAAAGAAAACTAAGCAAAAAGTTGCTAATACCTCTTGCACTCAACTTAAAACCTACCTCTGGAGCTTTTCAAAGACTTCTATTAATTAAAACTGGTTGTAGCTTTTTATTAATCTAGTAAGTTCTAATTTCTTCATGGTTTATCTTAAGAGGTAACTATTGGAGAGCCTCCACCATGCTCATCCTCTGGGAAAAGAGATCATTGCAACCTGAGCTTCCAGCCTCATCCTGTTCTCATATGCTGAGTGTTGTGAAATGTGATGAGTACATTCACAATGCTTTTGAAGGGTGTGTAAATGAAATGAAGAAATAAATGAAGTAGCTGAATGAGTTCAGAGAAACAGCCCTGCTAAAATGAGCCCCTGCCCCAGTCTTGATTCAGTCCTGCTGCTAGTTGGGTCAGGAGCAGGGGGAGTCTGGGCCAGGCAGGACCCCAGCACTGCACAAGGCTGTTGCTGCTCTTCTGTGACAAAAGTGCCCAAGCATCCATTCACAGAACGCAGAACACACAGCTTAGGCTTAACCTAGCCAGCCTAGGATCTGCAGCAATATAGCCATTCAAACTTTGGCTGCAGAGGCTCCACAAGGAATTAGCTAGGTTGGGTGTGATGCTTGGGCTGGCCTGCTTGCCTGTGACCCATATAAACTGCAGTCTCAGCATTCCTGAAGCACACAAAGCTGGAAGTCACTGTATCTGCTTCTAATGAATGTAAGCTCTGTCCACACTTGGCAGGTCTCTTCAGCTCTGCTGGTTAGACTAATAAAAGATATTATCTCTCTCTATGAGTTTTACCTCACTTATATCCCAAGATTATCACAGGTCTGCCACTTGGAGGTCAGAGAGAGTAACTTTTTGAGATTAGGCAAAGCTACAGTAATATCAGAAGAAATAACCTGAGAATTATGTTCTTAAACCAACACAAAGCTTAAGGCCAGGGAGTGGGTAGTTGACAGGGCTTTGCAGTCCCTCAGGGTGCTCTGGTTTCATTTAGTGACACAAGGCACTGCCAGAGGCTTTCTACCAGTGAACCTCTTTGGCATCATGCTATGCAGTGTTTCTTCCTGAGGTGTGTGCTGTGCCTGGTCTTGGGCAAGCGCTGTTTCTTTTACAAAAACCTGCCTATTTTTGCTGGACTTTGAAGCAAGCTGGTCTTAGAACAATACTGGCATGATCTCCTGAAAGAATTTCTGGGGACTGAAGGGAATTTTGAAAGCTATTGTGTGCATTTGTTGCATGAATTTTACCTCTCTCTGCTTCCTACTTGCTAAATCATAACAAATAGAGGATTGTGTTTCATACTCTTCACTGACTCGGTCATATTTTCAAAAGCTATTTATTTTTAATATAAACAAATGAAACAACCTGCCTTGCCTTTTCATATCTACAATTCCTCCTCCTCTCCATGTTTGCAAAACACTGCAGCAGCCTAACAAAATACAGAGCGTGGTGTTTCCTGCTGTGACCCAAAATACCTACTCGTGCTCTGGTCCAGCCATGCAGGTTTGCTGCTTTTGGCTATGAGCAATGAATGCTTTATGGCAGTTAACCATTATATTCCATAGACACACATTATCCTATCCACATTCCCTGCCAAGGCAGTTTCCTCTTGCAAAACTTCCTTTGTCATTTTCCCACATTTTTCCCATACTTTTTTTGTTGTTTCCTCTTATACAGCACAATCATCTGGTGTTTTGAAATGCAAAACCAGCCCACTGCTTGTAAACAGTCCTTTCTTTTTCTCTTCCGGTGCACCTCAGTTGGATTTGATATTTGTAAGTCCTCTATTCCTACATTTTATTTGTCATACTTAATTTCTGACACACTTCTAGTTCTTGTGCCTTCCAGAGCCATGAGCCATTTGTGCTATTATTGCATTGCAGCCCTCTTCAATAGTTTTTTCATTTCTATCTTTGCCCACTTCATCTTTAGTAAGAAACAGAAATTTGAAAGCATTACAGTAATGATTGTGCTTAGATGCACAATATTTCCTGACTTGGAATGGTTGGATTTCCAGACATGTTCTTTCATCAGGATCTATGTCTCAATATTCTGATAAAAGTTCTCTCAGTACAACGTGTCATATAAATGGCATCCTGCTTCTCCATCTCATTCCAGTATTTGGTGTCCATTATTTAAAACAAAACAAAACAAAACAAACAATAAAAAGAAACCACAACAAAAACTAAACACCCCCCCCAGCCAAAATAACAACACAAAAAACCAAACCAAACCAAACCAAACCAAACCAAAC
>WEIU01004659.1:191839-266754 GCA_013389925.1 Aegithalos caudatus
AACCAAAAAACCCAAAGAAAATCAAAACCAGCTGTCAGTGCTTGCATATTGCAAGTTAGCAGTAGTCAAACCTCACACAGAGCAACAACTTGCAATTTTTGTTATAGGCAGGATATGAAGTTTTTTGCAGACACATTCTGCTTTGAATTGAGTTAGGCAATGGAATGGGAACTGGTGGCTAAAATAATTTGTCCTATATGGTGAGTTGCAGAGGTCTAAGACATGTTCAGTCCTTTGCACAGGGAGGACTGGCCACAGACAGGAGAGTTGGAAGTTTCCTGTGTGGAGTGGCACACTTTCTTGAGATATCCAGACCAGGTTTCACTGGTTTTTCCCCAGTTCTCTCAATTTTAATTATTTTTTAATATAGTTCTTTAAGTTACCAAAACAAAACCCGTCTCAAACTTCCTGTGTGTTACAAAGCTGCTGGAGTAGAGAGGGTATATCAAGCATGTTTAATAAGTAAGGGGAGAGAGAGAAGACGACAGAGAGGTGTAATCACAAATACATTCCAATTTTGCATTTGGAATATTTTTATTAATACATAAAATATATAAAATATTCTGAAAAATTTGTGATAAGCATACAGCTTAAAAAGTCAAACCAACTCATTAAAAAATGAAATATTTTGTGATACATGAGATTGAGTTTGTAAGTGGTGGGAAAGTTAATTTCCTACCAATTCTCAATTGATTGCAGAATAATTGTGTTACAAAGTCTGTAGATGCAAGTTTAAAAAAAAATATATGGACGTTGCACAGGTCAGAAGTGTTTTACTCATGAATTCTGAGCAGAAAACAGATCAGACACAAAAGCCCTCCACAACTTCAGTTAGGCAGTAAAACCAGAGATCAACAACAGGAATGCCTTAGTCCTGGCTATCTTACATCCTGTGTCATTTGCACTGGTGCTCAATCAGAATGAAAATGTGTCAGTTTGGATTATTCTGTCCACTTCTCCAAGCTGCAGCAAGTAACACAAGGTCTTACACACCAGCAGTTTCTATACCAGCCTTTCAGATTCATTACACCTTTCCTGTGAATTGTGCTTAATCTTTGAAATGGGATACTGGATTCTGGATCCCTGATTCCAGAGTGGTGAGGTGCCCTAGGAAATAAAAATTAGAACTCTCTATTCATCAGTTTTGTCCCATTCAGTTACAGAGGACAAGGGAAGGCAAAGTGAAGTGGGTTTCTTTTGGTGTGTGCTGCAAAGCCCAACCAGACATGGAAGGAAATCAAAACCCCACACTAGCAAAATCCTTGCTGGTTTTACTGGCAGGAGAGGCAGAGGAGAGGCATACCATGCCAGCAGCATTATGCTGTAGGGCCTCAGCAAGACCTGGGGTCACTGAGAAATTTGCAGAACTGAAAGTTAGCACATCCTCCCCCCTGTACTGTGGCGTTTATGTGTGGTGGGGATGACAGGGTCTGTACAAGCAGGCTGATATACTGAGTATGCTTGCCAGATATTTAAAGAGTTTGTACTTCAAGTTTCAAGGGTTTCATTCCAAATTGCCATCCATGTATCTCAGGTCACAATTTGCATTTATTGACAGACTCTTCTTGGGAGAAGTGAGTAGAAACTGGAGGTGACTTGTGAGGATAAGAGTAGTTTCTCCTCACCTCAGGTCACAGGCAAGGCACAGGAGCAGATACAGGCATGCACAGCCTGACAAGCCCTGCTTGCTCCTGAGTGACCAGACAACTAGCCTTCAGCGCCCTCCACTTCCTCCTTTCATCACTCTGCCCTTCCATGGAAAAATAATTTCATACAAATTTTAGAGCAACATCCAGTTAATCAAAACACAGCAGGCTGCCAGCGCAGCCTGAGCAGAACGGTGCTATCACACACCATGGCACTTTCAATTCTGCTGCTTCATTCTCTTGACAGAGATATTAACAAAAAGAGGAAACAGGCTATTACCGTGACAAAGGCTTTGACAGCACAGGGAAAATGGCATGTTAACTCAGCATCAGGCAGGCTGAAGCTGGCTGGTAATAACCATGCTCCACTCGTGGCACTCAAATCCTTTGTCACCACTGTGTGGGTGGGTTTGTCTGCTGTGGAGGAGTGCAAGTTTTCCCACGCACTTTTACCCACATTTTACCCACCTGAGTACTCAGACATTGTAGCCAAGATCCCCATTTTTAATAGAATGGGATATTAAAAGATCATGTTTAACCTCCTTTCTTCCAGATCTCGAACCCTCTAAGTGACATCCAATGATATCTGGAGGAAGTAAGTCAGAAGTGTCACTCTATTTAATGCATGGGAGGGCTCCAATTATAAGGAGGAGGCAGCTTCTGCTGTATATGTAGAGGCACTGTCATCTGATTTTATTGCAAGCAGATGTTGGAGTGTGCTTGACTTGGAAAAACCCATGAGGCTCAGAATTAGCTACACTAATTGAGGTCATTTGGTAAACTGGGTGTATTTAAGTTGCTTCAAGATCCAACTCAAGGTTGCAACAAAAAAGCATCAGTTTTCTCTGGGTCCCTAAGAAAGCTCTGGCCATTACTCCATTCATTTCTCCCTGTTTGAAACCCATTAATGATCACTGTTGGGGAGGCTGCTTTGTTTGGGTTAGGATTAGGTCTAGGTGTTTTTTCTCTTCCAGTCCCCTGCCTTGGGTCACTGCAGCAGAAGCACATCTTAGGTCGCCCTGACACAGTGATCTATCTGTTAAACCCCTGTCATTAAATTGGTCAAAAGATGAGCAATTACAGTTATGAAAGGTACTCTGGCCATTTTTGAGCTATGACTTCAATTGCTATTACTGTTCTCTGGAATTTCATATTCAGAATAATTTTTCTGACCTCCTCCCTCAGAGTCAATTTAGGTCCTGAATTCCTTAAGCCAGGAACTGCCCATCTTCCCACAGGAATAACTGGGTTCAATGTGCTTTTGATCAGTGTGAATAGTAGCACAGAGACCAGCTTTGCATAAAGGTATAGCCTCTTCTGTTACATCCAGTAATATAAAAGGGAAAGATAGACAAGCCTGGGGATGTTTATCAAGTCTGACAAAGCAATAGTAAAAAAACACTCCGAAGATTTACAAGGTCATGATCATTGGAGGGTGTCCAGCTACCCAGTCTTTTTAAGTCATTTTCCTGGAAAATAGAATAAATTTAAGCAACTGGCAAGTCTCTTCTTTTTCTTTTCCCTTAGTAATTGAAGTTAGCTTAACTAAGTTAATCCAAGACCAAGCTGCTGGCCAGACCCATCTTCCCCTGCCCCTTATTCCGGCTTTTTCCACTTGGAAGGCACTGTTGCAGGGATAGACATCTTGAGATCTGGTTCAAGAAGCTGATCTGTCTTGAAACATATCCCTGGCCTCCAGCTGCTTGTTCCTGACCCCAGAGTAGCCCTATGCTCAGACTAGCAGAAGTATTTCAGTGTCCACCCAGTGGACCACGTTGGGAAACTTATCCAGCTGAAGAATAAACAGGGAAACATAATGCATTTTTCTCCTGGGTGAACCAGATTCCTAATTTGATATGCTGAGCTGCTGAGAAAGCACAGTTAGAGGCAGAGCACAGGACAGGGGCAAGAATGAGATCATTAGAGAATAAAGTTAACCTGAAGATATGTGGGTTGAGCTGTGTCCTTGGAGGTACAGGCAGATCTAGGCTGCAGGGGAAAATAGGGCATTACGACAGCTCTGGCTCATCCTGGGACAAGAGGGGACCCTCCCTCAGCAGCTCTCCTTCAGAGACCCAATAATAAGTAGTTACATGCTTGGACACCAGATCTTTCAGAATAGCTCTGGGTACAACAGGGAGGTGGTGATGTCAATTAACATCTCCTTGTCTCCCTGTAACAGCCTAGGCATTGCAGCTGTGGCACTGGGGAACTGGCTGTATTAGGATTCCTGCAAGGGGGGAGGCCATGCCCTGCATCCCAGCTGTGTTCAGGAAGTGGCTTTTCTGCTGTCCCCAGGATGTGATGGGGGGAGCTGCTGTTTCTTGCTTGGGCACACAGCTGTTGGTTTCAGTGTGGTTTTTTTATGCTGTGAAACAGATGGGAGAGAGGGAGAAAGTGATCAGACAAATGTTTAGAAAACATAAGGAAGGTATAGGAACAATCTTTATTACAGATGGGAGCAAATGCTTTGACTGAAAGAGGAGTTTATATCTGGCATTAAGGTCTGATGTGGTTCCACAACCTCCCCTCTGCCCCAGGGCTCTCTGGGGCAACATTGCATTGACCCATCTGGGTCTCCTCAGAGTCTTGGTTCCCCAAGGACATCCCAAGGTTTTCATCAGCCTTCATCAGGGAACTTGGACTTGCTGCATTTTTGAAAATGGAACCAAATGGCTGAAAGTTATGTCTTGCCTTCTTTAGACAGCAGTGCTGGGTGCTGGTGTTGTCCTCTTAGTATCAGCCTACTTGACCCCAGCACAACATCCAACCTAACATTCAGGAAGCTGCAGCTCCATGTTTTGTAAAAAACCAAACCAACCAAACAAACAAAACTTTTGAAGTTTTTGTTGAATGTCACTCCTAAGAAAAAGAAGTTTAACTCAGAGGTAGATAGTGTTAATGACTGTAAAATGACAAGAATAAAAATGTAGGAGCCCATAAAAATGTATTTTAATGTGAATGTTTATCTGGAAAGTGAGTCAGGGTATTTTCCCAGACTGGTAAATTCAAGAGAAAACTAATAGCATTTTCATTTTATCTAGTGTTTACCAGAAAAAATAAAATATAGTACAGACAATATTGACTGTTCAGAAATATAGATGCAGCCATCAAGATAGAAAGAAAGATTGGTAGGACACTTCTCTCTTGAAAGTAAACTTTAAGTAGCTGCAAAATTTTTAATGATGTTGACATTCAGATGGTCACAGTGAAGCTTCAGCACAAATGTCTTCTGGAGATGAATGAAGCTGCTTATGATTCAGAAATACTATTTCAGCATATGATAGGTGCTGTTTTCAGACACCACATCAATTACACATTTTTTCACGATAAAGATTTTCCTCACAAGCAAAGCAGAAAGGTTATACAAACCATCAGCCAAAAAACAGTCTTTGTATTCTGACAAAGAAATAATGGTGTCAAATGAAAGAAAAATAAAGTTTACTGAGAAATTTTATTTTACTCTGGATGAAACTTTTGGTTAGCTATAATAATTTTTCTGCTAGCAAATATATTCTTTCTGTTTTACTGGTGGCACTGCCTCCCCTATTTTACTTCTCTGACCTTTAACTTCAGGCTTTGTCTGTATAGTTTACTTTCTTCTGCTGCAGGTTGTTGCAGAAATTGTGTGTCTCCTTATTTCTGATTAGTAATCCTGTGCCATCTGGAACATGTTTCATTTTTTTATTTAACATCTCTTATTGTCTGTTTCTTTACAAAAAAGGACAATTTGCAAGTTAATCATACAAAACATAAATTCTGAGTGAGTCCAGAGCAGGGCTGAGATGATCAACATAGGGCAGGAGCACCTCTCCTGTGCATACAGGCCACGAGAGTTGGGCTTGTTCAGACTGGAGAAAAGAAGGTTCTGTAAAGACCCTATATCATCTTCCAGTACCCAAAGGGGGTATAAAGAGAGATGGAGAGGAATTTTTTTGCAATGTCATGCAGTGCTAGGATGAGGGGGAATGGCTTCAAACTGAGAGTTTGGTTAGATTAGATATTAGGAAGAAATTCTTTACTGTGAGCATGGTTAGACACTGGAACAGGTTTCCTAGAGAAGCTGTCAATGCACCATCCCTGAAAGTGTTCAAGGCCAAGTTGGACGGGACTTTGAGTAACCTTGTATAGAGGGTGGCATCCCTACCCTCAGCAGAGGGGTTGGAACTAGCTGATCTTTAAGGTCCCTTCCTACCATTCTGGGATTCTCATTCTATGACTATGATTTTAAAGACATTGAAAGCAATTGCCCTGACAGCTGTAAGAATCCATTGTCCTGCTCTGCTGACTCAGGGTTAGCAGTGCAGGAGGGTGAGTGAGGCTCTCAGAAGAAAAGGGGACACAGTGCCTGCAACCTCCACCCCAGCAGCCACTGCCAGGTTTTCAGATGCTCATTTTAGGTGTGTGGAACAAAGCTAGTCTCTCAACCTCCAAGAAACACTGTGCATGTGGTGTGAATATGGCCACGTTACAGTGGGAAAATCTCTATCCTTAGAATAGTTTGCCAAGATGCAAAAAGGTGTATAAAATTGCCAGAGCTGGAATCCATGAGAAATCTCACTTAGAGGTATGCCATGAAAACCTGCACTAAGCAGCCAGCCTATATGCATACCAGAGAATAAGCAATTAGGGTGCATTTTGGTTTGATTTGTCTTTTTCTGGATATTCTGTTTGCGGGTTTTTTACACAATCAGAGCACCTAAAAAAAGGGATTGTATGCTATGGTCAGGGAAGCCATCATTTACATGATTACTGAAATTACTTATTCAACAGTTACTTTTCTCACCAATTCATCGTTGTTTAAATTTTAATTCAGTGACAATGTAACCTCTGGAAAACACTGCTTGCATCTATAATTAATAGATTGTTATGCTTTGTAGTTTAAAATTTGATATACTTCCCTCAAACTCCATGAAAAAATCTTTCATGTGATCTCTTTCTGAATTCACAACAGATGAAAATGGCCTGCTAGATTTCATACAAGGAGGTTCATTTGTAGGGACATGCAGATCCAGTTTGCTGTTTGCTGTCTAACACAATTTAGTCAGAGCAGCATAGCCCTCCCCTTTTCTCCTGACAGCAATTCTCCCTCCAAAATGAGGTTCTGGCAGTCTGCTTTTGTACAAAGTAGACTCAAATGTAATTATGCTGCTATGACAACTTAGTTTTAGAGCACTCACAATCCTTTTTCTTCTCATCTTCGTAGTGCTGGTAGGTGTAGAAAGTGATTTTGTTTTTTCTTCTTCCAGTATAAATAGAAATACGCATCAGTGAAATCCAAGTTATACTGGTATAAGGTTGGGGTCAGTCCCAGTATATTAAATTGTCTCTTAAAAATAATATAAAGAGGGAGAAAATGTAAAGTGCTCAGTTCCCCATCTCTGTCTTAATGAAGGTCTTGTTAACCACCCTGTCCACACATCTGCACGGGGAAGGAAACTTGCTCTATTTGAATATCCACATGGAAGGATAGCAGCCATGGCCACATCTCTCCCTGCCTCACCTTTCCTCAGGAATAAGCCACATGAATTCTCCAGAGCCCTTGGTTGCAGTGTTTTGTCCTTGTAAAAGAGGACAAGTTGTCCTTGTAAAAGTCTGTGCTCCCATGCATGCTGCTCCTGGGACTGGGATGGCTTATGGCTTGAGTCTCTGCCATGTGGGGGACACCAGCAAGGAAAGAAAATAAACCCCAAAGAACTTCTCTGGACATTGAATGGTGCCTCTGAAGGAAGGCAGACAAAGGCGCTGGATTCTTCATGGAAAGAGCCAGGGAGGAGAAACTGGCTGGAAGGACCACGCTGGTCACCCAGCTTACTGGAGGGATTGGCTGTTCTGGTGGGAGAACATCACAGCAAATTCTTGATGAGTGACCTGAGGAATGTTTCCTAGAGAGTGGGTAAATGCTTTCTGTTCCCTCTTGCCTGTGTCCTTGCAGGGTAGAATCTCTGCAGTAACAGGTTTCAGCTTCCCCTTAGATCTTCTTGTCCAGCCTTTGAGGCTGGCAATAGAAAGTGTCTTTCAAGGGTCACCTCAAATTTTGGAGCATGGTGCAGGCACATTAAGACAGAATGCCTCAGGCCAGGCCTGAGGGAAGAACATGTGGTCTCACCATCAAGATGTCTCCATTAATTACTACCAAAGCCAGAGGTTTTCCAGGTGTTTACCTCAAATGAGTTATGTCCTGCAAGAAATTGTAAGTGTAGCCAACATAACTTAATTCACAGTGACACCCAGGGAGCTGTGGAGAGATGCCAGAGGTGTGATGGAGAGCATTTTAGTTTCATGTGGCTTCTGGAATCTCCCTAGAGCACACTGAAAACAGTGCAGACATTTTTTTCTTTTTATTTAAGGTAAAAAAATATTCCCTTTCCAGCTGTGAAAGCAACTGTATAGGCCAGAACAGAAGGTGTTTGCGGTAAAAAGACACAGAAGCTTAGCCAGACTATTTTGATCCTTTTTTCCCCTCCCCGAATTCTCCAGGGAGGAGAGGTGCTGGCATCAGAGGACAGGAGAGAGACTCAGGGATTCTAATATTTTTGCCTTCTGAGTCAAGCTCTGGAAGAAGTAGGAACTTCTATCACTTGATGTCCCCTCTGTCACACTTTTCCTGAGGGCAGAAAAAGACTGTTCCCAGTTGGTATGGCTGAGAGAGTGACCAGACCCAATGAAGGGCAGGAAGAGGATGTCATGTCACTGCTTCTGAAACAGGCTCTTGTTTAGAAGCAGTGACCCAAACCGTACAAATACCAGAGTCCCTGAAATCCCATGGCCCTCACGCCCATGTGCTTCCTCTCTATCATGCAGCCACTTTGCAGTGGAGATGGAATTCTCCAGCTTCTCCCTCCCCAAAGCACACACTCACAAACTGCCGTGTCAGAACGGGGGTAAACAGGGTGAGCACCAGGGCCTTAGAGGAAGTCACCCCTCCAGCCACTTAGGGTGCCAAATAAAGCCTCAAAAACAATCTAAGGAGTAGCAAGTAGTAATTTTTTGGCTTATCTAAACCATCTGGATTTCCCCCTTCCCTGTGCAGGGCTGTTTCTAAGTGTTTCCCTCCATAGCCTGGAGTAGAAGTGGGACCTAATTCCATAGACAAGGGAACTCTGACAGCCACAGTGGGTCTGGACTTCTGTTATGCTCTCCCACCCTGAGTGTTTAATTTTGGTTGATCCTGGGTGTTGGAGAACTTGGGTCTCCTTCCCTGGCTTCACCCTTCAGCAATGTCTGTCAGCATGGGCATCACCTACATCCATGGGTGGCCTGGTAACTCAGACACAGAAAAGCTGTTTTCAAAAGGGCATCTGTCAGCCCTTTCTCTTCCTCTCTCCCCTGCCTAGAAAACAGAGAACAGACACCACTGCAGGTGTTTTCCCTGTCTCATTTTGACATCTTTGTGAAGTGACACTGTCAGAGAGATATCTTTCCTATGAAGGAACATCTCCTTTTCCACTTGCTCCTTGACACTTCAGTGGATGGACTCAGAAGATTCTGGCCTCTGTTTTAATTAAGGAAGGCAGATTTCATGTACAGGCTCACTACAGCATATGAGAGATGTCTTTTCTGAAACACAGACCTAAATACAGAACTTACAGCATGCTGTTTCTGTCTCAAGCCCCATGTTTTCTTCTGCATGTTTTCTGACCTGTCATAATGTTCCCTGCTAAACACCTTCTGGCCCAGACCTCATGTTTGCTCAGTGGGTGGCTCGTTCTCTCTCTTGGTGTCTAGACTTCCTGTGTTTTGCAGACTAAGAGTTTTTCTGAGACATTCATGAAAGCTGAGACTGATCCTTGACAAAATAATGTTGCTTGTGGGAATCATCCATGGCTGAGTGAGGTGAATCTGGGAGGGGAATTTCTGTGTTTCCATTGACCTACTGGTCAGATGGTTGACTGCTGCAGCCTGTCTGTTGGAGGTTCCTGGGGAACCTTTCCTAGGGGAAGTATTAATGCATCTCCATATGCATGGCAGCTGTTCTTTGGGCAATCACTGTTCCCAGGCTGATTTCCCTCCCAACTTCCCTTCCCTTTGGCACATACTGATGCCTACACCTCCCTATTGCCAAAGGGACCACCACCCCACTTTACCTCTTTGTTCTCAGCTCCAAGGGTGGTTTCCACACAATCCCTGTGCACCTGCACTCTCTGTAGCCGGTCCCTGTCTGCTGTGCTGCAGCTGCAGGCAGAGCTGCACCTCAGCCCCACACACTGGTTGCTTCATCCTGTTCACATGAATGATTCCTCAGAAGTAAAACTCCTGTTTTTTTCTGAGATTAGAATACCTGAGCTTGTTCATTACTAAAGTGCACCACATTCACAAGAGAAAGGGGCATTTTAAAGCGTTCTGTTCTCAGAGTCTTGATTCTTCCACAGTCTTGTACCATCAATCATATCCCTGCAGAGTACAAAACAATGCCCAATGCTGTCTCTTGTATTTACTTTGTGAAGATGTTAATGACTGTGGGAGCGAAATGAAGTGGTCCTTCCCTGAGGAGATAATACCATTTTGTTCTGAGAGGCAGGTCATAACAGATGGGATGTACGTGCACTTACTTTCTTGTGCACACTTCTCATTTCTCCTTTCCTGGTTTTTTTTTCAGAAGCAAAGTTAGAGTGACTCATACCAATTGATGGTTGACAGCAAGACAAATATTCTCTGTTTTGAAGAGTTTGTATGAGAAGAAATGGGAATCACATTCTTCCTTCCTTCTCTTCAAAATGAAGTATCTCACAAAATGGTGACTCTCTTCCAGATGATTCTTATACTTATTCTTAACAATAGCAATTTGTGATCAATGAAGTAAAAGTCAACTGATCCAGCATCATAAAAAGAGCTTGAAGCTCATTGGAATTCTACTTTAGTTTCCTTTGTTGGCTTATATAGTAGTTGGACAAACAATGTTTCCTGGTTCTGATTCCATATTAGATTCTATGGCTCTGTATTTCACAGCTACCATAAAAGCAGGTGCTGCAGTGATGGGAGCCATATAAGAACCAGGATAGATGATAAAAATATTGTTGCTGAGTGCTTCAGGGTGTACTTTGTGTGAGGAGACACTTAATCTAAAGAATAAGGGATTGTTAAATTTTACTATATAGCATATGCAATTCTAGAATTTATTAGTCTATTGTTCAATACAGTAACTGATGTGCCATTTTAAGTATTTTTTTTAATCCATTACATAAAAGAAGCTCCCAAACTTCCTGACTCAGTTTTCCTGTTGGCAAAATGTGAATACTGTTGATACTAAGTGAAAGTGCAGTAAATTAAACAGCAGGATAGATATATAGCACACAGGTGGAACATGATTCATGTGTGTCCTTGAAAAGAATTGGGCTTTCCCCACACTAACAAAGGACTGATTTCTCATAAGGTAAGGGCAGAGAGCAGACACTGCTTACTTCCCACATGTTTGAGAGTGTGCAGGAGAGCTGGTCAGGGTTATCTGTACTGTGGTACTCTTCAAGCTGCCTGTAAACAATAGTTAATAAGACATTGTTGTTGTGGATGTCCAAAGCTGAGACAATTCAGCAACTCAGTCTCAGAGGGCTGAGCACTCATTATTTTCCATATACAATAATAATTAGTAGAAATTATTATTGATAAGCTTTTTTTTTAATATGCGTATGTCATCCTACACATTTTTGGATTTTTGCATTTACATTTGGTTTCTGTTTTAAATTGACAGGTTTAGCCCATAGCTGCTTTCAGCACACTAGGAGAGGAGAGTGCCATTTCTTTACCTCCCTGCTGTTTGAGGGAAAAGCAGTTGTTCTTTACACAAAATGTCTATCAGTGGCAGCTTTTAAAGACTTCCTTGTGTGATGTCTGAATTTCTAAAAGTTTTGAAGTGCCAGGTTTTCTGCATAAAAGCTGCTTATCTCTCAATAGCAAGAACTTAGTTTGCTGACAGCACGTAGACAACTCCAGCTTAAATAACTTGAGTTGGCTGTAGCTTCTCTTGGCAATTGGGGGAGATTAAGGGCAAAATCCTAAAGTGATGAAGATCATTATGCTGAAGTTCCTCTCTGCTCCCAATCTCTCCATGTCTCCGGGCCTGACCAGCATTTCCCGGCCTTGCAGTGATTGTGCACCTTGCTTGTGCAGATCCATCTGCAGCAGCAGCAGCCTGTCCCTCTGTGCCCTCTGCATCCTGGAATTTTCCTGGTGCTTACACATGGCTGGTGTTGTCTGATACTCCTTCACGCTAGCTTGCAGAGGTGAAGTGGCTATTTCACCCATTTTGGTGTCTGGCACTAATTCATCCCTCCTCCAGGCCTCCAGAGTACTAGAAGAGCAGTCCATTTATCCTTTGTTAAATTTACACAGGAGACAGAGAGATGCATTTTAATTATTTTAATTTGGGTATGTGCAGCATAGAGAGACAATGTATTGATTTTTTTTTTTTGTTTATTTTTCCATCTCTGAATGAATAAAGCCTTTTTACTCTGCAGCTGATTGCTCATAAACTCAGGCTCCCAAAAATTTGTCATTTCAGTTGATTCTTTCCTCCAGTTTTCACCTACTTTTTTCATATTTTGAGGCTCTGCCTTTACTGTAAATGATACTCAGAGGCATAAAATGTAAGAAACACCTTGATATCAATGCCCTGGTTTTTGGGATCTGAAAGGAGAAAGCCACTAAGGGAATAGGGACCTGTAGCAGATGGGAAGCTGACCCCTGTGACTGCAGTGTGTACAAGAAGGCTGAGTACCTTTGGGAATATAGACCCTGATGTCTGTGTAAACAGTCTGCTGTAAAAATGGTACCAGGGTCTGCGGCATCTCTGTTTGTCCATATCCAGTTTCTACTGGAAAAAGCAGGGACACCATAGTCAGTAGTTATGGGAGAGGAATTTTTTACTGGGGGATTTTTGGATGCTGTTCTAACACTATTCCCAGCAGCAGGTGTAGGAAAGACACAGGTGATCCACCTGTGCCTGACCACTCTGTCAGCACTCAAGTGTGGATGCACACACAGGCAGTGGGTGTCAAACAAGCCTTGCAGCCTGACAGCAAGCTGTTTGTCTCTTTCTTACACGGTGCAAACATTGGTTGTGTAAGGAAATGGAAATTCCTCTCAAACAAATGGTTTAGTCTCTGTTTGTATGGATCCCCATTTTAGAAACCATATTTTCGCCTGACTCACAGGGAAGTCTACTGCATTTTCACGGTAGATGGAATCAAGATAGGCAGCTTCACAAACCTCATGAAAGTTTTGCCTAGCAGCCAGACCAAGGCTGTCACTGAACACAGAAAATACTTTTGGAAACGAGTGAAAACACCGTGAGGAGAGGCACTGGAACAGGCTGCCCAGAGAAGCTGTAGATGCCCATCTCTGGAAGTATTCAAGGCCAGGTTGATGAAGCCCTGAACAACCTGATCTAGTGGAAGGTGTTTCTGCCCATGTTAGGGAGTTGATGATATTTAAGGTCCTTTCCAACCATTCCATGATATCTTCTGCTTTTTGTGCTCGTGCTCACATTCCACACTGAAAATAGCTGATGGTCCCTGTCTGGCTCTTTTGCCCCCTGCAAAGCTCCAGCAGCCTTCCTGCAAGCTGTTGCTTTAAACCTAGAGAAAAACGAGCAGCTGCAGCCTTTTGGGCTTATTTGGTAACAGCTGTTGCTTGCCAGTGTGCTCTCCCTCTCATTTTGCAAGTTTTCCTGTCCTTTTTTGCCCTTTGGGCTCCTTTCCTCTTTCATTTTAATGCCCTCTGTGATTCAAGAGAATTGGTCATGAGAAAAGTTGGGTGGAGGGCATAGAAACTTTCTTTCCAGTACCCATATGTGGCAGTGTGCTGGGATACCTTTGTGAAGCCCTTCATCCCTGTCAGAAGGTAAGGATTTGTAAAGCACCAAGTACCACTGTGCTTCTCTGCCTTATCTTCCTCCACCCTGTGCATACCAGGGGTACGAAGGCAGGTCCATGAACAAAACCTTCTTCCCTCTGAGCAACCTGCTCTAGTGGAAAGTGTCTCTGCCCCATGGCAGGGGGATGGAACTAGATTATTTTAAGGGTCCTTTCCTTCTATGATTTCTCTCCTCTTTCCTGGCAGCCCCATGTGTAGACAACCCCCAACACAGTGCCAGCTCAGGGGAAATCTCTGCACTGGCAGAAGGTTGTTCAGTAGTTCCTTTCCTTGCCAAGACCCAAAGTGTGCCAGTCACTGATGGAAGTGAAGATTTGAAAGGCTTTTCCTCTCTTTCTGCCAACACAACATATGAGATGGTTGTACTCTTTGTGATATTTTAGTAGTTAAAAAACATGTGCGTGCTGTAAGAAAAATCCTACATGGAAATGAGATGGTGTGCAATGTATGCCTTCCTTTAGAACACCTTTTAAAAGATTTTTCTTTTTTTCATTTTTAAGAAGTCTGTGGAACTGGAGCATAAGAGAGGACAAGGACAGGACAAGCTGAGAAGAACCAACTGAAAGGAAAATCTTCAACTTTGTGGCTATCAGAGCAAAAGGCAAAAAGGTAGGATTGCATCCATGTGGTTGTTCATCTTTCACCCACTCACATTGACTGTAATGAGACTGCTGGCTCTGTGCCCTTGTCTGTTGGACCCTCACTTTCTAAAGGTGGAAGGGGACATTAAAAGACTCCAGAAGTTCACAGAGATGGAAGCCAGACTAAGGCAGACTAGCAGACTTGTACTCCCAATGGTTTGGCTCCAGGAAGGCAGGTGAGGGCTTGTAGTGCTCTGCATACAAGTTGGCCCTCTCCAACCCTGTGTCACTGTCTCTTTGAGACCAGACCAATTGCACCACCAACTCACATACAAATACATGAAAAAGAGCAAATCCTGCTTTTTTTTTTTTTTTTTTTTTTTTTTTTTTTTTTTTTTTTTTTTCTGAAGCAGCTACCTGCTTAGTATTCAAAACCGTGGCTGTATTTCCATAATGTTAGATGGCAGCATCGCAACCTTTAACAGCACATGAATCAAAAGTTGTCAGCTTTTCCTCTTCTGCCATGAGCCTTGTGATTCTTGCCGTGTGCTTTATTTTCTTGTGGTTAGCCCAAGCTTGCTTGCAAATTTTTCCGGTTTAGAAATGTCCATCATTTCCTGTGGTCTTTAACAAGAGAGGAATGCCAGCCAAGGCAGGCAGCCTCTCCACACAGCTCTTTGCTCGTACACACTGAGGTTGCTCTTGGTAAACAAGGTCACTGCCTCTCCCTCTCTTGAAGCAAACGGCAACAAAACTCCACTTTGTGCCCTTGTACTGGCAGGAGTGGGGAATTGGAGGCTAGAGGGGAAAACTGGCTTGGAAATATCAAAAAACAAACCAATCCCATACCCCAAACAACCAAAAAGAACTCCACAACTTTTTTTCACCAGTTGTCAAAAAAAAGTCTTATATACTTATGTGGAAATTTTCCTATTACTGTTATTATTTCAGCTTGTGGTTGGCCATGGGAACATTTCCAAAGAAACCAGTACTCTGGGAAGCCTTTTGTTTTCCAGAAAGGCTGTTATTCAAAAGCAATTAACATAAAAACATTAAAATTGTCTAACTTCAGAGACAGAAAAATGGAGGAAGGAAATGTGAGACTGTGTGTGTGTGTCTCCATGCAGAAGGGAATACCGCAGTCTGGGGTAGTGTAAGAGGCAGAAGGAGGAGACAGGAGACGAGCACTTGGGTCAGCATGGGATGGGTGCAATTGCCAAATGCAGGAGCTGTGAGGTCATCTGGGGGCTGCTGTGGCTTTGGAGAGTAGCACAAGGCAAGGAGAGGTGTGGGGCCTGGGGCAGCAGGAGTCCCAGGAGTGAGGGCAGAGATGCCCATGTGTCTCATCATTCTTCAGGCCTGGTATGAAATGTGTATTCTGTGTTTTGGCAGCTTTGAGAGCCTGTTGTCATGAGGTGCAGCAGTGGTTTTGAGGCCAGGCTTGTACTCAGTAGTTCAGGGCAGTGCTCCCAAATCCCCTTGGTTCCCACTGATGATGCTTGGTGAAGGCACTGACAGCAGCAGTGTTGAGGGTTTTATTGTACATTTGTACTGTGCAAGTTTTTTCCACCATTTCTCCACTGAACCAGCTGGCTGATTTCAGCTTCACTTGAGAGGGCAGAGGGTCACGAGATATTAAAGTACTGTCTGCTTGTGTGGAAATGGAGTTCAATCAGAGGGAGTTTCCAGATGCCCCAAGGTAGATCTCCCTGCCTTTTTCAAAAAAGCACAACTATTTTAAAGTGTGAACTGCACCATATGCAGCCTGAAGTAAGGTGTTTTCTCTTGAAAAGGGGGTGCCATAGCTGTAAATGTACAGATTATCTTTTTAGCCTTTTGATGTTTCTATCAATTTTTCCTCCTCCTATGTTACCTCATCCCTGACCCTGCTCACGTCCCCATGTGTCAGTCTCAGCCAGCCAGAAATGTGGATATCTCAGTCCTCCTCAAGGGGCATCCAGGGACTTGGGAGTCAGCCAGAGGTAACACGTGAGGGAGGAGACCCATGGAAAGGAGAAGTGGCAGTATTATTGGGAAGGCTGAGTTCACTGTGGCTGGGAGACATGAACTGGAGTTGCTGGGGTAGAATGGAGGGATGCAGGAGTAGGTGATATATCCCAAACTAGCTAGGATTCCTGAGATCAGTGACACTCAGAAGAGCCTACCTGTATTCCAGAAGCTCATTTGAAACAGAAATGCACAAAGACCTTTGAAAAATAAAAGTCTGAAATGTAAAACTTGTTCTAAAATAGACAGTGGTCTCACACTCTGAAAAACCCAGAGAAGTGGGGCAAAAAGCATTGGATAAAAAAGCATGTGAACAACAGGGCCTGCAGAGCAAAAAACTTACTTCAAAAAAGGCTCAGGGCAGCATGTGATGCCAGTGGAAGGGGAGGAGGTGTCTGGGACTGTCCTTCTCCTGCCACAGAGGGAGGCTTTGCAGGATTTCAGGGCTGTGTTTCTGTCCTCGTGTTTTCCTGTAAGCTTTCCCCTACCATTCACAGGGCAGAAAAGATTTTAATAGATCATCAGTAGCTGGTGCAAGTGTCCCCCTACTTCCATCCTTCTGTCTGTTTCAAGATCAAATTTTAATTGAAACAAGATGTTGTAGACAGGATGAGTGTCTATAAATAGGCTCTAAACTGTCACCTTAAGAGAAATGTATGTGACCCAGTTCAAACACCAATACGAAGAAAGAAAAATTGCTAAACACATAGTCCCATTAGACACAGGAAGGTCCCCTTGTAGATTGTTTTAATCTTTGGAAGAGACTTATTTACGCTGATTCCAGCAAATGATAACGTATTTTCTGCTTTGGTGCCCAGGAAATGCATTTTGATAATAGATTCCATTCATACCACACGTTGTATTGTCACTGAATTTATGGTACAGATAATATGCATGCTTACTAGTTTCTCCTTCTTTCACAATTTTCAAAGAGTTTAATTTCTGTATTCTATTACCTGATATGCAGAAGAGATTTTGTTTGGGTTTTTAACCACATCCTCATTTGAAACATGTAATTTGTGCTGATATAATATTCTAGGTTGACCAAACGATTTATCTGAGAAAGCATTTAGAATATTGTAAAGGTTGTGAAACCCACGTAGGGTGTTTAAACTTCCAGTTTCATTTAAATAACACAGTATTTAAGTCATCTGAGCTCCCAGAAGATTACCTGTATAAGCAGCAAAGGCAGATAGGATTCAGCTTTTGTTATTCAATCTCTTTTCAACATATGAAATGCTTTTCCAACAGCTGGTTATGTAAAGCAAGGTTTATTGAGGTTATATTTTTCAGTACTTGACTCTCAGCACTGCATATTTCTCATTTGTTATTTGTCTCACTTTTTGAGGGCTTGTATGTATCATCCTTACAGCTGAATTCTGCGGCAGCCTGTGTATTTTGAGGAAAATATTTATTTGAAGCATAAATATATTTTTACTATAAAAAATACAAAGCTAAGGGTGGCTTATATCTTAAGTATGCTTATGCAAGTTTAAATAACTGAAACACGGACTTTTAAACTTTATCCATAGTCACTGAGCTTGATGCAGTGTTACTATAGATAGTCAGCACTCAGAGCCAGCTACCATTTAAAGACCAGTAACAACAAGACTGTGTTTCTAGAGGTTTAATCAAAATTAACTGTTCCTTATCTGCTCTCTGAAGCTATGGAAAACTATCCTATACAGCAATGCTGGCTGCTTGAATACATGATGCAGGAATCTTCAAATCTTTCTATACCAGGCAATGTTCCAGTTGGAAAAAATTTCCTCACTGAAAGAGTGGTTAAATATTGGATCAGACTCTCCAGGGAAATGGTGGAGTCCCTGGAGGTATTCAGTAAACAAGGAGATGCGGCACTTTGTGATATAGTTTAGGGGGCATGAGGTGTTCAGTCAAAGGCTGGACTTAATGACTTGGAGATCTTTTCCAACCTTAATGATTCTATGACTCTATGAAATTCCTTGAAAGCTAAGTAGTTACTTCTTTGAGGTTAATAAACAATATATTCACCAATCATAAAATCAAGATACAGGCCTTAACAATCAAAATATAGGTGTCTTTTTGTTTTGTTTTAGGTTTGCTTGGTTTTTTGCTTTTTTTTTTTGGGGGGGAGGTTTGTTTTGTTTTGTTTTGTTTTGCTATTGTTAAGTTGACTTAGAAATAACACCCCAATGGAAGCTGTGAGTTTTAGTATCCTAGGCAGTCTGTAGAAGGAGAAGCCACAGAGCTTGCATTTTAAGATGAAATATAAAGTTGCCTCCAGCCACAGACAGCAAACAGTTTGTTTTGATAAGGTTTTTGGGACAGGTTGACAGTTTAGTTCACTGACTTTGCTCTTGCTTGAATTTGGGTGTTAATCTTGTTATCTGATGGATACATCTTAGGATGTGTTTTAAAACTCCTTAGCCTGAATACCAGGGTGTACCAAAGCAGGACAAAGTGATGGGTGGTAGAGGAGAGAGGGGGTCCTCTGCCTACAAGCACATGGTATGTCACCTCTCCTTCAAGCATTAAACACACATTCTTTAGCAGAAAAACACAGAAGACAGAAACCTCAGGAGAGATTTCTGAGATTTGCCCGCCCCTGTTTGACTTTCTCAGCAGTTTGGAGACTTCTCTCTGGACACCACATCAAAGGGCCTCAATTGCTTCCAGCTCATCATTGTCCTTTGTGGTGGCAAAAAAATCAATGAGAGAACTTTGAGCTAGGTGAGGTCTGAAGTTCCCAGCAACCAAGAAGGCCCTTGGGCTCCTGGATTCTCTTATGCCCCTACACACCTGAAGTGCTGTACTTAGCCAGCCACACCATGACATAAAGCAGACAGCCCCAATCAGAGGAGCAGTAAATATGTAAAGCAGTTTGAAGTATGTGCCATATGAAAGTAAGCATCTCCGTAAATCTTCAGGTTGGCATTTATATTTCAAAGCAGTAAATTCACCTTTTGCAATAAAAAAATTCGAAGTATACATGTACAAGGAAAGACTTGGAGTAGATGTCTCCAGTAAAACACCATCTTGGAAGGTGTATCTGCAAGCACAGAAAGAATGTGGCTATTTTCAAGTCTGAACTGCACATGTCCAGCACTATATGAGGTAATTATTTTTGCAAGAGGAGGGAAGACTGCTGAATTTTCTAAAATTTACTCTCTCCCTATATCTCCTTTCAGAGCCTTTTTAGATTTTCCAGATAGTCCTGGCCTCCATAAGAATCTGGGTAAGGAATAGAAGCGATATTGTTTAACACCGGTGACCAGTCACACAGCATTTTTGAATCTTGAACAAAAATGTTTGGACATATTGGTACAATTCAGCAACCCATAGGCAAAAAAAAAAAAAAATTACTGAACCTCTTTACCACATGGTTATAAAAAAAGACTGTAAAAATGTTATCCATTTGTGGTCAGAAGTATCGAGTACAACAAATTACACTTACTGAATATTTCAGTTACTGTACTTGGCAGTGAATTTGCTTTAACTCAAGGAGAGCATTACAAATGAAATCTTTAGAAGAGAGGTGTACCAATTGTGCAATCCTGGACTTTTTGTTCCTCAGCCCATAGTCCTACTCCTAGTTCCATATTCACTGTGCCTATCAAGAGATGCATTGTATTAAGAAAACAAAATTTTAGCAGTTCCTAACTACAGAAGGCAGCATAGCAGCTGAGATATTTGGGATGAAACCACCATGAGACAACTGCACTTCCAGCAGGATTTGGCTCAAGGATCATGTGGGAAGCCTTTCTCCTGCCAGACCAGGGATGAAAAAAAGACAGGGGGTGAGGAGGACACAAGTTCCAAGTTGTGAATCACTCCTCATGTTGGCCAAAGCCTGCAGATGGAAATAGGAGGGAAGCAACCACTAAGGTTGAGTTCTGCAACCTTACTTTACCCAGTCCCCACTTTGAAGAACTGTGCTTTGTTTCCATTTCTGAAATATGCCTTTTCATACAGCATTTGCCATCCTTAATTGGAGCATCTCCCTCCTGCATCCTAATCAAACAGTGCTGGCAAAGAAGAACCAGTATTATGAGCTATGTCTGACATGTGCTGGCCAATTCAAGACATGAGTTGCTTGCCTCAGGCCTGGCAGTCTGGGGTCTCCATTCAATTTTATTCAGAATAAAATTATTAACAGCAATGAAGCATGTCTAGACCATCCAGAAAAGGCAAGTGCCCCTGTTGCTGAGAGAGCTTAACTCTCAGTTTCTGTTTTTCCCTCAAATACATTTAAAACATTGGCACTTTCTCCCACGGGAGGAAAATACCACCAGGTAAAAGATAGTAGCAAACATTTTAAAAGTGGTGCTACACCAAAAATCAAGAAGAGATGAAAAACAGCTGAGAAACAGTTCAAAGTCAAAACTGCATAGATCCAGAAGTGGCCTGCATGTTAGCAAGTATCTCTTTCAGTCAGGGAGTTCCTACTTCAGGGCACAGGGGCCCTGTGCCAGACCCAAATGTCCTGCAAACAGAAGTCAGCAAGGAGTGGGATTTTGGCCAAACCTGCAATGGAAATGCATGTCAGCCACAAAGTGGTTTCCAAGTCTGGGTTGTAACGTTCCCAAAAAACAGTACAGAAATGAGATTTTGCTACCAAAAAAATGTTATTGGGGACCTGGGCTGATTTATCAAGAAATGCCAGGGAGCTCCATTCACAGAGCGAACTTCACTAAAATTTAATTCCAACAAGGGGTCTGCTTTTCACCGCGTTTCCTGATCCTTAGAGAAACAACTGCTGAAAGCAGGAGCCTTTGCAGCAAGCCTGACCCTGTGTCGCAAGAGACGGAGCCACCTGTGTGTGTGCGTGTCACTGTGCCCGGGTCCAAGCCAAACAGCTGGCGTCCTGGAGTGCCCGGCCGCCGGGGAATGTCGCGGTGCGTCACCGCCGGCAGCGGGGAGCGGCCGCTGCGCCCGGCCGGGATGCGGGCGCCTCTCCCGGAGCTCGGCGCTGCCGGTGGCTCCGTCCTGAGCTCCGGGAGGGAGGGAGGCAGGCACGGAAGCGGGGGAAGGGACGGGTTTTCCCCTGAAACTTATCTGTCTGGCAGATACTAAGGCCAGCCACCCGTGTGTTCTGGGAGGTTCAGATAGACGCGTTACTCCACTGAATCAGCCCCTGGGCTCCCCAGCTGCTTGGCTTGGGATGTGTTTGGCGGATAGACCTCCGTGAGCCTACTGGAAAAGTTCAAAGGGTATTTTCTCAGTTCTCCCCGCTTCCACTACCCCTGCCAAGGCTGCAAACCTCTGGTTCCTTTCTCAGAAACTACCTAAAGCTTTTCTCCACTAAAACTTGGCCACCGTGGAGGGGTGAAAAATACTATAGCAAAATGGCTTTTCTGTAGAAAAGGATATGTTGCAGATCGGATGATAGTCATGTTTCTTTCCTTTTTCTGTTTTTCTCCCTCTTAGCCATGCACATACACTTCTTCTGTGGTAAGGTTCCCATCACTGCAGTTTTAGGCAACCTCCACGACAGTGCTGTGCTGGGGCTGGGCTAGGACAGGCAGGCAGCATCCCGGCTTTCTGGGATAGGAGCATTCCCCCTGTATGGAGAGGGAGGAGAGAGAGACAACATGCATCTATACTTTTCTTGTCAGCATATAGCTGGTGGTTTAGATAATGATAAGGCCCACCAAAGAAGTGTGTATTTCTTTTAATCTAAGCTCATGAGTATGATGTGTGTGAAATACTGCCTTTAGTGAGCTATGCTGGCTCTGGATAGAAGGGAAAAGATTTTGCAGTGCTTCTTGGCTAGCCTCAGTTCACCCAGCTTGGCTCCCTGCAGAATAACTTGTTTTAAGGTGGATTTATAAACCAAGATGCCACCCCCTTCTTGAAAAGCTCAGTAGCTGCTTGATTGCTTTTTAGCGTGAGAGTTCAGAAAAACATTCTTAAACTATGATGTCTCCAGAGGTTTGTGGTAAGAAAACGATGTTAATTTGCCCAGTCTAGAAGCAGAAAGATGAAAAAAGAGTAAAGTACACTGTTCTTTGTTCAAAATACCTGAAATTAGTGTCTTTGTTGGCGATAAGTGCCATAAGAGGCTTTAACATTTTCTCTCATTTTGGAGCAGTGCTGTATTGCTGTCACAGCATTGCTGCTCCACAGAACACAATCCACCTATTTACACTTTTTAATGAGCAGGGACTCCACTGTAGCTATTGCATTAGCTGTGCATCCATGATTTATTGTAGTTTCCAAATGAGAGTGTGTCATATCAGCTTCTAGAAAAGTTCAAGACAGCTGCCTGTGTCATGGAAAAATAATACTTGATTAACAGAGGATGTAGGAAGCCAAAGTAAATACTAGAAATGTGTAAGGCAGTTATGGTGGTGTAGATTAGTACATATGAAGGGATTTGTAAATCTGAGTGCTTGACATGATTGATTCTTACTTCAAAAAGGAAGTCATTGTGGTATTCTGTTTTTAGTTGAAAGTCCCTGCTGACAATGCTGGTGCTGTTTCAATGTCCCACTCAATTAAAAATCTCAAATATTGTGAAGAGTTGGGCCTGCTTTCCCATTTTTGCTGTATTTCAAATATGGAAGGACAAGTAACATGAGAGGAAATGCTAAAATTTGAAAACTGTGCCTGTCAGCAAAAAGCACTGGTGTGTACATGCAGCGCCTCTTCACTGAACCACATAACTTGTGTTTAAAGAATATCCCACCATGAGAGGTAGATGTGATGGTAGCTGATTGACAGGACCATCTAGAAGGTAGGAGTAGACATTTTGTGAGCCTATGAGTCTTACAAAGCCTTTGAGATACTCTTACCCCTCTTACACATTGCAGACAAGCGGGCGAAAAGCTGCAAGTTACTTAAATCAGCCTCTGAGACACTTCCAGTTAGCTTGGTTATAAAAAGAGCATGAAGTGTAATATTCTACTCTGTCATTTAAAGATAAGTGTTTTACAGCACAAATCCCATTATTATGTGTACATATTAAAAAGAAAGATTGTGTTTTGTCTGGGGTTTTGTAGTTTGCTTGGTTGGGGTGGGTGTGTGGGGGGGTTTGTTGTTGTTGTTTTTACAGCAATTTTAAGACTTTTAGACTTGCTAAGAGGTAGGTCCAAGTTGTGGTTAAATCTGCAGACGATAGTCTTGCTGATCTCAGGATTTTCCGAATATTAAAATACATGTCTGGATTTCTCAAAACCCCACAAAACTTCAAAAACATTAGACCCATTTTAGATAACTGAGATGGCCATAAACTGCTTGAGTGTCCTGGTCTCAGCTAGATTTCTTGTAACAGACAATCTCCTGAATAGCTCTTAGTGGCCTTTTAGCAACTTCAGGTATTATATTTTAGCAAACAAAATCAAAGTTTATCCCCTAGCTTTTGCTTAACTACAATAAATTACTTATAAGGTGCAACCCTATGTCATGCAGATGCTTTTTCCAGTCGTGTTGTTTATATAACAGGTACCATTAAAAATGTCATGGGGGGTTGGGGGGGGAGTCTGTATGGAGTTGTGTATGAAGTCAGAGGAAAGAAAAATAGATCTCTCAGTAAACCCAGTCACTCCTGTGACTGTGATCACTGTGCCATCCCCAGCACTGCTTTCTACAAGAGCCTGAGGCCAAGGCTGGAGGTTGGTATATGTGGGCTGCACGGCTCTGGATGTGGGCTGGTCTAGAGGAGAATTTTAGCGGAATCAAATGGAAGTTCTTACCTAGAGATAAGCCTGAAGTACTCATGCATTATTAAGTTCCTGGCAAAATCTTTACAATGTACATATTTACACTCAGGATTTGTACATACATTTACCCTCGGGGTTTGTAGATATAGTTACGGTGTGACAAATATCCCTATCTAGACAAGTTGGCAGGAAAAGAACAGAATAATACAAGAACAGTAAAAGAATAGAATGTGTCCATGTACCTTCTTGAGTGAAGTCTGGAGGCTTTCATTGTGTGCATGTGTCTTTTTTTATTTACTTAAGATGGTTTAAGTTTCTCAAGTGGTAGATGCAAACCTTGGGCAGCAGAAATACACTTGCTGAAGTATGCTTCTCCTGTATTAGGACAACTGGTTGGCCCCATGACAAGCCATTTTTTATTTTCAGGTGAAGCTTCTGGCTTTGGCCCTCCCTGGTGTTTTGTTTATGCTCTGTAGCAGTCTGTTTTTTTAGGCAACATAGGCCTTTAGCTTTCCTCTTGTGGTTTCAGCTTTTCTTCTTGCTTTTCACTTGTGAGTTTCTTCTGGTAGTGGATCTTTTTTCAGCAAGCAGTTTCTGCAGATCTGCAGGTGAATTCTAACCATTCTCTATAAACCCCTTTCTTTTATTAAACTGGTCATGTATTTTTCAGTCATTCTTAAGATGAACATCACAGAGTTCTGGTGGTTTGTGAAGGGTTTTGGTTGGTTGATTATTGAGTTTGTTGGAGCAGAAAGGGGAAATGAGAGATGGAGGGAATCACATTTCCCAGGGAAGGTGCTGCTACTAATTATGCCTTGGAGATTATTACTTCGTGTCTCAGATATAATTAGTACTTGATCAAATTCATATGTGCTATTTAGGACAAAAGAAAGCTTTTTTTTTTTGTATGACCCAAAAAGCCAGCTGTTACTTCAAACATTCATTTGCATCTGTAAATCTTATGAGTCCTAACAGCCCCTGAACCCCTTCCAACAGCTGCCGTGCCTGCAGCCAAAGCTTTGCCACCTATAGCGATACAGAGGTGCAAAGGAGTACTTTTAGGACATCTCTTACTGCTGGATTCTGGTTGTCTTTTGAGAACTCCTTAGAAATGCGTGTTGTAGGACAGGGTTTTTAACCTTGTCCATGTCTTATCCATGTCAAGTTGGTAAAAGCTGGAGGTAGAGGCTAGTGCAGCAGAGATCATGAAAGTAATGGGAGCATGGCCTCACAGGCAGAGAAGTTCTGGGAGAATAAGAGGACCCCTGTCTGACCTCAATTATTTTCTTTACCTCTCTAGTGCTTATGTTTCACTACTTCAGATACACTGCACTGTGTGCCTTCTGGTGACCAGAAGTGTGTGTTGTGTGAGGTGGTCAGATGATAAAGATGTTGAGTAAAAATCCACTGAATTGGTGGGACTCATTCCCAAATCTTCAGAGAATTGCAGATCCCCAGTAGAATCTGGGCTGGAATTTAGACAGCCTGTGCCCAAACCTGCATTCCTCTATCCTCACACAGCTGCTGACTGGATTCTGGGTGGTTACCAAGCTATCTGGAGCTCTTGCCTTTGAGCATGCCCAGAGGCATGTCAAACTCAGCAGAACTGAGCAGCTCAGAGCCAGGTCTGTCCCCCAGCAGCAGATACAGCTCTTCCAGATTGCATCTGCAAAAAGCCTGTTTTAGGCCACTGCCTTTGAGGTACAGCAGGGATGCTGCTGTAGCTGCTGCAGTTCCTGTTCTTATCCCACCACCCAGGGTAATGATGCTTCCCTGCACCCAGCCCGGTCCTCTCATATGGGCTGTCTCTTCTTTCAACTAACAAAGAATCTGTCCCATTCTCTGGGGCATATCTGAACTTCCAGGGTTGTGTGTAACTGTTTTGCAGTGAGTGCAATCTCCATTGGTAGAGTTGGAGGGATTAATCAAGAATCTGTTAAATGCAGATTGCGTGTGAAAGGTGGAAGAGCGGGATTCCACTGCTTCTGCCAGAAATCATCCCTGTGGCTTATGCCTACTTTTTATAAAAGATATAAACAGACCTTGGGGTGACAGTCATTGCCTAAAGGCTGTGGAGAGGTCTGTGTGTCCCAGTGGCATTGTATACAGGAAATGTACAGGAAGAATGGCATTTCCACTCTGTCCTAGTGTGATGCTTCAGAAGGACATCTCAAGGTCCACAGAGAATTTAGCTTCCAGTTCATCATTAGGTAAATTGCACCCATGTGGAGAAAGCTGTTCCATGTGTTTCAGGGCTGTGTTTCACAGCGGAGGTCAATGTGCTCTTTCCCAAGGGTTCAGGAGGCATAGGCCAAACCCATGGACATAGAACACCTTGTACCTCACTAAAATGATGATAGTAATTCTCAGTTTACATAGCTCATGGGAAGGGCTCACATAACACTGGAAAGGAGTTGCTGGTACTTATTTCTTAGCTCTCTGATTTTGAAGCCTGGTAGAAGAGATGAAGCATAACAAACTCTTGGTTGTTAGAGGCCAGAAATATTTGATTGATTTTGCTTTGCCACCAGTTTCAGTAACATAAGCCACTTTATTTGGAGGAGAATAAGGTTTGTGCCTATTAGCTGCTGCCACTTATGCACATGAGACTGGTATCAGCCATTGACTTCACATCACCAGCTATGACATATATACACCTCCTTGAAAGGCACAGTTTGAAGTGGTCATTTAAGCTCTATTTATATTCTTTATTTCAAGTATTAAGGCCACCATAATGCCGTATGTATTACTTCAGAGGATTACAGATCACACCACAGAGTGTTTTATAAATGATTTCTCTTCAACACAGCCTTATATTGTCAGGGCAATTGCTTCTGCAGTTCTACATCCAGTCCTTCCACCTTAGTCTAGGTCTATTGCTGAAATTCCTGAGGTTCTTTATTAATTGTTATCAGATCCCACACTGCCTCTGTTGCAAGAACAAGATTTGGGCCCACAGACAATTTATTGAAAGATCCTTAATTCTGTCCCCTTTGCATTGTCTTTATCCATTAGTCATGGAACTAATGACCAGACACACGGTATGCAGGCAATTTATGTGTGTTTATGGCGTCCTTTTAAAGGCGTTTCCTCCTCCTGGGAGAAGACAATCCAGAGAAACTGCTGTCCCCCAGGATTAAGTGGGATCACAGCAAAAATTGAAAAACTCCTTATTACCCTTGCTTGCTCAATGCCCAAGTCACGCCAGGTATCAGCCAAGCAGACCAGGCCTGCCTCTCTGCTCACAAGGGTTATTGCTGTACATTTATCAGCTCTATACAGCAGCACTGAATGCACACACACACCATTTATTTCAATATGATGAGGCAGGAAACACTTTCTCCCCATGCATGGGTAGACAGCTGTCTTGAGAAATTCCAAAACCTGATGCTGAGAACTTGCTTGTATATGATCTGCACTGAAACAGAAGTAGCCACACAAGGGGCACCTATTCTCCTTTACCATAAACTGCTTTGGATTCAAGACTTGCTAGGAAAAGAGACACTAATCACTTGGGCTCTGACTTGTAAATGATTTCTTCACTTGAGAGATGAGCAGTTTTTACATGCCAGCTTGGGAACATGTGAGAAGGCTTCAGGCAGTCCATGAGCCAGATGCAGTTTTCTGGGGTGCAGTGCTGGGTGAGCTGGAGCCAAGTAGCAGAGCCACAGCAGTCAGCACGCAATACCTGAGGGGAGCTCTTGCCCAGAGGAGAACACAGCTGGTAAACTAACCACAGCCAGCCCCAGCTTACTGTCTAATCCACTAGTTCTATGCTTTTTGTGTAGAGATTTATTGACTTTAGACTACAGTGTCAAGAGACAGCGATGATCTGTGCAAGTGACCTCGTAAGTCATAAACCATGTGCAATTACACAGGCAGTACTAAACTACTACAGTAGTTTAAACAGTGTTTGTTAGTTGTTGTTATTACCTCTCCTGAGAGCTTAGTGCTATTGCAGGCTGTAGGCTGTGATTTACAGTAGTGTAATCACCTGAAAATACTGGTTTTGTTAAGCTGATCAGGTAATATAAAAATGAGTCAAGCAATACTTGCAGATACCAAATGGAATTAAAATGCTTTTCTTGCCTGAAGATGTATTATTTTATTATGTTCCACTATCCAATGTCCAACAGACAAAGTGGTCTTCTTACTCAAAAAAAGAGAATTATGAAGGAATTTCTGTGATTTGTAATATTAGTGGTATGACCATCATAGTGTGACTGAATGTTCAGTAACAATACAGATACCACTTTGACTCTTGTTTAAAAGAGCACTAAGTCACGGGTTTCCTCCTGAAACCTGACATCAAGTCTGTGAAACTCTCCTTTCTTGAAGTAATCCAGGAAGAAAAACTATGTGCTATTTGAGAATGTAAGCCACATACATTGTCAGAGATAAGAGACCTTAAAATCCATTGGTTAGTTTTCTAGTAATAAATTATTGTTGCATGAATTTATTACAGATTACTTAGTCCTTCAGGAAAATGATTGTCATCATGCTTTTCAAGCTTCATATCTTAACAGGGTGGACTTGGAAAACCTCTTTAAACTTATACTGGTAAATTTTTAGTTTGATATTTTGTACCAATAAAAAGCCCTCCCCTTTGCTTACTTTCATTTTCCTCTGTCAAAGGAGATTAAGGCACATCTCCGTGAGTATGACTGTTACTCCCGTCCTCCACGGAAGCCCATCTATAGCAATTCCATAGGGATCTAGAACACTATGATGGGAGAAAGCCAAGAAATACAGGACAGTGAAATGGAGGGGCTCCAAAATGAACTGGCCCAAGGCCTCTCTCAATTGAATTTTGCAGCTTTCTAGGATGTGGGGCCAAGGTCATTCCTACTTTAGATGCATCAGAGGGAAGGGCTGGGGCAGGAAGTTTCCATGGGTACACACCTGCTGTTTGAAACAGCAGAGAATAATCAAGGAAAGAGCCCTGGAGCTCCAGCACCCTGTTTTCCGTTCCTCTAAAGAGCATGGAGGCAGCAGCTGCAGCTGTTGATCGCTTCATTCCTCTCAGGGCTCCCAGCAGACCCCTTCCCTTGGGAGCAGCTGACTCTGCAGCCCTCACGTGGCCCGGCCCCTGCTCCAGCTCAGCACAGCATCCTCGCAGTACCAGGGCTTAGGCCACACCAGGCAGTTCAGCTACAGTGGTTCTGCTGCTCTGGGGCAACAGTTGCCAGCTTTGTCCTGGCCTTTGGGGACAAGCAGATCCACCCAGGACTAGTGCAGTCTTAAATAAAAACAGAAAACCCCACAGCAGGCTGGAGACAACTCCCATGTCCAGTTTACTGCACCAGTGGTGTGTGTTGGACAGGAAGATGCACAGGAAAATAGGAGCTTGGCCTCTGGGACAGGGCAAATGAGGCATGGAAAAAGTACATTCCACCTGCCAAAAAAACCTGAGGCCAAAGCTTTGCCAGTTGGACTCCACCTGGAGAGCTGCTGGACAAGCTCACTTCTTGTTAATGTCAGTGGGACATCTGTGGGCGCTGTGTGCTGTAAGCCCTTACAGGGGCATGGCAGGGAACATCACAGTGCAAATGTGAGTGAGGCTGAAGCCATCCCTGGTCTGTGTGAAGTAATGCACTCAGGTGGTGCTTCCCACACCACAGTGGTTGTACTCGGACAGATCAGTCCTCACCCTGACTGCTGGCTGTCTGCTTTAGAGATATGGCAGTGCTATTAGCCAGAACACATTCTCCCCAAGTCTGAAATAGCATTCATTGCTGCTTCTCTTTTCAAAAGCTTTTCTTTTGTCCTCTTTTCAATTTTAATTCAACTTATGTATGTTGGTCTAGATAATATCCCATAAGTACTTTTACATATAAATGTACTTCTCAATTTTCACTTTTTTTAAAGCTGTCAATAAAATAATTTAAAACTGCTCACTGGCACAGATAAGCTTTTCACTCATCCATATTTTCTCTTAAATAAAGCAAGGGAGGTACTGCTCAGTTCTCTCATAGAAGGCACTGATGAGAGCAGTAGTTCATGTGCTGTTTTCAAAAGGAACCCAGCAGGACTGAGTGCCATGGCACATGTTGGTCACTAGATCCATTCTGTCCTCAGCTTCCTGCTAAATGAAACCTGGTTTGATTGTTCTGCATAGTAAACTGTTGTTGATTGATATAATACTGAAAGGTGCTGGTGGCTGACTCATCACTCTTGGCTTGACCACTGCACAACCTAATGAGTCAAAGGGAGGTACTACTGACTAGGAACAAAAGGCCAACAAGGGGAGAAACATAGAAGGGAAGAAAAGGGAATCTCCTAGCCATCATATGGATACAGAGCATTGAGAGAAGAGTCACTATTGTTTTTGCCAAATTTAAGATGTATTTGATTTTCTGATGCTGATTTACTCAGCGAGACAGAGGTTTTGAAAAGAGAACGCATAAACGCTGCATGGGAGAAATTAGCTGAGAAGCAACATCTTAATACAGAGTGCAGGAGTGCATGGAACACTTCTGATAGTGGAGGAGTCTGGGCTCCTACACAGTCATTCCCAAAGAATGTTAAAAGTATTTGTGGGAGAGTACAAGCTTGTGAAATTGATTTTCTGAGCTGCTGTCTGCTTATTTAAACAAAAATGGTCTTACAGCAGCTCTATGTGTTTCCTTTTCATATCAGTGTTAAGCTTATCTTATAAACACATGTTCAGTATGTAATCTAAGTTAAAAATATCCATTATAAAACTCAATGCAAAGAGTACGTGGCTTGGATGCTTGCTGGCTTGCAGAGAGATATCCTGTCTTATTCTTTTTTGTACTATGATACAGTTGTAGCATTATCAGATATCTAAGTCTTTGAAGGATCTATTGAAAGCATGTCAAAGACTTTTAGAATTTGTTTTTGGCAATATTGGATGATAAAAACTGAGGAATGACTCCCACCAACTTTCATTAAACAATGTAAACATCATTGCTTTTCCTGTTTTGGAGTTGAAATTAAACTAGCATTAATAGCACTCTGCATATTTATTCTTTCAATCAGAAAAATTATCTTAATTATTATCATGTCTATAGAAATATGTATTCAAAACACAGTTTAGATACTGAACAGTCACCTCTGTGTGCTGCTTGTGCAGGCAAAGAGAAGAGTGTGCCTTGCACGAGATCCTGACGTCCATGGTGGAGGTTGCTTAGTCAAGAGTGCTGTCTCCTGATCAGCACCTCACCTCCCCAGTGAACTGGGGCGTCCAAAACTCACGAACTATGGCACAAGTGTTCCACTTGGCAGTTTCACACATGGGAAAAGGGCATTCCCACACCAAGCGGTAACTTGTGTAGCAGCCAATTCTAATGCCACCACTACAGGATTGTTGATGGAGTGTGGGAGTGAAGGCTGTGTGACTGGGGGCTAGGAACAGCTGAGCCTGAACATGAAGTCCAAATTACAACCTAGCAAGAGTTTAAGGCTGGGACAAAGACTCAGAAGTGGGAAGACAGTAGCTTGTCATAAGAAAGAGGACAGAAAGAAAGAATGGGCAGAAAACCTTCTGCCCCTTTTCCCCTGGACGTAGTTTCAGGAAGTCATGGTCATTCTTATGCTGGTGTGTTGGCATGAACCTGCCAGCCATCCCCCCTGCCAAACTCTCAGTCTCTCTCTCTTCTAAAGTATGACAATGCTCCATTGCTCCCAGGTATTCTTTTGGTGTCTCTTGGTGCTAAATTCAGCATTCTAATGTAGAAGGTCTTGCCTTGCTGAAGGCCATCTGGGTGTCAGAATGCCAATGGAAAGCGGAACTCCTACTTTTTAGCATCTTTTTTAAGACTGGGAAATCAGTGTGTTCTTCATACTAATTAGTACAAATACTGTAATCACTAGGAAAGGTAGAAGAATAGTCAGGTTGTGAAATGAAGCCCTCAAAACCTTCAAAGTGCCATGATTAAGGGTTACACGGTGATTCAATTGGATGCTGTTACACATGTTCACTGAAGAACATGCAACAAGTAATGCATTTTACAAGTAAGTTTGAATCCAACTTTATTTATGTTGGCAGTTAATTCAATATAAACATTTGTGTCTTCATTTCCACAGTGCCACAGAACCCTGAAAAGTCATCACAGCAGCAGCACTTGCTGGGTATTTTAGCTTTGTTTTACAGATGGAACAAACTTCATAGCCAAGTGTCTAGCACATCTGGTAAGGCAGGTTTAGACATTTGGATATCTTGTTACCTTTTCATTAATTCAAATGACAGTTTCTTCTGAGCCAGGGTAGTACGTAAAATATATAGGGTGGAGATGAAATCTTGTCTTCACAGAAATTAATATAAATGAGACATTATAGTACAGATACATATCCTTAAGGTCTAAGTTATTCTGTTCACCAAACTAAATTGCTAACAAATTGGCAAAATAAAAAACATCAGCATTTATGAAAAGTAAATCCATATGTTCTTCAAATGCTTGTATCATCAACTACTTCCAGATGTAAAAATCCATGGATAGTTTTAAGAATTTTAGTCGCACAGTCAGTTTCCATCATGATACTCCAAATGAGCACCATTCACAAGCAATGTATAAGAATATTTAGTCTGTTCAGGAAACAATACTTGTTGCTTTCCTTAGAGCCAGGTATCCTGTAACCACATCTGAAGGGAGCATCCGAATATAGGCAAATTCTTCAATAGTACTGAATCTTAGCTTGCTCTGTGGGTCTGTGTAATTTGCCTGAAAAAGAAACAATGGTAGAGATATGATTAAAATAAAATTTCTAACCATAATAGTAAAAGAAGTCTCTTAATTACAAGACCACAAAACAGTGATTTTCTCTTACTAGTAACAGCACTGCTGTTCTGCCATGTGGCCACAAGTCTTTCTTTCTCCTCATGTGAGAACTTATGAGAAGTTAACAGACCCCTATAAAGTCAGATTAGAAATGCATTAAACATAACAGAGGGCTGAAGTAAATTTCCTATAAAACACAGCGCAAAAGAAATTCCTCAGCTCTCTAAACTCACCCTAGCAACTCTTTGCCTTGTGCAGTCTCTCTAAAGGCAGCTCTCCAAAGAGTCAGGCTGCTGCCAATAAATTACCCACAAAGAGGCTGAATTATGGGTGCTCTGATAGCTTTGGACTGCCTTTCTCTTGCTGCATACAACTTAGCTTTTAATTTACTTTAAAGTGGTTGTTAAAGCTAGGGAGTCTCAACTTATGGTTCTGTGACTGAACTGATAAGAGATTTGAAGCTGGCAGAGTGGTTTGCTCCAGATGCCTGCTTTCAGGATCGCAGCCTGGCCAGCTCACCCTGGGCTACGCTTGTATCCTCTGCTATATTTGGACCCTGAGTGACCGGGAGCAGTGCCAGTTTCCTTCTATCCTCTCCCTTTCCTTGTTGCTACAGAAACCTGGAGCTTGGCTGAGCTCAAGGGTAAGCCAGGGGCTGCACTGGGAAAAGGCAGGCATCAGTGTGCCTCTCTACACAGCCTCCAGGACAATCCCTGCCTCTTCAGCATTGGATTACCAAGTGCCTGCCAAGGCTCCAAAAGTGTCTTCTGTGCCTTTCCTTAGCACAAGGTGGTGGCAGGCTGCAAGGCACTTGAGATTCCTCAAGACATTGCTACTAAAAATAGGAAAGGCCAGCAAGAGCTGGAGTAGTCCCCCATGCCATAGTTACAGTGCAGAGCTCTCTACACTTTTATGTTGGAAAGCACCTGTTGACCATGGTAACAATCCAGCCAATCATTTCACCTAATGACTTAGAAAATGTAGTGTTATTTGTAGCTTGGTTTTCTTTACAAATAAATGCTGCCAGGTTAATTAAATGTAGTCAGCAAAGAGTTCAAGCCATCAATTAAGTTTCAAACAAATGGCAAAGTTAGAATGCTAGGAGGAAATGTATCCCTGCTGGTAACTTCATGGTTATGGCAGGTATAAATTTACTTTTATTTCACTCTTTACATCTGGCCTCATGTAAGAAAAAGCTAAGCAATTAGACTGCTTTTCAAATGTGCAGGATTCTGTAATAGAGTAAACAAGCAATATCTCCAATTTGTATTGTGCACTGATCTAGGTGAAAAATATTATGGCAGCTCTTCACTGTTCTGGAATTATGTCCTGGGCTGTACTGTTTGCAGACACCAATGTATGGTAACCAGACATTCATGCCATGGCTTCAGCCTGAAAAGAAACTTCACCAATGCTCCAGCAATAATTAGAGATTAGAATATTAAACTAATAAGAATTTGCAAAGAAAAAACTCTGTTGTGTTTAAAAACTAAGTCAAAGGCCATGGACACATGCTCTTAAAATACAATAAACTAGGTATCTCAGTCTGTTTCTATAGTAACAGGGCTGATCCATTTTCAGAAAAGGAAGAGAAGTATAAACATTTGAAGGTTTGGGTTTTTTTAAAAACTGCTTTACAATAAATTACTCTGTTTTGCATGTTAAAATATCTAAATACTCATCTTGCAAGTTTGGAAATAATAGGTTTATTTTGCAGTGTCAATACAGTAGATAATAGCTTTAGAATTCTAGGCTGCCTTACAAATATAAATTGGCTGCTCTGCTGAGACCATTGGTAAATTTAATTCCATTTGTGCTACACACAGAAAGAGAAGGGGATCAGTAGAATTTAATTGTGGAATCTAATATAAGAGCAAGTATGCTGATTGAGAATGTTTTAATACAGTTCTCCTTTTGTACCTAGTAGACAATTTAATTTTCCCCCAAATGGGTAATGCTATGGAATTTTTCTCTCCAGGGGGAGTCCAGCATTCCTATAGAAAATACTTTCTTACACAAATACTTTTATATTTTACATAGAAAATACAGTGACATTTTTCTAATACTGCATTTCTACAATATTCTATTGTCCCACGTATCCTCCTACTAGGAAACTATCTTGAAAGCATATTTAGTGCTTCTTATGAAACATTTCTAGCCTAGCAATTTAAAGGACGTACTGTCTCAGCTATTTGAATAAAAAAAGGAGTTTTTAAACGTGGTAATTTTATCATAGTCTGGAGAAACCTTGCAGGCCAGGTAAAATAGGAAACTTGACTCACAATGCAATTAGAGGATGGAAAATTAGGAAAAAAAAGTGGAAAGAGAAGAAAAGAAGACAAAAGCATCACTGAATGGATTTGTATAGAGGGTATATATACAAAGCCAGAATAGTTATAGTACATAAATCACTGATGGAAAAGAGGTGCTGGTAAAGAAAAACTGAGGAACTGAGAGAATTTTCTAAAGTTTGACTGATCCTTAACTGGTAGGGATGTGGTCTCTGCTTCTATCTATACCCTGAATCATCAGTTCACTATAGGTGCAACAACTGATTAATTTTGAAATACATCAAAGGTTAGTGCTGGAAAGCAATATTTGGTTCCTTGGAGATGGGGCAGGAGTCTGCCTGACTAGAGGGAGTTATCTTCCCTGGATTTGTGAGCAGTCTCTTCCATTTGCTGTCTGCCAGCTCATCTGTGAGGGAGATGTGGCTTTTCCACTCCCTCTTGAACACCAAGGGTTACCAGCCTTTATCTGAGCAACTCACTCCCTTTCCAAACCCCCTTCAGAGGCACCGGCTGGACACATGCCACCTCCTAGGTGCCTTATTTAAATGTGTTACTTAAAAAATAAAGCCTAAGAAAACATATGCTACCAAATCAAAATCAAATGCTAGGGTGTGCAGGATTACAGTTGGTGCTATAGCTATTCTTGGATGCCTTACACTAAATATCCACTATAAGGCAGCCCTTAGTTAAGTGCTCACCCATTTTCTGTCCTAATGAGGACTTTTTGCCTAATTCAGTGCACAGAATGCAAGGTGGTATGCCAATCTGCATCAGCACAACAAATATATACCTTTAAGGACATCTCCAGGAGGTGATATCAAGCCTGTGGAGGTGGGCTAGTGCCCTATGGGTGAGAAACAGATTAAACTGGGGGAAGTGACACAGAAATTCTGTGCAAGGCTCTTTGACATTACAAAGTTTTCATTATTATAGGTACTTAGTGTAACCATTACTTAAGCATTTTTTTACTCCCAAATACAACATCCTCATTCACTTCAATTGTAAGAAATGCACAGGCTTCTGCAAAGTAAATCACTGGCATTTGAGAGTGAAAAGTGAAAAGATATGCTGCTACTAATACCTGTTCTGTTTTAAGTAAAAATTATTCAAGTAACATAGAAACAGTTTGGACAGGAGATAAAAATTTTTTGTTGGGCAGAATTCAATGAGTTTACTCCTGTTTTGTGCCAATAGAATCTTTGGGGAACTGAGGCACCAAATTGTAACTACCAAGACTTTCTGGAGCATGTGCAAAATGTATCTAAGTTAAATGTGGCTCGTTGTTTTGTTCCCTTTCTTTAACAAAAACATGTAAAAGAGCCCATCTGTGACACACAGGGTATACATCTGCCAAACTCCAACTTTCAGCTCTGAAGCATAGATGTATTTGAAATTCTTAAGAGTCTGTGCCAAGTGTCTGTTTCAAGATGATTTGTTTGAGGCAAAGTTTGAGAGCAATGATAACAAGGGTTTGGTTTTTTTTAACTTGGTGGAAAAGAGGCCAAACAGTAAAATTTTGCCTAATCTCATTATTGAAAATTGCTGAGCCATCTTTTTTAAAACTTCCTCTACAAGATACAATGAAATAAATCCACATCAGGCAAACAGCATGGAAAGTTTCAGTCAGTGTGGTTATATCTTGGCAATGTTAACAGTCAGAGACTGTGGACTACCAGCTTTCCCTGCAGCTATCTTAAGAATTAGAAATTATGGACACCAATGTAGATTCTACAGGTGACAAAGAGGTGTCATAGGAGTTACTTGGCAGGACAAGGTATTAGGTCTGTCCTGACATCTATTAACAACCTAAGGATTTTGTGATGTAGTGACAAATATTTGGGGTTTGGTCCTAAATCACTAGATAATTATTAGGCCCAAGTCTGAATAGGAACCTCAGCATCTAATCTTTTACAAAACAAGGCACCAGTGCTATTTCATTGTGGAAGGTGAAATGCCAATTTTGAGGGGGAAAAAATACTTACTGGAAGTCCTGAGATGTCTGAATATTTCTTAGCAGGTTTAAAGGAAGGAGGAGCATCGATATTAAAATCTAGAGAGAAACAAAGCATAAACTCGGTGTCATATATATATATTCTATATCATAAACCTACTCTCTGAGGTCTCTATTAACTAGCAACACTAAGGCAAAGAAATACGAAGCAGAATCACCTCTGAAAACATTTATCCTGTTAGCACTGTAAATCACAGCATGATCCTGCTCACTTATTAATAGAGTTCAGCAAGCAGAACTGCCCTCCCCAAAAGGAAAATGCCAGAGCCATTTGAAATGTGTCCATCTCTTCCAGGTCTTAATGAATTCCTTTGCAGTCAGTCACATGCAAAGAATAGCCATTATCAAATGCATGCTGCATGTTAAGACCGTGAAACATTGCTCAAGATTGCAGCTCTGAAATACTATAATCCAGAAAAGCAAAGTAATCTTTTAAATCAGTTAAATCTTTAAGCATGTACCACTTTAAGCCCAGTCAATGACCTAGAAAATTGTCGAGGGTTGGAAATTGCTGTTCTTTGGTGCCCTTTAGATAGCAATTATCATTCATAAACATTTCTAAGATACAGTTGGTATGCTTAAGTAGTTAAATCTTCAATTTTGGCTGTTTACAAAAATATCTTGTACCTGATTAATTTCTTTCCTCTTTCCTGATCTCCCTTGCAACTCATTCAGATGCTATGTTCAATTCACACTCCATCCATATCAAATTTCTAACTCATCATCTCATAATTCAAAAGACCCTAATGCCACAGACAGCTGGTTTTAAATAAGAATCTGATTTTCTTTTCGCTCCTTCTTATAAAAAATCCTGTAAATTTCTGGTTGCAAACAGAGCATGATAGAAATAGCAACATCAGCAGACTGTCAGTTACAATGGCCAGGAACACACAGTAGTCTGCATTTTTCTGTAACAGTTGCATCTAAAACACTTCAAAAAACAGTAAGCTATTTTTGGATAAAGCACCAAGTCTGATAAAAAGTATATGTATATGCTCAGTTTTGAAATGCCTCTACTTGCTTAAATAAAATCTGAGGATTGCATTCTGCCAGCAGCTGTGTGCAGTAGTATCCTGTTTTACAAGCAGACTTGAAGAATATCTAGATTAGGACCACTGCTGTAACTCTGCTCCTGTGGAAGTAACCAGCTAGGACTGCTAATCAGCACTGCTTAGTGTAGTTTCAGCTGTGCTGCACTAAAGAGAGGATGTAGGATTTAAATCTCCCAAGAATCTAGGATAAGGAGCTGGATAGGAAGCTTGGGCTGAGGTCTGAGCTACTGCAGGTATGTGACTTAGCAGAAACTATTTGAAAAGTGTTCAAACAGAGCTAATCAAGCAGCAGCCACCCACCAAAAGACCTCTGGACTGTACACAGAGGAAGAGGCACCTAACCAGTGAAAAGGTGACCAAAACCTCATGGGAATAAAGGCTTCTGACTTGGCTTGGAGAAATACTTTTTTCTTATTAAACTCTCCCCTCAAATGCATTTGAACTTTCCCATGATACTACAAACTATTTGCTTCCCCCTGCTTTCCACTTAGGGCCGATGAGTGTGATTGGAGTAATCTTAAATGTATTACTGGACCCTGTTCAAGCAGGATACTCCATGCACCAATGAAATAATTTAGGTTAGTTTTAAAGAAAGTTATTTGTGTGGATTCTATTATTTATAAATACATGCAAAGCGTCTAAGCAGCTTACAGCTAGGATCATTTAGTTGCCATGGCAATGCCCTTTCAGAAGCAAGAATTTGTTTTAGGTTCTTCCACGTTCTGTTCTTCTTGCCAGCTGCTGCTCCACCAATGCCGGAGTGCTAGAATTAAAAATATGGTGTTTAGAGAAAAAAAAAAAAAAAAGAATACTATTTCAAAGCATGACACTTCTACTTCATGGTCTGTCTGATATGTCTCATCTTGTCATGAGCCGTTTGTTATTCTCACTTATTTCATCAGTAGGCTACAATACTGTACACTTTAATCTTGGCTGCAAGCAAAAACAAAGCTTTTTGGACTGTGTCAAAGCTTCTATGTTTCCGATTAACTGAAGGAAATTAAAATCTGCTTTTTACATGGAAATAGAAAATCAATGTGGTTAGGCTTAGGCTGAGATTACAGGATTCTGAATGTACTTCCTATCGTATTAGAACTTAGTACTATGAAGTTGTTTCTAAAATTTTGAGTATACAGCTAAATTTTTCCCCTCCTTTTTATGGCATATTACAGGTGCAGCTCTTTTACAAATTATTCTTGACTGCAGAAAACACAACTGATCTTGCAAAATGTAATGAATACTATGAGAAACTTTCTGGAAATTTTATTTTTCTTTCAAGGGCTAGGAGACAGAATAATAGAAAATGATTAATAAATAGAACGTTGGGTGCCAAGACAATTCTGCATTTTGAAAGGAACATTAATGGAAGGCTTGCCACAGGTACTGTAATGGCAGCTGCAGTTATCAAATGTGATTGCTACAGAGTAATTTATTTATGTCCCTCCAGAGACAGAAGCTGCACAACATACTGTACTACTTCTAAATGATCAAAGGACACAGATTTACAGCTTAACTTCAGAAAAATAAAATGTTCTTACAATTGAGAAGTTGCTATTTTTGTTAATAATTACTACTTGCCCCATGAGTCTCATTGAAACTCAGTGAAGTTCTGTAAATACACTTCTACTTTGAATGTTTATAAATTAACCAGTTAAATTGATGAGGATGACAGGAGGAAGGATTCAATGAGAAAGTATTTTTTTGTAGACATAAAATATATTCAGGAAAGATGCTCACAAGCTGATGATATACTGGGTTTTGGTGATAGATATCTGATTTAAAATACAGAAGCCAATATTTGCTCTTAGGGTAACACCTTAGTCATCCAAAGATCATTGTATAATAGACACTGCTACTGCATGAGATGAAACTACGCCTACTTCCACACCACTAATTCAAATTCATTACATGAATTTTCCCCCAAATCGCTGCATAATGATTTTTTGTTCAATATTCTCAAAACCAACCTCTGTTTTTATATAAACTTATGCCTCCTAATAAGGGGGCTTAGCATCCCTCACACACCTATAACAAAAAGGCAATGACTGCCAAGCACAAATGAACCAAGCAAAGTTGGCTCTACTACTGCACAGCAGCCTATTTCTCCACACAAGAGTCAGAAAGTCTTGTTCCCCTTCCTCATTGCCAAAGGTTGTAAATTCCAATCAGAAAGTTAACGAAAAGGTCAGTTCTTCCTCCTTCTATTCTCTCAAGTCTATCCTCTGCAGTGAGCTAATTGTTCAAACTTGGGCATATGTATGAGAGATAGACACTATTTGATTTATTTTCTTCCTTTTAAGGCAAATTAAGTTGGAAAGATGCAAAAATCCATCCAAATTTTTACTACCAAGTCATACCAGGGAAATTATGATTAACAATGTGTTTCTTCTCAAATTAGTTACTGTATTGGAGGGGACAATTTCATGGTTTTTATTATAAATGCCTACCATTTCTGCAGCAGTTGCCAAAGACCCTGTACATTCATTATTATTTCAAGCATGCAGACATAAGTATTGCCTCTTTGGAAATGGTGACATCCCTCTAAGAACTGAAGGATCAGCTCAGGGCCTCATGGATATTTAAATCCCATGTGGAAGCTACATGGGATGCTGCCTCTGGGCACAAAAGGAGCTTTTGCAATAAGCCCCATTTCTCAAAGATGCTGGTGCTTGCTGGAGGATTAGTGAGCAAAGTATACGGTCGTGTGAACGCCCCTCTCATGACTGAAGTTGTCAGCAAAGCAGATGTAGAGCAACTTACATGTCGGAGATTAATTTCACACCCCCTGCCAAACCTGTGCTTAGTGAGCTGTGTGTTGCCCGATTACTCGCTATGTGCTGTGGGATATTGTATCTTGTTCATACAGGATGAAATCTGGGATGAAATCCTTCTTTCTAAGTACTGGCTTAGGACCAGCAGTCTGAGAGGTTTGCTTGTCTAGAAAGCATTTGTACAGTGTGCCAATGAGTTGGCCTTGGCAGAGCAAGATAAAAAGATATCAAAAACAAACCCAGCATTACTAACTTAATCTTCCTCACCTTCTCTCCTAGTTTAACCCTCAGAGTGTTAGGAGCCTGCATTTCATCAGCTGTCAGTGTTTACATGACTTTGAATGCTGGCAGGTCAGACTTCTAGGGAGCACAGAGCATTTTGCTTCTAAATCTAGCAATGATTGGAAGAAGACACCACAAATCTGTTAAGAGTTTCAGGGACCAGAAGAGGAGCAAAATGATATTTGCTAATGGATCTCTGGCTAATTTCTAGCTCAACTGCTTTGCAGCTTGTCTTGACTAGGAACTGGAACAAGGGATTCCTACTTTTGTAGTATTAATTGTTCCTCTCTAGCTGTGGGAGTTTGTGAGATACCATATCATAAAACTTCCACACCTACCTGCACCTAACGGATTTCCTCACTCTGTTCCAGCATTTAACAGTTCTGCCTTTGGACCAGTGCCATTTTCATGCTATAATACAGTGTGCTCTTTAGTCTGTCATGTTACATGGACTGAGGTGAATTTCTTAAAAATTGTTAACCTTTTATTTGGCTATTAAGCTTATTTTCTTAATATTTACACTAGGAACATGGTTAAATAGAATCCCAGTTAGTCTTTTATGGGAAAAGTTTGAAATTTCAAGTTGTTAAAATAATATACTTACGATGAAATTTGGGTCTTTAAATGGTAACGGCTTGGCAGTAGTTTCCACTGATCCTGTGCTGGAGTCTGTGTTCAGAAATTTATTTTCACTCACAGCCTCTCCACCTGCAGTCTGCAGAAGAAATACAGTCTTAGTGCTTGTTACTCTGAGCAAGTTTAACTGGAAACGGAGCCATCTGCTGTATTACCTACCTGTTGCCTTTTTTAGCTTTCCTATCTCTTTTGAATCTTTAAAGATGTTGTATGCCAAGAGTGGGAAAGCATGAAACAGAGTATTTCTCAATCAATTTACAACTGACACACACAAGGGAGGAGGGGAACAGAGTGGCCAATGCCCACTGAGTAAGAACTGCATGGGGTTTATTGCAGTATTAATGAAAGACACCTCAACTAATTTTATAAAGTGGAAGACAGCATGTGCAACACAAAACAGCAGAAATGTACACTGGATCTGTTTTAGAATGTTCTGTATAAAGTATTAAGAGGAATATATAAAATTTATAAAAAGGCTTTTCATCAACTTTCTAAAGAAAAATTGATTACTGAGAAAAAGTATTTTATTATATATTATTTTTATATGCAAGCTTCACAAAATCTACATGGGTGCTAGTTAGTGTTTTCTAGGTTTTCTTTATGGTTTATTTATTTAGCAGGAAAAGCAGTCAGAAAATATATGTGTGACTGGAAAGCTAAAAAAGTTGTGTGTCAATCTTAACACTTTCTGATAATTCTGCACAGCTGAGTTTTTGTTTTCTTTTAATTTGTTTGTGACCTGTAAGTCTCCACATTACCAGAACTAGTCCATGCTACATAAATAAATGTTTCTTTGAAATCCTCATCCACCCTGAAGTCAGTGCAAATTTTGCCACTGAATTTGGTAGTTTAGTCAATAGGAATTCATACCTTGACCTTTTTATTTTTTAACTTGGAATAGAAGTTTGGCTAAAAGCTAAGTCAGTATTTCCTGAGCAGATGGTTAAAATGTTCTTTTATGTTACATTTAGAGAGATAATACTGAGGGGAAAAAAAGTGTTTTCCTGTAAAAACCTTTTGTGTTAGTACAATACTCCTTTAAGTATGAAAAAAGGACTGTTATTATTTGTGGCTTATTGGAGTATCTCTACAAACTGGACTACATAAGGCCATGATTCAGCATATCCTTCTCCATGTGACTACAAGGGAAGAGTTTTTACTCTTAATACACGCAAAAGTAATTACAGGATTAGGGAGTAGGCAAGTTGAACTCTTCTTAGGGGAAATACTTCAGTCATTCTACAGTGCCTGTTTTCAACATAGCAAAGAGAGGTCTTAAATATTGGAAGTATAAAGGAAAAAAGCAATTTTTCTAGTGCCTTACTAAAATAAAAATATGAATAGAAATAATCTGTTTTCAAAACAACAGAGTCCTCTGTAAATTCATATTACAGGGGATAAGGCAATAATAACATCAGCAGAAGCAACACTGAAGCCTGTAGCTTAAACTCCATTCTTTCATTGAAGACAGAAAACAATAAAAGGCAGTGACTGTCAGAGAAACAGCACAAATGCAGATAGATGTTTAGAAACATGTACATTATGTGGCAGTGAGCAGAGAAAATATCTTCATCAATCCTGAGTAAAGTGGCTTTATACACTGAGTTCCTAGGTTGCAAAGTATATTCTTGTACATGCATGTTTCCAGCACTTCAGATTTCAGCAGCATACATTATTCAGCTTTGAGAAAGACAAGGCTTGAGATACAAGATTATTTTTCATGAATTCATTATCTCTGATACTGCTCATTATCAGTGTAAATTCTCTTGAGTGGAAGAATCAGCACTCAGATTTATGCTTCAAAGCATTCTTGCCTTTTCTTTGGTACCATCTGGTTGGTTTTAAATCCAGTTCTACAGGTAATTACTTTATCACTTTTGCCCCATCAGTGATCTTCTCCTAAGTAAGAAACAGGCTTTGAGTAGTATTTCAACAATATCTCAAAACAGTAACTAGTACTTTGAGACTCAGCTAATAAAAATAGTTAAACAGTAAAGGGGAAGAAACTTTCCTTATTTATATAGTCTGCAATTTCTGTAGCTGGATTTACCTACATACTACCCTCATTGTCTTCAGTGTTTTATTCTGCGTGGATTCACTGCTAATCTTGCTGGTGCAGTGGGAAGGAAAGTAAGGAATTGTTCCTGGCAGGACAATTCCTGAATGTAAATAATACATGTAATTTCTATTCTGTACCAACTCCTAAGGGATTTCAGGTATTAGAGCTGCTAAGAGTCAGGCTAGTTCTCATTACAGGGCAGAAGCTGATTTTCTTGGTGTTCGTATCCCTTGCATGGTGGCAGAGGCAGAAGGATCTAGAGCAGCAACTGCTGATTTTTGGGTTTGTTGCCCATCAAGGCATCAGTTTCATGGGATCACCCAAGTCATCCTCCAGTGCCAGTGAGACATACTGCCAGCAGCAGCCTCTGGATCTGTCATGGACAATTTGAGAGCAGCGGTTTCCTGTCCAAGGCAAAGGGTGTAGGGCTGTAAAGCACTTTTCATACCACTGAGGCATGCAGCTGATACCATGATTTCAGAGCCCTGTGACAGACTGGGAAGCAAATAAGACTGAGTATTGTGATTCCAGTTAAATGCTGGGAACTGAGATAAAGACATACTGTAGAGGCATGCCAGTTCCCTCACTCAGCACTGCTTGTACAAAAACTCTGATTTTTAGCAATGGGACCATGGCAGAGAGACACTCAGCTAATGTGCTTTTCTTTCTGGAAAAACATGAAAGAGTTGAGCAGAAGGACTGCATCCTGAATAACGTGCTATTGCACAGAGGCGTGAACTCTGGCAGTACAGAGCTTTGAAAAGCTCTTCCCATGCAGCCTGCAGAAATCTCAGCTGATATCCTCTGCAGCTTTACGGCCACAAACTGCAAGTGCCTCCAGAATCTACAAATCTCTCTGGCCTACATTTTAAACATCAGGATTTAAAGCATAGGAAAGATCATATAATTTCTCAGGTTCGTTTTCTTAAAGTTTTTTTTTAGAGGCAGGGGATATGGATCTACCTTTGTTCTGCAAAACACGTTTCCTGAAAGTGAATAATACAGTGATAAACCAAACCATTATTTACAGCCTGAAAAGAGATTCCTCAGTGAACAATTACTGCACAGTAAAGGTAATATTTAACTTTTAACATCAGTTGAACAAATCTTTCCCAAATGTGCTTGTTTTCTTGGTCGTTTAGATTGGAAGACACTTCATTCTTCACTGTCATGTGTAGGGACAAACAAACAGGAAGAATTCAAATGCCCTTTGTAGTCCTGTGAGGTGACGGTGGTGTCGTGAGCACAGTGAGGAAGTGTCTGTCACCAGGGAACATGCTCTGCTCAATGTGTGCTGTAACCCCCAGTCACGTGTGGGGCAGCTTCCCCTTCCTGCCCAATCCACAGCCCATCCCCAGCACATTTTCCCTACTCAGCTGCTCTCTTAGCTAAGTCACTCAACCCCAGACTCCTGGGATAATCTCAAGTGCTTTGCTGTGGGGCTAAAAAGAAGGTGCAACCAATGGGCTGAAATGCTCAAAAGCGTCTTTAAAGTTTTTTTAAAACTGATCTTGTAAACAATCTTTATGGGGAATTCAATATACACTGCAAGGAGAGAGCAGCTTTTAACGTGCACTTTATAACTAAATTGTGTCTTTTAAATGGTAGTTTATGTAACTAGGGCTACAGGGAATTTGTGCTACATTAGTCACTAAGCAGTATGTTTTTCTCCATAGTCTGTTGAAGATGATAGCAACAAAGATTTTGGAGTGGCTTTACGTTTACAGGGTACATTTGCCTGGGAAAATGAAGATGTGACGTCAGTACAGCTGAACATGCTCATGCTAGTTTTACCTCAAATAAGGATAAAAACACTGCAGTAAAGACTGCAGCTAAGCCATCAGTAACTATCAGTAACTCATACTCTCCCAGCACCTCTTTCTATGGCTGTTAATCCCCACTGAAGTCCATGTTGCTACTTCTCATGTTACCCCTCTCTGTTCTTCTCCTCCCAGTATCCCTAGGGCATTGAGCAACCTTGACTGGAATGGCATGTATTAAAAGTCATAGGCAGCAGGTCAAATACTTCTTACAGGAGCACTTGCGCAATTTTATTCCCTCTGTAAAGTTGTGTTTATGTGCTTCAGCTGAATTTTAACTATAACCACAGTATGGCAACTTGGCAACCTCTATCCCTGCTGGGAGAGACAAGAGAAATAGTGAGGGGATGAGCTTCTATTTTGCAGTTCTTTTCACAAGAGCATCTATTGAGTATTCCAAGCATCCCTGCTGGGTGGGACATTGCCCTCCCTATTATCGCCTAGGACTGGGTGACAGTCACCCAATATAGGAAGATGGCAGAAAACTTGGTAGCAAAAATTTGAGAGAGACTGAAAACCTGCAGCAAACACTGGGGAGTCCTAATAAGTTTGTTTTAGGAGCAGCCAAGTCAGGGGAAGAGATCAGACCTAAGCTTTGCTACCTTTATGCTGGTTTCTTTTAAGTAAAGCCAAACCCCAGGAATGAGCGTAGTTTGGACCCTGCTGGATATACTGTCTGTACTGGGAGAAAACACACTGGAGGCTGCCTATTCACATACTGCTTTCAGTATTAGGTTTTGGTAGATCTATTAATTTTTTGTATATATTTTGCTCCAAATTCCCTACCGCAGATGTTTTCACTTGATTTCCAAAGACTGTGCCATCTGTCTGGTTTTATTTAGAGAGGACAAGCAAAACTTGTAGACTCATGGAAGCTGATTTCTTTGTTTTGGCTATTTCTAGGTGGAAACAGCATTGTGGGGTTTGGGATGGGTGTCTGCAATGGCACTAAATACCAAGTGAAATTAGCTTATTATGAAAGTGCTTGTTTCACTCATAATTTTTTTTTTAAATTCCCTCAGTAAGGACTAAAACTGCACAACATCAGAATATATCAGAATAGCTGATATATACTGAAGTAAAATTTCTTACCTATTTACTTTTGGATTATATTCTGCAACTTCTTAAAATTATTATTTTATACTAATAGGATTTTACTACGTATAAAAAAACCCCAAAAATATGAAACATAAAGTCAAAGATGTAAATACATGCATTTCTGGCATCCTGTCACTGCATACCCCATGTCATGGCTTAGAAAAAATAATGGATTTGCATATTGCTGAAGGTATACTATGAGCTTCAGTGGCCAGTTTCACTAGGTGTTAACAGTTTACATGCTAAAACAAAATTTAAAACCAGAAGGTAATTGAACAGTGTGTTGGTAAATCAAAACTTAAATGTAAAAATAAATTCTATGAGAACTGGAAAGGGAGTTTCTAATTTGAGGATGCAAAAACCATACTGAAAACATTGATTCTCTCTGTTTTCTGCAAATCATTAATTTGTTAGTTTTCACAATATATTGAGTACAGGAATTGTAGATGAAGGTGATTGCACATGTTGGGATTTGGTTTGGTTTTGTTTCTGCATTCAGTATTTCTGAAATGCTGGCTTTGTCTTATAGTGATGATGAGGGTGTTGTATGTCACTATTGAAAAAGAAGTAATTAGAGGGGTCTGGCCCCAAGCACCCAGTTTACTGTGGAATCCACTTGTCTTCAACCTTTCTATGTGAAATTCAAGAAATAGTTTAATTTACTTTTACTTTCTTTTGGCAGCTGATTTTCATAATGACAATACTACTACAATGTTGCTTTAACTCATTTTCAATAATGGTGCATGTCTAATTATTCCTGTGGTAGGTTACTTTTAAAGCAGCAATATCCAACTTGTAGCAACTTACTTGGCTTTTAGTTGTGTGTAAGTTCTCTGATACCCTGACAGAGCTGTGGCAAGCAGCCAGGGAAGAAAATGGTAATTTATAAAATTGATGGATAATACCTGTATTTTCACTAGCAGACAATTACAGAGAGTGAGAATGCCATGTGGAAACAGAGCACGAATGTCACTAGATGACAGCAGCGATTATATGAGCAGACTTTTTAAAATTGGGAGTAGATCCTGAATGTCAGCTATTTAACGGAGTGCCAGCTAATACTGCTCATACTGGAACATATATTAAGCTGTTTGATTAATATATTAGCTCTCACTATAACAAGGCTGGCCCGGGCTCTTGCACATTCTGAATATTTAAATCATTTAACTTTGCATGATGACATGACAGGGGCCATTAAATCTTGAACACGTACCCTCTGGCAGACAAAAATGCAGCTCTTTACATTGCTGGGAATAATTCACTGAGAAAAGTGTCAGAATTAGACGTGTTTAAGCTCAAATTAAAATGATGGTGAAAAAAATTCTCACCGCCAACATTATAACCGTGGTATATTTCTGAAGGCAAACTTACTGGAGACTCAGTAACAATGCAGGACTGAAGAAACAGCACTGCCTAGAACAAGATTAACTCTCTCCATGTCTGTGACAGAAGGGTTTGCAGGAAAGACTTTTTCAGTAAGATCTATAAGCATGTCTTCCTCATCTAGTTGCATTTTACTAGTCCTTAGATTCAGCAGGAAAAACTTTTTCTCTCTTCCTTTCCACTCACTGAAATGAAGCACAGTACAATTTCCTCAGCCTTTTCTCTCTCAGCATTTTGGTACATGGTAATATTTTAGGAATGTTCTCCCTTCACAGAAGGTCCTACCTTATTTTGGCATAGGACAAAAAAAATAGTTCAGCTTAAAAATGTTCAAATGCTAAGAAAAAAAAAAAAAATCTTGCACATTCACAATAAATTTGTTTCCAAAGAGCACTGAAAAACTGAATTTACTTTAAAAAACCAAAATCCTGAGTAGTATCCAGCTATTAAGCACAGCACAGGTCATTGTCCTCAATTTCAAGCACCTATTAGAGTTGGCAAGTCATTTGTGTATACAGCTTAAATTGGGACTAAATCCATCTAAGTCAGTGGGTTTTATCACTGTCAACTCATCTTAAAAGACAAGGGTCATGGTATAGGTTTCTGTTTCCACTGACATCACAAGTAAATATCCCAAAGGCCTGACAACAAAAATATTTTTGCTTAAATTACCACATTTTCCTCAGATGCTACTGCTATTTCACTTATAAAGAAAGCTGAAATAAGGTTGTTAAAAACAAACATAACAACACCAAGTTTGAAGGTAGACCGGTGGACTATTATAATAATAGTTTACAATTCCAAGTACATGTATCACTAAATGCACTTCTTCTAAACATTTCCCAGAGGATTTCTGAGTCATGTGTCAAACTACTTACCTGTACAATACTTACAACACCTGTCTTTCCTAAAGCAGTGGCTCTTTCCTTCTGACTTGCTGAGTATTTCCACTGAGCACCCAGTTAACCAACTGTGCAAATTATCTCCAAACATATGACTAAAATTTAGATATAATCTTTGCTGTTGGGTATATGATTATGGGGGAAGGTGTTTGAAGCAGGACATGGAAAATGCTTCAATTGCCATTTAAATAAATAAAGATAATACATAAAGACACATAAGCTGCCCAGATAGCAATCTCGATATTATGCTTTCGAACTTCTGCTGTTTGGAGGCGAGTTAAACATCTCACATTCCAACTGCCTCAGAAAGGCTGAATAAAATTTTACTCATGCACTAAAAGATTGGACTGTCACAAAGTGATGGATGGCTTTTCTATGCTCTCTGTAGGGCATTTCAATACCATAGACTCCAAGTGCTCTTGATTAAAAGGCAACATTCTCATTTAGGGTCCTGTCAGTGCCTGAGCTTCAAACCATTATCATTCACCTGCACTGGTGGTTTCAGTGACAAAATACTTACCAAAATGTATAAAATACTAATTACTTTAGTCACTTTGATAGAGGTATAAAACACCCTAATGCAAAGCTCTATTATGATGTGTGAGGGTTAGAATTCAAAATTAAAAATGCAACCAAAGGGAGAATAAGGTTTTAATTACATTCCCCACCTCTCAAGCATTTCTTAAAAACCTGGGGGAAAAAGACATAGCAATTTCATGACAAAAGACCTAAAAAAAAACCCAAAAACAAAACAAAACCAAAAACAAACCAAGAAAAACTCAACTTCACTTTCTTCTCTTCAAAATTATTAATCAGTCAAATACAGAAAAGACGAGCAAGCCTCAGTAAAATGCTTGGATTTATTCTCAAGAGATTTCAAATGCCAAACACGCTTTCCAATTTAAAGACTTTTAAGTACTGTGATAGGCAAAGTTTTATAACTTACAGATATTTAAAGGAAAAAAAAAAAAGTACTATTTCCTGTGGGGAAGAGCCTCAAATAAAATGTAATTGGGACACAACTGTGAATAGCTTCACACTATCCCAGAAAAGCTTGGCTTAATTTGCATTTGCCACGAAGCTCCCTTCGGCTTAAATAATTGCAAGGGATCTCTCACTTCTAGATTTCATTTGGTGGATTGGGACTATCCCTTGTTTATAAAGTTTGACAGTTTTCTTTATTAAGAAAGTTGTAACTTGGACAAACTCATAAGCATAAGCTGAATGGCATTGCTGAAGTGGCAATATACTTTCAGTATATTTAGAATCCAAAAGCACATGTTGGGTCATACTTTCATCAAGGGTAAAAGTGAGCTCAGCTAACAGAATAATTTGATCCCTCTAAATAAAAAAATAAAAAAATAAAATAAAAAAAAAAGGCTCCTAAATTGATGGGCTTTAAGACTGAAAATGGATGGAAGCATACTAGCAAAAAAGACTACAGTAAATCACAATTGAATTTTTATAAAAAAACTGCCAGTATGTTCCTTTCTCTAGCAGAAAAAATCAGTCAAGGACTTTGTCTAAACTGCATCTTAAAGTTTAAAATACATCATTTGATACAGAACAGTTAAGGTCAAAGTACTTCTGGAGAAACGAGTGGAGGATTACAATATGCTCATGTGCCATTAACATTGTAATGCTGCACTCAGGGAGCATACCAGAATCCCTGTGCCGAGTAACAGCCTTCAGCCAAGGTAGGAGAAGGATCCAAGTCCATTCTTCTACATGTGACTGAGTCAAGGACAAGGAAAGCAAAAATTACCACCTCCTATGATTGATGGGAGAGTAATTTCGTTCTGGAAAAAAAACCCCAAAAAACAGAAACCCCCCCTCAATTTCCTGATTGTACTTTATTCTGAATAATATTATCCATTCTGATGGGAAACGAGTAACAAAGAAAAACAAAACTAAATTTCTTCAAGGAAAGGCAATTAAATAGTTTCAACTGGAAATAGAGTGTATCTTCCAGATCTCCTAGTCTATTTATTTTGCTTAGAAAAAAACACCTGAATTAGAAGAGTTAAATTTTACCTTCAAAATGTTATGGACTACCAGGTAAACCAATACAGAAAACAAAATGTTACTTTTGCATTTTCCCTGTTTTTTGCACATTTTAGCACTTGATTCTGTCTTTCTTGACACTTTAAGTATATAAAAATTCTAATTTTATTTTATTTCTGCCATGGTGCATTGCAGTCTAAAGTTACTTAGAAGAAGGTTTTTCCATTTGTGCACAGGTACTTAAGACTGCCATACTGAAGCACCATGTCAGAAAGACAAAGGTTAGGTACACTGATCTGTGAAACATTGCAATACTACAGGAACTGAGAATAAAAACATTCTTTCTACAAACCTTCAAAAAGTTATCAAAGGAATAATGTATCAGAGAACAGTAATTTTATCAGATGCTCGAAAAGTCTTTCAAAGAAGACAAGAAAAGAAACTATACCTTATATTTTAAAATTCTTCAAGCTAAATCTGTCATCTTTATTGTTTGTCTCATGTTATGGGACAAAAAAAATCTGGTTGCACATGCCCTGAATACTAGATTCACTTTCCTTTATCTAGTAAACTCACTACCAACCATTCCAACTTTGAATAGCACACCAGTCTCCTGTACTCAGCAAAATTGTAGGTGCATTATCCTATGGATACCTACATTTAACTGGATAAGGAAAAAACAAAAAACAAAACAAAACAAAACAAAACAAAAACAACAACAACAAAAAAAACAAACCCTGACAACTGAGTCAAAATAAACATATGGCAAATTCTAATTTAGATGAAAATAAGGTAATATAAGTATCTCTTGGAGGCTATTTTGAGGCAGCTCAGGAGGAAAAGGGAAGAGAGGGTTGTGTGGTAGAGCTAATTTGAAGGCAAATTTCTGACATATTTCTGCAGAAACATTTGTACAAGTAGGTGGTTGTTTACTCAGCTATGCAAGCTCTGTGGCACTTCACCCTGATACCATATACTGAAGTTGAGGAACTGCAGCAGATCTGAAAAGTGCCAGACAGTTCAGTGCTTTCAAATAAACTTCTATCCTAACTGCCTTTTTTTGCTTGAAACAGAGCAGAACTATTAAAAGACTTGACTTGCCACTATATTAAAATCAGTAAAGTTTTGGTATCACATCCACAATTGTAGGTGAGAGAGAAACATAATATTTAACATTTTGTGGTGGGTTTAACAAGATCTTATTTTAAGACATTTCCTACAATGAATTATTCAGCGAATAACAAAATACCTTTTGGACAGATTAAAAAAAGGGCAAGGATAAAAAGGGCAAGTCTGTATCTGTAAAAAAAAGGCAATTCTGGCTTCAACAAATACAAAAAAAAAAAATCAGGTGAAAATGGATTATTCTGACTTAAGAAAATTCAAGGTCATTAATGTGAGACTCAAACTAGCACTTCTAGACTGTATAAATAAAGATAATCAACTTATAGAATAAGCCCTTTCCAGATCTACTACTTTAGTTTGAGAAGCCTTGAACACACTGTGCACACATCAGGTAAAAATTGCTTTCTTCTATTCCAGTTTGTTGACTTTAACAGTTAATTTTGCTGTCAGACCATTGTCCTGTCCTTTCAAGGGAAGAGCAGTGCTACTAAAACATAACCATTGTTACAGTATAGGGAGACCTAATACTGTCTAACTGTAGTGGTTGAGTTTTGTGGTAATTTTCATGTTTGAGCCTGCCTATAACAGGGAAGTAGGAGTGTTTGTTTAGGGAGAGGACACACCCATCTTAGACACATAATCAGACATCTGGAAATTGACACAGTAACACTGAATCACTGAGGCTGGAAGGAGCTCACCATCTGCTCAAAGCAGGGTCAAAACTGACCTTGGACAAGATTCTTGGGGCTTTGCCCCAGCAGGACCCAAACACTTCCAAGCACAGAGATTGCACAACTCTGCACAGCTCTCCTGGCTAGAAATCAATATCTTATAAAATAGAAAATAGTGGTATTAGTAACAAAAAAGCTCTTTTGGTCATAAGCAGTGATATAACTCACATTAATTACTGCCCTAATTTCTGCATGTTCCAATTCAGCAGCATTTTGCTGTAGTCCTGATGATCTCAGGGCAGAAATGTAACAAAGTTTTTAGACAGAGGAGTCATCTTTTATTAAATGTACCTGTTTATCTGGAAAATTAAGACAAGCTTCTGGATGGACTGCATACCAATACACCGCAGACTCAACAGAAAGACATTTTATGGCACATGACTTTCACACAGTTTCCTAGAGGGTTTTAACTCCCTCCACCTTCATCCTAAATGATGAGTGTTTTCACAATACTTTCTCCCTTTTCTTCAAATTTGGCCTCCTTGATCTTACCTAACCAAATTCTAAGCAAATTTTAGCTTAGGAAATTGCTGTTTCACTTTCAAATACGAAAAAATACTTAAATGCCTGAAATTTGAGTTTTATAGTTGCACTGCTTAAGTGACACTAGCCATACCTGTAAACCTTGTCTAATTTTTGCAGAAACTATCACAGGTGTCTCAGCCTTTCCTGCCTTTCTTCTTGTTCTTTCATTAACTCAGGAAAGCAAAAATCTGAGGAAGCAATAAATAAGGCTGTCAGATAAGCACACAGCATCCTTATGAACACCAAGGTAAGTAAAGCTACAAGCATGTTAACACTCCAAAGGCAGAAACTCAAAAACCTAAGCTGCTTAAAACTGTGTAGAAGGTTTCACCTCTAGGCCTGTAGACATTTGCAAAATGAGCTATCTTTTTTAATTGCACCAGATTTTATGTAGTACACATATGAGGTAGGTTGTACACAGAAGCATGGCATTTTGTGTGTTTACTGAAGGTTAAGGACATATGACACACAACAAATCATATTTCTCTGTTTAATAAATAATAAAAAGGCAAATATGATACTAAGAGTCTCTTTTCATGTGGTAAATTCCAGCAGTGGCCTACAATGCTTTATAAAAGGAATTTTCTCTTTTAATTCTCAAAAACACTCCTTATCCACAGGAGGGTCTTTTAAAAAGCAGTGACACTTTTTCTTCCTGAGTCAGCCAGTACTTACATCCTGGGACAGGACAATTATAAGACATGTAGCCACAGATATCCACCCCTCCCAAAATGATGGCCTCTGCCACAGTGTAAATATGTATTACTCATAAAAGAGTTTCCTTCTATCCATTACAAATTTGTTTCTTGAATTAACAGTATTGCATTTTTACTACAACCTAAACACATCTTATTATATGGCATGACTATTTCACTTTTTGCCTAGAGTTCAAAGGGAAATTATTTCTGATCCTTGTTTGCAGAACAGTGTATTTTGTATTAAAATTATCATAAGACAAAATATGTAACCAAAATAAAGACCTAAAATACATAAGCAGACCATTCTCATAACCATGTTCATCACCAAACTATGGATTTGTTCTCTTTGGAACAGAGAGAAAACCTCCATCCTTGGCTGTAGAGCACATTTCCACACTCCTACACCAGACCTGCTTTTAGCCCAGTGGTTAGGGTGTGCTTGGGAAAAAGAGGGTTTGAATCCCTTCAGGCAGTGGCAGGAACAGGTAACTTCAAGTGGAGGACAGATTAAGCAGTTGTAAGGACAGATGATATAAAAAGCAAGTACCAGCGTGTAAGTGTGCTTCTACTTTTGAAAGAAAGGATTTAATACCTGCTTTCAAAAAGGCAGATGTTCATGGTTCTGAATCCCAAGTAGAACGAGTTGCCTAAATCTTCAGGGAGAAGTATAATTAGGACTAGTACATATTTCTTGATAGCCTATTTTGGTGGCATCTCCCAGTTAGTAGAATCAGCTGAGGGACTTAGAGGCTGACAGACAACGAATATGACAGCTGAAGCTGCTACTTTCCAGGCCTTCCTGCAGGCAGGGACTCTGGATCGAGCATTTAATTTAGTCTCTTACAGTTAACTAATGAAATCTGGAATTAAGAGTATGTAAGCCCATGAAGTAGATTGCTTGTAATGGAAAAGTGGTTTTCCTTGCCACTTGGTCATGCCTCTTCTTTGTGCTACACCCCACAGCTGTTAGACTCCCCTGTGAATCAGTCCAGTTCACCAGTGCAGCAGAAGGCAATGCAGCTTCCAGGAGAAGGGGAATGTTTGGCAAATCCTGACTGCTGACCTCTATCAGCAGGAACAGGTGTGGGGAGAGCCAAAGCTGGCATGGTGCAGGCAGCAGGAGCATGCAGCTGAGACTTGTGGAGGTGGATGAGAGGGAAGAAGATAGGAGGAGACTGGGACTCTGATAATGAGAAACTAATCCACTTGCCTAATTGAGCCTCATAAAGTTGTAGGTGTGCTTTGCAGCGAGGCAAGGCTCGCTGTTTATGGATATGAATTCTTGTGTCAGGGCCAGGCATACTTCACAACACAGTGTGTCACAGCTTTTATGGCTTCATGCAGGTTTAAATAAACAGCCAATCTCCCTGTTCTGTTTTCTTGGAATGTTTGAAAAATGCGTTCACAACATGCCCTGTCTAATCAATTAGTACTTATATATCCATCCAAAATGAACACATTGAATAAATGGATATAATATATAATTGATACAACTATCAATGCCTTGCTACAGCAAGAATTGAAGTTACTATGAAACAAAATTATTGCACTTTAGAAAAATGTGAAAAACAGTCTAACACCTCTTCAAAACTGAAGTATCTAGACAGTTAAGTTATTGCAAATTTTCTTTTATTAATCTGAATCTTTTACAGCACTAACTGGATTCTGAGATCACTTTTTAGGGGAACTACCTCAGAAAAAATTTCATGCTAAAGTACATGTATGAGGTGTTTTAGATTGCTCTTTCACCTTCAGAAAAATAACCTATCCTATTTTATCTCCTTATGATAGAAGTGGTAAACCATCTTTATTAAGTCTTCTAAATGTTCTGCATGTTTATTATGAATCCTGAAATTAGGTGTGATCATAGTAAGACTCCATTTTCTGTTAGCTAAAGGAGAGATTAAAATTGTCTGCTAGGACAAGTGAAGAAGGGTAAAAAACCCATTACACCAGCATACTGATGCCCATAGTAAAAGACAACACACATATACTTTTGCCTTTCTACAACATAACACATCTCTGTTTACTCTAAAACTAAAATCTATTCACATTTGATTGGGGGAGGTAGGTAATTCTCTGCGATTGGCATAGTCTGGTTTAGAAATTCACATACTTTTATGATTACAGATCATCTGAAGCCTTCAAAATCTGATAAATGTCAAGTAAATTCTTAGCTCTGTTTTGACAGTTTCCATTTTAACCTAGATTGCTCTATAAAAGCAATTCCCTTTTTAAAATAAAGCTGAGCTTAAAACACACATAAATTTTCCAGATTTCTGTAGAAAATCTGCTTTTTGTCTTTTAATTACCATTTCTTCCCCATCAGGGACTGGAGAGATTCTGGTTCTTTAACAGATTTAACTACAGATGTGCAAGTGACAAAAACTGGTGCTTCGGGATAATCCTGTTTCTCCTTAGTGGACTGCCTAAAAATAAGACGTGTTTTGTGAAGAGTATTCCAGCTATTCACTATCAGCTTTGTTGCAGAAAGTATCTTTGTGGTGCAGAGTCTGAAAGGATTAGAGACAAGGCGTGACCCTGTGAGAGCTTCATTCCCAGAACTGCAGGTCTGGGGGATTTTCAGTGCTCTGTGGTGTGGTGACATGCACTGGGATGCCAGAGTACCTTAATACCTGTGGGATAGCTCTGCCAGCTGAAATGCTACCTGCTAAAACTCTTGTTAAGACATGGAAATTTGTTTTGTACTGCCTGCTAGTTTTGTAAGAGCCAAAACTCTGGGGCAGGGTTTGGGATAATTGTGCAAGTGGCTGAACGGGAACAGCTCACCTTGGCAGTTTTTATCAGTAGCTAGCAATCACCCACAATGTATCATGGTATCTATATTTTATCCAATGGAAGTGTCATTTAAATTAATTTAATTAGGTTTGAATCAACATCCTGTGGGAACAAATTGTATCTTTTAAAGATATCCTTCCAGACAAGCAGTAGCTTCAGACTAGAACTGATTCACTGGCTAAATTCACGTATTTTTGGTTACTGTTACAATCTTACAGGATGAGAGAGGTTTTAAAACAAAATGTGTAGTCTAGAGCATAATGACAAGATAGCTTTTTAATGAAGTGGCAAATAGATATGTACTTATATCTCCCTACTAGTATGCTGTGCCAGGTTCCTTCTGTCTTTCAGGGCAGGTGGATTGGTAAGAAACACTACTTTTTATTAAATTTCCAACTACAAAGGAGAATCATGCTTTTCTGTAGCAGAAAGTCTACTATGGAATAATACTAAAATAATTAGAATAAGTTTAGTATCAGACTGATTACAAGGTCTGAAGTGGTAAGTAGGTAGTTTTTAATTTTCGCTCAGAAAGTTGTCATACTGTGCCACAACTCTGAGGTCCTCTAAGAGGTTGTCCCAGAACATGGTGACAGCAGCAGCTCAGCTCAGTAGCAGTGGTGGAACTTGCTGATTCTGTAGTTAAACTCATTCACTCCATTTTCAGGAACTAACCACCAGATCAAACGGGCTCTTTAAAAAAAAAAAAAAAATTATTTGATGGTTTCCTGCTAAGAGTGCTGGGCTTAGTAAAATAGCGTAACAGGAGAATTTATTACATTTACTGATGTTTAGGGTCAAATTCTGTGCTGTTTGTATACTAGGATAAGCTCCCTGCCTTTAGTGGGCATCTTTTGACTATGTAACAGTAACCATGTTAATATACATATATTTAAGTCCACTTGTTGAGCTTACAGCTGTCTATCAAAACTGTGAAATCTGATGATCTTCAGTTTATGAGATAAAAACAACATTGTGGAATCCATGCCATGACACAACTCATCATAATATAGACACATCCAAAATAAAAATTGAGTTCTAATTGTATCACAGTTACTCCATTTATTTTTGTGTGATGCATTAGAGGAGTTTAACAGGATAGTAACTAAACCATTTTGATTTTATTCTCTAACATTGTTGTATAGTTTTTGCTTTTAAGCATAGAATGAGAAACACAGAAATCATTAAGTAGACATACCAGTAGTACTGCTGCAAAAATAATTATAGATAAAATCAATATAAATACTTCATCAGTTTGTCTGAAGTAATTTCACAAATAATGTAAGCAAATTTAGACTTACCATATTATTTAGCATATTTTCAATCATTAAGTTTTCCTATGATAAAATCAGAAACTTTTTTTCCAAACCATTCTTCTATCTTACTGCAAATTCTATCTTTAAAGATTGTTAGCTGTCACAGAAATACATTTTACTTCATTACTTGCATCTTGGTCTAGAATATACTCTTTTAAAAGCTTCTGCTGCAGTATAATTTATAAAAATAATGGTGTGAACATTAAGGTAGAGCAACTGGTGGCACTTAAAGATAGGTATCAAAGATTCTATCCCAGGTTAAGTGACAGTAATTAATGAGACAGGAGACCTGGAAACAAGTCTGCACAAGAGCCAGGGTTGGAGCTGAATCAGCAGCTACTGGGAACCACTGGGCAGAGATATCTAGGGGAATGGTGCTGTGTAAATCACTACACAGCAGTGGTTTTGAGACATAAATGTTACCATTTAATATACATAATAATGCTCAACATAGCTGCAGCAAAGCCTGAGGTATTTTGCAGTGGCACAACAGCATGGGAGGAATAATTGTGTAATGCTAATGAAAGTGAAGTAACCAATTTGCAATCATGCTTTCCTGTAAACTCACTTTTAATACTACGTTTGGTAAATAGGTGTCATGTCCAAAAAGCATGTGTCTCCTGTGGACATGACTGACAAGCCCTATGAGCAATGTGCTTCCAAAACAAATATGACTCAATACCTTTGGGTTGGTAACTCACACAAATCACACAGAATGTTCTGAGTTGGAAGGGACTGACAAGGATCATCAATTCCAGCTCTCAAGTGAATGGCCCATATGGGAACTGAACCCACGACCTTGGTGTTATTAGCACAGTGCTCTAACAAAAAAGATGAAGAATGTTTTTTGGTAATGTTCCTAAGGTGTATCTTAGATAAAGTAGCAATTCACATATTGGAGAAACAAAATCAAAATGGGGTTTATAAAAATCTGTATGATGTGTGATAATTGCCTTCTTGTAGGATATACATATTTATTCAAACTAGTTGATTACTAGTTGATTGCTTAAGCAAATTTGTTATATAATTTGTTATAATTCTTGTCTAATTTCACAAAGATGGAATCAGAGACGTGGGGATGTTCACAGTCGGCACAATGTGAAATGGATTTTCACGTAGGCCAGCACAAGGTTCTCAGCAGAAGTTACTACTAATTATAACAGGGGCCCCCAGATCTAAGTTGACCTTTGCAGGTAGTTTCAAACCTCCCAGAAGAAATTATCTTACCTGCAGTTTGCTAGTAAACCAAGGAAATAATGCCAGATAACTTAAAATACAAACCATTTAATGCTGAGCTGTGGCATGATACCTTTTGGTACTACGCCATAATCAACATTTTTAGCTCAAAACATGCAGAGCCCCCATTTCATTTGTTTGAACTGGCTTGCTTCAGAGCTAGCCAACAATGTTGAATGAGTTTGCTAGAATGAGCTGTTTCTTGTCCCATTCCTGAGGTTAAACATTTTCTGAGGCATTTTTTTTTTTTCTTTTCCTTGTGGGATTGATCTGCACTGCTGAAGTCAATGAGTGCACACGATGACTTGGAAGTAGTGTTGAGAAATTACTTCTTTCTTCACTGAAATGACTTGTGAGAAGAATTACAAAAACTTTTTATCACACACTATTGAAACACAGTTTGAGTAAGAAATCATGGATTGTCTCATAACATTGGAAGCTGTCCACAAGCTTAAGTTTGGTATGAACTTTGGAGAACAGTTTTAGGGGCTGAAGGGTGGGGGGAAGTCTTTTAAGCATAAATAATTTTATATACATTTAAGTTATGTATCAATATATAATGCTTTATATCTGTGCACGCACACACACACACAGAGCAGAGTGCTCCACACTGGAAAATCCAGACCATGATCTCTATCACACCTTGAAGAAGCTGCCAAACATGATCATGTCAGGCAGTAATTTTTCACAGTTGTGGTGGTTTGTTAGTGACATTAAGCACTATGGTGTGTACTCCCTGTCCTAGGACAAGCCCACCAGAAAAGAAACCATGTAACTGCCACAGGGTGTAAACAAGAGAAAGCATCATTCAAGCGAGGAAGAGTTTGTGTCTGTGCTCTCGTGCGTGCACGACGGCTTTTATTTGCCTGGAGAGAAGATTGGTAAAAAATGCATAAGCACTCCCCTGATCTGGTGGCTCATGTGGAAACAAGCAACCTAACTGGCAGTAGGGCAGACTTGGTAGCTATGCTATTGTTATAGCTCATGAAATATTACTGAGAAGAATTTCTGGAATTTCACCATTTTTTCCAACCCTCTTTTGACCACTGCAGCTACCAAAATCTTTCTAGAAGTAATCCAAGACATGACATTATAAAGTCTATACAGATGTCATGTACATGCTGACTCTGAACATCTTCTAGGACTTAATTCTGGAGCATGAGATGCCACTTCATCAAGAGGCAGGTGAAAAACAGAAGAGTTTGAGTGATTGCTTATTTCTATAATGGTGTGATCTACATCTCATCATCAAGAGCCAGATGACATCAACTGGGGATGGGTGCTGGTGTCACACAATGCAGAAATTGAAGTTGCATCACCTGTTGAGATTGAGGGTTGGAGTTTAGGACAAACTAACATTAATAGCCCTTCTCCCTCCCTCACGGACTCTGTTCCCCAAAACTTAGGCTCTGAGGTTACACCTTCATGTCACACATGTAAATCTTCATATCCACCTACTCCAACTGAGAGAAGGCCATGTGCGCTGCACACAGCAGATCCAGCAGCTGCTGAACCGTGCTCTGTCCAGCGCTAGTCCCTCCTCCGCGACAGCTCAGCTGCCTCACACTAAAATCAGCATCGCGCAGGGTCAAAGGTTTGTGGATCAGGCGCGGCACACCCTCACGTACAGAGCCGCTACTGGAGGCGAGCGCAGGGAACAGTGACCTGCGGGGCGGCTTGGTCAGGAAGTGTCACCACACACTTGTGTCACCACACGCGGTATCTCGGTGGTCACAAACCCAGCTGCCACGGCATCCCGGGTGAGCTTTGCCTCATCCGGCCGCACACCCGACCGGGGAAGGGCGGAGAACGACACCACCGGTCCAGCTGTGCACACGGAGGGGAGAGGACACAACCCCAGCCCTACAGCGGGATGAAGGCAGGCCCGACAGTCGGCGTCCCGACCTCTGAGGGGCCCCGCCGGCCCCAGGGACACCGCAGCGGGCTCGGTAGCTTCCAGCGCGGCCACGGGCGGGGTGGGAGAGGAGGAGGCAGAGGGGCCAGGGGAGGAGGGCGAGAGGTGGCGGCGCGTCCCGGGATACTCGCGGGAACCGGGAGCAGGAGGGGGCTGAGGGACACGCTCCCATCCCGGCGGGAAAGGCAGCCCGCTACCGCGCATGCGCGCTGTCCGCCCCCCCTCTCACCATTACCTGCGAGCCGCCAGGCCCCGTCGCTTTCTTTTTCTTGGCGGTGCCGCCGCCGGTGCCCGGGCTTGCCGGGCGCTTCTTGCTGCGGGACGNCGAGGGCGAGTGGGGCTGGCCCGGCGCTTGTGAGGCTTCGAGCTCGGAAGCCAGCCGCGTAGGAAGCAGTTCTGCCGCCTCCTCGTTGCCCTGCGGTGTCGCGGATCCCTGCTCAGGGACCTGGCTGCGGTGGCAGCCTCGGCCCGGGGGTAGCTCGTGTGCGTGGGAGGTAGCAAAATGTGTCGGGGTGTGGGGGTTTCTTGCCGTAGCGGGTGAACGGGGCGGGAAAAGGCGCTGGGTCTGAGTCATTTATAGCACAGAGGCCTTTGCAGCACTTTGGGAGGTAAGCAATAGAAAGCTGCGGGAGCGGCTGAACACAGGCTGTAGTTGGGGACATGGGACTGTCCCCGCGCGGTGCCGGCGCTGGAGCTCTGTGTGCTCCATGTAAACACGGAGCTGTGCCTGCGGGCAGGTCTCAAGCCTGAGTAAAGAGAGAGTACATTTATGGGGAAAGCCCTCATACAATGAGAATGGTATGCAAGTCTGAGATGTGTCCGTTCTTTTCCAATTGCCTCGATAAAATCCGCAGAGGGGTTTAACTGCTCCCCTCAGCTCTCAGATGTTGAACTCTGACGAGCAGAACCAGCGCTCAGTGTGATCGGCCACGCTGAGCTGCAACAAGTCCCTGAAAGGAGGCTCTAGTGAGGTGGGGTCTGTCTCCCAGCGTGACTGCAGCGAGAGGACCAGAGGAAGTGGCCTTAAAATGAGACAGGGGAGATTAAGATGAGCTATTCTAAGAAGTTCACTGGTAAGGCATTGGAATACGCTTCCCAGGGAGATGGTGGAGTCATCATCCCTGGAGGTGTTCAAGAAGTACTTGGATCTGGTGCTGGGTGATGTGATGTAGGGGTTACAGAAATGGTGCCTGGTTGATGGTTGGACTTCATGATACTAAAGATCTCTTCCAGTCTTGATAATTCTATGATTCTAACTGTGTAACCTTTCAAAAGAAAAGTTACTGCAGCTAACATTAAATATTTCAGACTATAACTGCAGCTGGCTGATTCTAAGTGCCTGTCTGGATTATTCGTACTGCTTAAAATTTGATTGCTTCTACAATGTTTTGGTGTGGGTAGTGGCCTGGTCCAGTGATTTTTCCTCTTCTTGGAATCTGGAATGGTTATGCACTGGAGAAACACACCAGAATAGATTTCAGGGGATTTGGACTGTGCTCTAAAAATTTTTTGCAGTAGTCTGCTGTTTTTGCAGTCTGTGCTGTTTCACACCATGCCCCAGAGAACTGGTTGGTGATGAAGTGATGTTGCACAGTTCCTAAACTGTTTCATGACTGAGAAAACTTCTGAGCTTTGAGCTTGCATGCACCTGCATTCAGCATGCTGGTCAACTTATTGCCATGTTTGAGCTACTCAGAAGTAGCAGTGCCAGTCTGCTAGGTTTCCAGCTGCAGCTGCATGAGATCCTGTCCCAGCACATGCCTTGTGGAGAGGCAGAGGTCCAAGAAGTTGATATTCAGGCATAAAAATTGGGTCACGTTTATAGACAGTGCTGTAATGAGGACTGAGCTTGGGCGCAGTAGGGGTGCCAGGCAGTGCTGTGTAGAACAAAAACTTTGAAGGTGGCCTGAAAGACAGTTGAAGACAAAAGCTTGGACTTCCAGGCTGTGTTCCAGGCACCTGTGTGTGTAGCAGAAAAGCAGGACGAGATTTGCTTTCCAGGGGCATAAGCAGGGCCTTGTACAAACATCCAAGTCCCATATTTTCCTTCCCAACTGTAGTTGCTGTCTTTCTGTCTGAGCACACGGGCTGCCAGCAGCACCACAAAGCCAACTGGTAAACTGGATTGCATTTGCTCTTAGTGAGTGTTTCAGGCTTGTGTATGTGCTGCAGTTTGTGCTTCTCGCTTCAGCTGACAGCGTGCTCAAAATGGTGACCTGAGTGTGGAATTAGCAAGGGGGCACAGGGACTCACAGGGGAGTTGTGTCTCTTGATAAAGCCAGATCTACTTTGCTGTGTGCTCAAAACATTGATCTTGTCTTAGTCAGCCTTTTCTTGTTCCCAGGGCTGGGTCCCATCCCTTTCCCACGCACATGCTGTGTGCTCAGCTCCCAGGCATGCCCAATTAAATAGGAAGCATACCTTATCACAGGGATGTTTTTACTGAGAGGAGCATCTTTAATGCAAGTGAATCATGCAGAGATTTAACGTGCTGCATCAGTGAAAGTTTTTAAATAGTGCTTAGCCAGGCATTTTCTTATCTCTACCTATTTTTATCAATTGGTTTACTAAAAAATCACAAGGCCTATGTGTATTTCAGCAATATTAAGTACAATGGATTTTTACACAGTACCAAAAGCTTTACAGAATCACAGAATGGGTCAGGCTGTCGTCATCTGGTCCAACCTCTCTGCTCAAGCAGGGTCATCCCAGAACATGGTGCAGGATTGTGTCCAGACAATTCTTGAGTATGTCCAGTGAAGGAGACTCCGCACCCTCTCTGGGCAACCTGTTCCAGTGCTTGGTCACCTGCACAGTAAAGAAGTTCTTCCTCATATTCAGGTAGAACTTTCTGTGCATCAGTTTCTCACTGTTACCTCTTGTCCCATTGCTCAGCATCACTAAGCAGAGCCTGGGGCCATTTTTTTGGCACCCTCCCTTCAGATACTGACAGACATTTATGAGGTCCCCTCTCAGTTGTCTCTTCTCAAGGATGGATGGGCCAAGTTCCCTCAGCCTTTCCTCATAAGAGAGATGTTAACTCACTCCAGGAACTCCACATTTCTCTTGTACTGAGGGGCCAAGAACTGGACACAGCACTCCAGAGACAGCCTCACTAGGGCTGCGTAGAAGGGCAGGATCACCTCCCTTGACCTGCTGGCAATGCACTTCCTAATGTGCACCTCAGGATCTTATTGGCCTTCTTGGCCGTGGCACATGGAGAGCTCACTCATGGACAGCCTGTTTTCCACGAGGACCCCCTGGTCCTTCTCCACAGAGCTGCTTTCCAGCAGCTCAGCCCCCAGGCTGTACTGGTGCCTGGGGTCATTCCTCCCCAGCTGCAGGACTCTGTATTTTCCCTTGCTGAATTTCAGAAGGTTCCTCTCTGCCCATCTCTCCACCCTGTTGAGGTCCCTCTGAAGGGCTGCACAGCCCTCTGGGGTACCAGCCACTCCTCCCAGCTTTGTGTCATCAGGGAACTTGCTGAGGAGGCCTCTGCCCCTTCATCTGAGTCACTGATGAGCAAGTTAAACAATTCTGGGACACCACAAGTGACAGGCCTTCAGCTGGACCCTTTGCCACTGATTATGACCCTCTGGGATCTGCTGTTCAGCCAGTTCTCTGCTGTTCTATCCACCTCACAATCCTGGAACACCCATAACTCATAGAGAAATAGGAACAATGGCAACAGTGACAGTGTCTGTGGGGGATGAGTAATAGAATTAGGGATGAGAAAAGGGCTGTGGAGTTGCATGGTACATTCTCCCCACTCCTTTGAGTGGCTGTCTACAACCAGCCCTGTTGGAAATGAAGAGGTATTTTTCTGCTGAATAAGTGACACATGTATCTTGCTGGGTTTGTGTTACACACTTAAATAAGCAGTCTCTTTGTGATACAGATGAGGGCTCGTTTGAACAAGTGCAAATTGCAATTCCTAACCTGGCTTGGTGCAACAAGGCTCTTCCTGCTGTTAATTTTGAACCTGACTTGAGTTGAATACCTTTCCCTTACTGGTACTGCAAGCTGTATTTTTATATGCTACCTTGCTAATAAGAAAATTAAATGCAGCTCAGCAACAACTCTTCATAGTTTTTGATGTGAACAGTCAGCAACCTGCCTATTAGTAGCAGTCTTAGAGAGCTGGAAAGGCTCCTTGTAGTAATATTTGGGGCAAAATATAGGAAATCTCCTGAATTATGGAAGAAGATCTCAAGCTCTTATTCCAGGTTTGTGAGGTGGGGTTTTGGTTTTTTTTTTTTGTTGTTTGTTTGGTTTGGGTTTTCATTTTTTTACCCTTTGGCTGGATGAAAATTGACCATGATAGTTTTCTCATCGTGCACAGGGGATTAGTACAGTGTGAAGCTTTTTGAGTCGCGTAAAGGGTGATGGGTGCCTCGTGGTTTAAGATTCAATCTTTTTTTTCACGGAGGAAGAAAGTGCTGGGAGGAAAAAAAAAAAAAAAAGTTGGAAAGTCAGCAGAAATATCTTTGGTGTGAGTTAGGATAAGCAGAGTGGAGAGAGCGAGGTCCCCAGGAGCCGTGTGAGTCAGAGCTGCTCCCTGCCCCAGCCCCAGGCGAGTGGAGAGCCCTGCCAGCTCTCTTCCTGCCAGGGAGCTGGCCCAGTGGAGTGGCTGCTTGTGGTGGGAGCCCTTCTGACTGACACATTTAGGCTGCCTGGGAGGAAATGTGCTGGATGCTCTCAGTCCAAATGCATGGCTATTCCACTCCAACAAAAGGAAAAGGCTAGTATCTGTAACTGTGTGTTTATTTTATTTCAAGCTTTGCACTTAAATCTCTCTCAGTACCCAACTTACATCCTTCCTGGCTGTTTAGCTTTCAATGTTTCTGTTATTCTTCTGTAGTACAGAAAAAAATGGGTGAATTAAAAATGAGATTGTGGCTTTACTCATTGGCTGTATTGCAGTTTGTAAGACTATCAGGTAGCTAAAATGATGCAAGACAATATGTATAATCTCTCTGTATATCACTGAATTAAAATGAAGAGTTTAGAACTCCTACATAACCTCTCCCTGATTTTTTTGGGGAGGTGTTTTTTGGCCTACAAAGTGGGGATAACCTTTTACTGGACAGTAGGTTTAAATGAAGATAGGAAGCTGTGGCAGTTAGGAAATAGCTCCTAGTGATGGTTACACAGTGATTTGTACTATTACAATTTCCTGGCAACAGTATCCAACACCCTCAGACAAGTTTTCTGTTAATTTAGCCATTTTTAGCAGCATTGCACAGTTGCAATTTGTGCTATAATTTGTAAGGTTTTTACTCTTAAAAAAGACTCAAGTCGTATTAAAAACAAAAACAACAACTGTTTTTTTCCCATTTTGGTTGTGCTTGTGTCTACTGGGTGTTATTTGAATTTTCATAGAGGCTCTGGAAAAAGGAAGGATTGAAGTTCTTATGTTCACTGCTCTGTCAGGTAAAAAACAATGGATTCCTGCAGAGTGGCTTGTGGGGTCTTGGTTGTGTTTTGTACCTTATTCTTTAAAAGTACTTGGAGGTTTTGATGACTTTTCAGAGCCTGCAGTGTGAACTCGTGTGATTTGCGTTTCTTCCCTGCAATTTGCAGCTGCAGGCACTGCACTAGCTTTGTTTAAATATAATGCCAAATGCCTTTAAAATAGGTGTTTGAACTGTGGATTAAGGAGACTGCTTTGGTAATATTAAAGGCCTTTTTACTGCACACATCAAATATCTAACATACAATGCAATGTTCCTGAAGCCGTTTCTATATTCTTAGTAATACAAAGAGAGAAGCAAGGTCTTTAGAAATGCCTTTTGTCATTTTCCTAGTAGCCTCTCCTTCTCAAAGTTTATTTTAAAATGTGACAAATTTGACGCATCAGAAATGAGTAGTAAGAGTCAAAGTGCTGTTCTGTTTGCACTTCAGTTGTACTTTACTCAAATTTTTGCTACTAATGTGGGTAAAGTTATGTTGGCAGCACCCTGGCTACTTATCAGTGTTACTTGAAGTGTGGACTACTGACCAAAAATTGTATTCATGCTGTGTCTGGCACGTTTTACCAACATTCTGTGAGGCAACCCAAAAGATTTTGTTAAATTCAGGTTTCTCTGTGGTAAAATAGAGTTTTATGCTGGGGAAAAAAATTACATGTAGTATTTGACTTTGATTTTAAACATGATTCTGTTTGCATACAGTATGAAAGGAAGAAACTGGCCATTGTGCAAGTTAATGGAATCCTGTATTCTGTATATCCCACATAATTAATTATTATGCAATATTTTGTATATTTAGGTACTGCCTCAAAAGATTTATGAATTAGTTTATCATATTAAATTTAATCTTATCATTTTGAAAGTGAAAATGGGTTAAGAACCTCCCTATTTAGTTCGCATTCAGAGTCTGATGAATGTTTTCTGCAGTTATTCATGTGAACAAGTTCTTGATTTCTGAAATGCTCAGCTGAGAAAGATAAAAATGTCATGATACTCATTTGCATAATCTTTAATGTAGTAACCACCTTGAAAATGCTGTGGGTTTGTGGACTGAAAAAAATTGTGGATTAGCTGAATAAGTAATCTGATTTATGAACATAAAATCTTGGTGGGATGGCTATTAGTTTGCAAGCAATCTGGAGGCTGAGCATGGTTATATAATTAATTTTTAAATAATTCTAAGGAATGAATTCACAGAAATAAAGGTGTCCCATTGAATTCATTACCAGAACAGGGGTTGAAATCACTGAATAAATTGCTCAGAGGGATTAGCTCATGTGTCTCTGCTTGTTACAACAAGTCTTCTGGTGCTATAGCACTCTTAATTCTATAGTAATGTTGCATTTCCCTGTGCATTAAGCCTGCAGTATTTTTGTTACAATTGGGATACAAATTTTACTAAGTCAGTAATGCCAACAGTATCTGTAACTGTTAGTAGGCAATACTTGCTTTTCTCACTATTCATTCTCCACACAAGGAAAAATCTCAAAAGATGAAGGTGCAGACTTCAACCAAAGTCTGACATCTGCTTGGTGACACCTTGACTTTGGTGGTTGTTTGTCAGTCTCACTTATTTTTTCCCTAAATGCTAGCTAGGACTTCAAGTGCTAGATGAACTACTCTGGTGTGTGCTGAACTAGTGAGACTGTACCCAATGACTGCTCTGAGCTGCTACTGTGCAAACCAGATAATTGGATGGACAAAAAAGCCCTAATTAAATGTGCAGATACTCAAGACGAGCCAGCTGGAGCATAAGGTTAGAATTTAGAGAAAATGTTCCTGGGCTTCTCTTTTATTTTTTGGTAGTTTTATATATAAATAAATAAATAAATAAATAAATAAATATCTATATATATATATATCAGCACAGACAAGCACAAATTTGCACGTAAATTTCTACAGCCAGTGATTTTAAAAGTCTCACCTGTTGATCCTGGGAAATCCTTACACTTCATGTGAAGTGACCAAAAGAAGCAAATTGAGACTGCTTAGTGTCAGTGCAAAGCTAAGATTCCTAAAAAGATTTTCTCTTCTTTACTAGAAACTGTTCTGTGTGAAAGAAAACAATTGAGAATGATTAAAACTACATAAATCATGAGTTGGGGTAAAAATGAGTGGATAACAATTGCAGTAGAAGGCATTGCAAAGCCTGGGTGATTTATGAGCTGGCTATGAATCAGCAGGATTGCAGTACCATGAAACACACACGTCACACAAGCAGGAAGCCTGCAAGGCACACACAGTATTCCCTTCATTTGTCAAAGCTTTGGTTAGGCTCAATTTGAATGCTATGTCTAGCTTTGGGCACTACACCTCTGGGCTCTCTCCAGATCTCTCCTATCTTGAAGAGAAGAAGAGGATCCTTTGAGGTCTAGGGAGTACAGTCTGAAGAGTGACTGAGAATTTGACTTATCTATGTGACATAAGGAGAAGAAGACTGGAGGAGATTCCTGCAGAAAAGGAAGAGCTGTTGTAGATGAACTCAATTTATTATGCGCTATAGGCCATTCTTTATATACTAAACAGACTTCACACATTTTTGTGTTTGTGGGTTTTATTTGGGTTTGGGTTTTTTTTGTTGTTGTTGTTGTTGGGGGGGAGGTTGTTTTTAGTTTGTTTGTTTTTTTTAATAATTGTCCCTACTAGAAGAATCTGTTTTGTTACTTTCTGTGATGCCCTCAAGTGGGAATATGGAGAGGAATTTTGGTATTTGCGAGGAACAAATCTTGTTTTTTTTTCTTTCAGTGATAAGGTGACAACAATTTGAGAGGGCTTGGGTTTTCTTTGTAGGTTTTGGTAGATAAGTCCAAGGATATGAAACACCACTGCAAAAGGGGAGGGACCATCTCTCTCTGTGTCTGTAACAATGAGGAAATAAAGAGATTAACTTTGCAGCAAGAAAGATTCAGGTTATCTTACAAAGAGCTTTTTTCAAAGAATGCCTGTTTCACACTAGAATAGCTTGCTTTTGAAGGTTTTGAAAAACAGGTTAGACATCTGCCACAAAAGATCATGCACAGCTGATTCTACCCAGAGACAGGAGAGTAGATTAGATGACCTCTCAAGAATTTTTGCAGTTCTGTTTTGTGTGATTCTGTCAGTTCCATGGCTATTCGTTAAAGGCATGTGCTCTCACACAGAGCAGTGAGAAGGTGAGGCTGGCTGGATGGGGTCAGACTGTTTAACCCAGTGCCCCATCCCAGTGGGAGCTGAAAGCAGATGTGCAGGGAATGCTGTACAAACAGGGCGACTACACAGGATGATACGTTTTCTGTAGATGGTTTCTGTGTATTTAGTAGCTTTTGTTAGATTGATTCTAGTTCTCTGAATTTATCTGGTGCCCCTTGAACAAGTCTGAGCTTTTGGTGCTCATGGTATTCCACAGGCAGAAGCTCTTGCAGCTCCATCACCTGTGTGAAAACCTTTCTCTTGGTTTTGAACCTGACCCCCTTTTAGCTTCATTTGGAGTTTCTTGGCTCTCCCTCTTTTAGACAGACATTGCAGCTCTCCATTGCAGCTAAAGACTTTATCATCCTTTACCTTATTCATTCTTAAACATTTCTGTGTCTTGATTCAAAAGTTCTAGCTTATATAGCTATTTATTATATGGTAGATGATGCTTGGATTTTCCTTGTTGCCCTCTTTGGACCATTTTGAGCTCTACATCCTTTCAGATGGAGGGCACAAAAGTCATATAGGGGTTAAGATGCAGTCACTGTATAGGTAGAAAAGAGACGTTCTTTGTTTTAGTCTCAATTACTTTTCAAATAAGTGATTTTTTTTCTTTTTGTGATGTTGTTGTTGAGCACTAAGCTTATGTTTCCATAATCTGATGTCCTAACCTCAAGGCCCTTCTTCCTGACTAATACTGGTCTGCTTATTGTATATTCGATATTTGGAAAGCTTTATTCTCCTGTGGGTCTTTAAACATGTGTCTCTAGCTAATTTCCTGTGCTGGATTATTGCTGAATTTCTAAGTCATATAAAGTCTGTATGTGGCTCTTCATAATAAGCCCTCACCTTCACCACCTTAAAATAATGAAGTGGCATGAGCAACTTTTGCCACTTTGCTACATCTCCTTTTCTGGCTTTCTTAGAAATACAATGAGCAGTACGAGTCCCAGGATAGATTTCTGTGAGGACTGTTTACTTCCCTAACTCTTGTAGGTGATTTTGTTCTATTTTTGAAGAATTTTTCATCTGTGCAAGAGCCTTCATGCTTTTTTTGGTAGATCCTTAGCTTCCTTAAGCCTTCTGGAAATCATGATAGATTGTATCATCTGGATTTTCACTACCCATGTACATTTGGGAATAAATTTAAGACAATAGTAGCAAACAATGTGATTATCTTATATGTGAAAAACTATTCTCTTCACCAAATACAAATTTGTTGGTTTAGTCACACTGTCACGTTCCAAGTTCTGACACATGGCTTTTCTGTACTTTTTAATGCTCATAATACAATGATTTAGTAATTTCTGTCTTGATTTTTTTAAATACTGGCATTATAAATGGACGCATTTTACTGTTTGAAGAAAGATTTTGATGAAGATTGTTGTTAACTGAGTGCTGTTGAGTATGTCATGTACAATAAAAATTTGCAACACAATTTAAATCTTTTCAGTACTAATCATGCCTATTGAAACAAACTCATTTTTTTTTCTCAGTACTGTTTGGTGTTGTTTTATTGCTGAGATTATTGACAAAAATAGGTGTATTGTCTTTTATATTTTCTAATTTGTAGTTGAATATCATTCAGCAAATGGAGGGAGGAAAAAGTAACCTCATATCAGTCATGCCCATTGCTCTGGATTTGGTAAAAAGGCTGAGTTTATTTGCCTATATTAGGTGGATTTGTACAGCCCTTTGCCAACAAGAAATGTTGCTGATTATGTTATTATATGAGCAAGCTAAGAGCTCTGCCCCTTTAATGGAAAAGAGCCCATCATTAAAAATGTAATGCATATTTTCAGGTAATTAAATATTATGCATCTGAGTACTTTTCAAGGTTTTTCCCTTCCCCCAGTTCCTTCCTTCCTCCAGCACACTTCTGGCGTGGGAATGTGTTGTTTCCTGTAGCAAATATTGAGGGCTGATATGAACTGAAGATATTGTCTTGATCACCTTTCATCTTTTATGATTGAAAATGTTGTCTGCATGGTTTTTTATTTAAAAAAAAAAATCCCAAACAAACAAACAACCCCAAACCCTACAAATATTTAAATTTCTCTCTTGAAGTGTTTCAAGGAATTTGTCTTCTCCAGCTAAGGATTTGAGAACACATACAATTATACTTAATAATTTCACAACTGTCAGATTAGATTGATTTTTAGTCACTTTTGTGCAGATTAGATTCAACTCAGGTGCTCATACTGAAAGGAGGTGCATTAATCTGCAGTGACGTTCAGTCTCTCCCAATTAGCAAGTTCTAAGAGATGTTAGATAATGCAAGTTTGGTGATGTGAAGCATTTTTCTTCTGCCATGGATTTAGTAAAATTAAGGAGGTTTAGGGCCTTCAAAGGCAACTATCAGCAACTTAAGTGTTTAGCCTACCAAAAAAAAAAAAAAAAGAAAAAGAAAAAAAAAAGAATAGGGAAATATTTCCAAGAGATTTAAAGTCTAGAAACAAATTATGATGGTGAAACTGAGACTTTGAGGAACACTTTAAAAAAACCCAACAGAACATTTCTGGAATGTAAGGATGTAACACACACATCTTTGTGCAATCAAAAGGTGTCTTAACATTTTGGTTGGTGTATTGATTTTTATAATGTGCAAAACTTTGCGTAGTGGTTTCCCTAATGCTACATAACCTTGTTTTCTAGCATGTATGTGTTTCTGTGTACTGTTGAAGGTCACACATTAATTTCTTCAAACTGCATGTGGTCAGACCATAATTTTAATTATTTGCAAGGCAATGGTACATTAGCATTACAGAAGCGAGCAGTGAAGGGCGAAGTACTGAAAAATGAAGTGCGAATAAATGACATTGCAATGTGTGCATGTCTTCTGATTTGGCAGAATTAATGCTGGCAAGGCTGTGCTGTAGCTCAGAGTATATATGTGTTGCTTAATTATCTCAGTTACTGAATATGCTTATTGCATAATCTGGGATAGGAGTAATTGAGTCCATTACTGTACATAAACAATTGCCAATTTATAGTACTTCAGAAAAAATTCTTGACTGTAAACAGATGTTACAGAATCTAAAATATTGATGCTATCTTGCTTTTGCCATGATGAAATCTTAAGTGATTTTCTAAGTGTGTGCTCTGCCAATGCCTGTTGAAAATTGATGGTATTTTCTTTGTTTTTTGGAGCAAAGTGTCTACTCCAACTAATTTTTTTCCTTTTCACTCTTGCCTTATTTTTTGAATTAGCTATTAGTTTATTTTTATTTGTTTAATATTATTGTTAACTAATGCCAATAACCTTTTACTAACTTAAGAAGACTGGTTTTTGATTAAATGAGAGCAATATGTGATTTTGTAGGCAGTTAAGCAGTTTTCAATCTCCTGTTTAAAAAGATAAAAATTCATTGTATTTAAGGAATGTTTGCATAAATCCCAAATTTTTGTTCAAACAAAATACCCAACCTGGTAGGAGCTTAGTATGAATACCAGAAACTAGTTTTAACAGCCTGACAAGATGTAAGGGTTTTCCTGTGTCTGCATTCCTGCATTAATCCCTTGTAATTTTAAGGTTTAAATTCTTAAATTTTGCCTGAGTGTTTACCTGCCTAGCCCCAAAGCAGTGGTCAATATCCACTTTCCCAGGATTCTGATTGTTTAAAATTGTACCTGTGTTTGAAAAGAGGGAATTTTGCTACCTCTGAAACAATGCATAGAAGAAATAATCTTGGTTGGGTGGGGTTTGGATTTTGTTGTTTGAAGCTTTTTTTCTTTATTGGTGATCATGAAATACCTGAAGTATGTAACTCCTGCATCCGTATGGACACCATAGTCATGTCTGTGTGATTTCTGTTTAGATGGAGCAAGGCCTGGTCTGATTCCTCTTGGAAGCAAAGGAAAACACTCTATTGATCATAGCAAGAGCTAGAATTCCTGCAGGAAGAGGAGTTACTTCATATACTTAAGGAGATGATATTTCTCTAAAACTGGAAGTGGGAGCTCTGATATCTTAGGAGAATGGAGTTGCAACCTGTATGAGAGACTTTGTTTCTAACTGCCCCCTTGCTTTCTCAGCTTATGAATTCTTATTACACTATATGACATAGAGCAGTGGTAGATTGGATTTGAATAAATATATATATATATAGAGAGAGAGAGAGTTCAATATTATCAGATGAGAAGTCACATACCCTGACACAATTATATATTTAAAAAAAGATAAAACATCTATATATATACAGAGGTATGAGTTGGTGTGTATAAGAAGACAACAGAGGGCTCTCCTATTATCATTAAATCTTTGCTATAGAGTACAGTAAGTGAGTACATGCCTCCTGTTATGCATAATTATTCTCCCAGTCTCAAGGGGAATTTTTGTATCTTACGCCTGCAATATGAAACTGATCTCAGAAATACTCAGCCCAGAAGTGTTCATTTACTCTTGGAAGTAGTCCCACTGAATTTAATGAGCCCTTAGATGGTAAATTCTTTGGGGCTCTTATTTTCCTTTGTGCCTTATTCAGTGGTAAGAACAATCTTCATTAGCTTTTACATTAGCTTCTACTGTTACTTACAGCAAAATGCTTTTAGGTTTTGGCTTGAAAATGTTAATTGAAACACATAGGCACAAGAAGTCTGAGGCAAAACACAACAATTAAATTAGAATTATTCCAAAATTACATTTAAAGAATTTGAGTTGGCGTTCTGAAATTTCAAAAGCTACATTTTTGAGTGCTGCTCCAGGAGTCATTTTGCCATCTTTGTGGCTTTTGAGAGAGGAAGGATTGTAGACCTTGGACAGTAAGGGTCCAACCTACTGATGGACATTGATAATCAAGGTAACTTTGGCTTCTGTGCAGCTGGGAGTAAGTGTAGAAGATACCAATTTTGTTAACCCTGATGCTGGGAGCCAAAGATACCTACTTTTACCCATCACAGTCCCTTCAACTCCATTCCAGCTAACAACATTCTTCTGAGTGACTGCATCAGCCCTGGATGAGCCTTCTTTACTTTGCTTCCCAAATCACATGAATAGAATAAGTTTTCCACAGGCTGGGTTGGCTCAGTAGAATTGTTGTGGTCTGACCATATATTTATTAATGAGCTGTATGTAAAGCACAAGCTCATTCTAGATAATTGACACCTTGGTTTTTGTTTGTTTTTTTTTTT